>JASVEL010003305.1:0-234158 GCA_032618575.1 Nicotiana noctiflora
ATCGCTTCAATTTAAATCATTTGGACCAGATCTCTCAAAACGGTTTGGGCCAATGCATTTGGGCTGGCATTTGGGCCAAATCTCGTATTTTTGTATTTCCCTTGTAATTTATTTGTATTTTAAATTATTTTTTGTGGTATTTCTTTTGTATTTCATTTTTATTTTAGTATTATTTTCAATTATTCAATTTCCTACTTCCACTAATTTTCTGTTATTTTTTGATAATTTTCTACTAATTCTTCCTTAATTTCCGCTATTTATGCTCTTTTTGTTAATTTTCTTTTTAACTACTTAATTCAAAAATGCATATATTTAACCTATTTTTTCTTATTTTCCAATTTTAATCTCTAATTATTCAATCACACAAATGCATCTAATTTCAATCAAGACATGTAATTGCACTCAAAAAAAATATTATTTATTTTTATTTTAGAATTTATTGCTTGGGGCAAAAATCACGTGCTCACAGGATCTGCACATGAAAATCATGCGCAGAAGAGGCATGAGTAAACCACAGCGGTACTCAGTTAGTGCCAAGCCTAACCTCGGTTGAGTAGTGAGGAGAAAGGTTAGGGCCCTACTGAGAATAAACATAACAACAATAATGAACAGTGTAAACCAACGACTAATCTAAAATAACAATAAAAATAGGATAGAAACTACAAGTCAATGACAATTAAGCTAAGTAAGGAAAATAATACAAACAAATATTCCTCAATTGTCCACTGGATCTCCCGAGAATTGAACCCGTCGTCCATCACATTTAAATATCTTGGATCTCCCGGGAATCGAACCCGTAATCCACCTTATCAAAAGCAAAGGATCTCCCGGGAAACGAACCCATAGTCCATTATATCAGTAGCAAAGGATCTCTCAGGAATCGAACCCGTAGCCATAATGTCAAAAGCAAAGGATCTTTCTAGAATCGAACCCGTAGTCCATAATATCAATAGCAAAGGATCTCACGGGAATTGAACCCGTAGTCCATAATATCAATAGAAAGGATCTTCTGGGAATTGAACCCGTAGCCCATAATATCAATAGCAATGGATCTCCCGGAAATCGAACCCGTAGTCCATAATATCAATAGCAAGGATCTTCTAGGAATTGAACCCGTAGTCCCAATGTAAAAACGCAACCAAATCAGGGAAATATTAAGAGAATGAAGTACACAAATACAAGTAACAGTTAAATTCTGGCCGAACATGCTTCACATAACTTCAATTAAAGCAATTAAGCAATTAAGCAGTTAATTCTATCTGGCCATACTTCTCTAACTAACACGGATTAAATCTTGCATTGAAATAAGTCAAATAACGGAGAAACAAAGTTTAAGCAACTCAAGTAAAGTAGAGTTTTCAATAATTAGCATAAGTACACACTCGCCACCTCGCATACAAGGCATTTAAATCAACACATAAGAAGTCCGAAGGGAAAAGGTCCCCCACACAAGGTTAGACAAGCCACTTACCTCGAACTAGTACAAAAATAAACTAGGGAACGATGCCCTTGCCACGAGTATTCGACTCCAAATGGCCCAAATCTATTCAATTCAATTACAAATCGTATATAACATTGCAAACAACTGATTCCACTATTAAAATTAAAGCTAGGGCATGAAAATAGGTAAAATTACCAAAATCACCATCCATCCATCGTCTCGGAATCAAATAATTTTTACATTTCCAAAACCCTCGTACTCTAACGAGTCCAACCATATAAACATCTCCTAAATCAGAGGTCAAATGCCCCTCAAATCCTTACAATTAGATCTAAGAAGTTATACCTACTTCCCAATCGAAAACACGAAATTAAAGGGTGAAATTAAGAGGAGATTCATGGAATATGGTCTAAATCGAGTGGGAATCACTTACCCAAGTTGCCCAGGTGAAAATCTCTTCAAACATCGCCAAGAACCGAGCTCTAGAAGTCAAAATATTATAAAAATGGTGAACCCTCAAAATGATGATTTTAATCTATTTGCCCAGGGATTAAAGCATAGCGAAAGCATAGGGAGTAGCGCGTTCGCAAAGACTAGAAAATTAATTACTCAGCACAAACGCGACAAGCGTCCCCGTAGAAGAAAATATATTGGCCTGGGGGTTTCTCTTCGCGAACGCATGAAATGCTACGCGAACGCAAAGAGTAGAATAGTGAAACTACGCGAACGCGACATGGCAATGCAAATGCGATGGAGGGGAAACAGGTCTACACGAACGCGAAGGCCCTAACGTGAACGCGTTGAAGAAAACTCTAGCTAGCCAAGACAAGCCTTCACGAATGCGAAGGGAACAACGCGAACGCAGTGAAGGCGTACCAGAAGCAGCAACAACATCCCAAAAACTGGAGGAAAAGACCCGTTGAGCATCTGAAACACACCCGAGGCTCCCGGGACCTCAACCAAACATACAGACATATACCGTAACATCATTCAAACTTGCTCCAATCCTTGAACCATCTAAAACAATGCCAAAACATGAATTAATCAAAGATTCAAGCCTAAGAACTTCAATTTCCAACCAAACACGCGTTCGATCAAAAACCTAACCAAACCTCGCCTGAATGACCTGAAATTTTGCACGCACATACAAAATAACATGACGAAGCTACTGCAACTTCCGGAATTCCAAACCGAGCCTCGGATCAAAATTTCACTATCGAACCGGAACTTAAAAATTCAAACTTCGGCATTTCAAGCCTAAATGAGCTACGGACTTCCAAATTATATTGCGAACACACTCTCAACCCCGAAATCACCTAAAGGAGCTAACGGAACCATCGGATTTCTATTCCGAGGTCGTCTTCACACTGCTATGAATACGAACCATTTTTCAACTCTTAAGCTCTCATTAGGGACTAAGTGTACCAAAACACTCCAAACCCTAATACTAAACATCCCGGCAAATCAAAATAGGAGAAATGAACTTAGGGAAAGCAGTTAATAGGGGATCGAGGTGTAAATTCCAAAAATGACCGGCCGGGTCGTTACATTATCACTATTTTAAGTCTAACACACAGTGTCATTGTTACCGCTATTTCAAGTATATCATTCAGTGTCGTTATTTCCACTGTTTCAAGTCACTTTATAATCAGTCCATAAAATAATATAGTAAGCCCCTTAGGCATTTACAAAATAGAAGTTTACAGCCCGAAATACATTTAAAGTATCATTTGAGTTTTCAAATCATAGAAAAATGGCTAAGTTCACAAAATAGTATTTAAAACCTTGGACCGATATCAAATAATGTGCAAATAATGCTAAAACAGCGACATCAACCTCTGAAGGATTCAAATAATCAGCACAAAGCCCAAACATGGCAATCAACCCAAATCATGAAAACATCTAATAGGTTTCAGTTAAAAACGCAGTGAAATCAACAATCGGGACGGACCAAGTCACAATCCCCAACGGTGCTCTACCCCACGCTCATACCTAGCGTGCAAGTCACCTCAATACAACACCATGATGTACAAATCTGGGGTTTCAAACCCCCAGGACATCGTTTACAAGTATAACCCACCTCAAACCAACGAAAACTCTAGCCAACGACGCCTTTGCCCTTCATACTGGCATCCATACGCATCAAATCTATCAAAAATTAGGACAAATATATCATAATATGCAAATGGGACAATACCCAATCGAAAACAATCAAATTATAGCAAGAAACTCGAAACTAGCAAAACCCGAGCCCCGGGCCCGCTTCTCAAAAAATTATGAAATTCACATTTCCAGAATTCTCGTAACCACGAGTCCGTACATACCAAATACACAAGAATCGGAGTCGATTTGACCCCTCAAATCGTCAATTTAACCTCCATTTTACCCTTCAATTCCTTGAATTTTCAGTGTTAAATCCTTGTTTTTATACCATAACAACATTATTCGAGTCTATAAATTCATACCTGATGGAATCCCCTTCGAATCCTCTCCAAATCGCCCAAAATTGCCGCTTCACAAAGTCTAAATTATTTTTCTTAACTATTGAAATTCAATTACACTATTTTCATTAAACCTTTAGCATTTTTCGCTTCTGCGGTGCCGATACTGCTTATGCGAGACCGCTTCTACGACCATTTGACCGCTTATGCGGTTCTCATTAAACTCCCCAGAAATCGCTTATGCAATTAGGCACCCGCTTATGCGATTCCCCATTTTCCGCTTCTACGGTGTTTTTTTCACTTTTGCGGACTCGCTAACGCGACCAGACTTCCGCTTTTGCGGAATCCTCCTGGCTCCCCTTGGCCGTTTGTGCGGCTCTCCTACCGTATCCGTGGAACCACTTAAGTGGCTCCTTTTCCACAGATGCGGAAATAGCAGAATGCTTAAGGATCTGCTGCAACACCAAGCTTCCAACTTCCGATTAATCATCCGAGTTCACCCCGAGGCCCCCAGGACCTCAACCAAAAGCACCAAAATCAATAAATTACATCGGATTCAAGCCTACTTTTTTCATAAAAACTTTCGCAATGCGCATTCAATCAAAAGCCCAACTAAATAATGCGCGAATGACCTGAAAATTTGCAGACAAATCCAAAATCACCTAACGAAGCTACATCAACTCTCAGAATTCCATTCCGACCCTCAGATCAAAATCTCGCCTATCAAGCGGAATTCGCCAAAATTCAAACTTCACCAATTCAAGCATAATTCTATACCGGACCTCCAAATTCAATTCCGATCACATTCCTAAGTCACAAATCACCTCCCGAAGCTAAACGTATCATCGGAAATCACATCCGAGCCCTCTAACTCACGAGTCAACTTCCGGTTGACTTTTCCAAAATAAGCGTTCCTTAAAGAGACTAAGTGTCTCATTTTCTACCAAACCAACCCAAATAAATTCTAACACGCCAAACATAGATAACGACATATGAAGAAGCAATAAACGAGGAAAACGAAGCAGTAACACATAAGACGACAGATCGAGTCGTCATGTAACAACAACCATATACTAATCATGTGAGACATCTAGAATCTATGTGCTCGAGGTAGTTTTTCTTTCCACAAGTTTCCCTTGATCAAATGTGTCTTCTTGTTGTCCATATATGGTTCAACTATATTATCATTCAATTAACCGCTAAAGTAAATTCTTTATGTAATTTCTACTATTTTTCTATATTAAAATTTTCCTTTAGTGAAAGAAGCTCATAGTAAGGATGCCAAAATCCATGATCATATGACAATTGCCGAAAAAGAAGGATCCTTGCTGCAATGATGCCTCAAAAATTGAGAGGAAACACGTGATTGCTTTCTTGCAAACACAAATAAAGTGAACAAAATCTGTCGACGACAACAACAACAACAACAACAACAACCCAGTATATTACTACTAAGTGGGGTCTGGGGAGGGTAATATGTAGACAGGCCTTACCTCTGCCCGAGAGGGCAGAGAGGCTATTTCCAATCGACCCTCGGCGCAGGGAAGGGAAAGGCAAACAATAAAAAACAAAAACACAAACAGCATTAGTTACTCCAGCAAACATCGCCTATATAATCATCTAAACATAAGGGTAGGCCTACCACGCCTCACCCATCCCCGGGGAAGGAGTACAAAACTCTAGAAGCCCCTATCCTACAACCCTGATACTAGACCTTCATACTTTCCTATCAAGGGTCATGTCCTCGGAAATCCGCATCCTGGCCATGTCCTGCCTAATTACCTCTTCCCAGTATTTCTTAGGCCTTCCTCTGCCTCGCCTCACACCGACCACCGCTAGCTGCTCACAACTCCTCACCGGGGCATCGGGGATCCTCCTTCGCACATGTCCAAACCACCGAAGCCTCGCCTCTCGCATCTTCTCATCCACTGGGGCCACCCCCACCTTCTTCCGAATAACTTTATTCCTAATGTTATCTAACCTGGTGAGCCCGCACATCCACCTAAGCTTCCTCATCTCCGCGACCTTCATCCTCTGAACATGAGATTTCTTCGCCGGCCAACACTTCGACCCATACAGCATGGCAGGTCTAACCACAGCTCTATAAAACTTCCCCTTGAGCTTCTGTGGCACTTTCTTGTCACACAAGACTCCTGATGCAAGCCTCCACTTCGACCACCCCGCCCCTATATGGTGAGTGACATCCCTGTCTATCTCTCCATCCTCCTGAATCACCGATCCAAGGTATCTGAAACTATCCCTCTTGGCTATGGCCCGAGATCCAATCATCACGCTCCCTCCCACTTCGCTCGGTTCAGCGCTAAACTTGCACTCCAGATATTCTGTCTTAGACCTGCTTAGTCTGAAACCCTTAGACCCGAGAGTCTGTCTCCATAACTCTAGCCTCTCGTTGACACCGACCCTCGTCTAGTCAACAAGATCTCAAATGCAGGGTAAATGTTTTCCTCTTCTTAGAGTTCTTTTAAACGATAAGGATGTGATTCATCCTTTTTATATTTTTTAAACGGTAAGTCGAAAAGCTGTATTGCTTGAAGTTTTCTTAAATTCATATCTATTGGTCAAGAACGACAGTATAACGTGATTGTTGCTATTTTGATACTTGGACATACTTATAGTTTAATCCCTCCAAGGCTCCTTCTGCATTTATTTTGTCAGGTCAACCCAAAAATTTTCTCTTCTAGTTATTTATTAATTATTTTTGTTTACTCTATTGTCGCATGATACAAATCTTCAAATGTTATCCTTAAATAACTTTGTCCCATCTCAATATGATTTCTTAGTAATTATAGCAACTGACAACAACAACAACAACAACAACAACAACCCAGTATATTCCCACCAGGTGGGGTCTGGGGAGGGTAATATGTAGACAGGCCTTACCTCTACCCAAGAGGGCAGAGAGACTGCTTCCAATCGACCATCGGCGCATGGAAAAAAGGCAAACAAAAACAAAAAACAAAACCGCATTAGTTACTCCAGTATACACCTCATAAAAATTATCTAAACATAAGATGCATATGTACCATAAAGAAACAGGCATGCAATGATATCAAAACGGTAACTACCAGAAATGACTACCAAAAGGCAATGATATAGCAACTGACAACATTCAACTTTATAATAACAGATTATATAGTGGAATTCATTTGAATTACATCGAGTTAATGCCAACGTATTCCCTTATACAATGATTCTAGAGCAACCAACAGATACCCTAATGTATTAACTATTGAATCAGATTTTAGATGTAATATCCTTTATGCGAGACACGCTATATAGTGAAACTAAATACGTATGATTTTGCTAGACAATACGGAGGAAGACTCGGGCTTCCAAATATAAGAAGTAATTTAGGGGTGTGCATTCGAATCGGTTTATTGATTAATCGAATCGATTATTTGTTATCGAAATCGAAATAAAAAAAATCGAAACCTTATTGAAACGATCACGATAAGCATATGTACAAATTGATAATCGATAAGTAATTATCGATAAGTGTCGAAATCGAATCGATAAATCGAATGCACACCCCTAAATTATTGACAATTGTAAAATGAGTAATTACCTATTTGTGTAGATTAAAATAACATACAGAATGTATATATATTTCACTACTATTTTAAAAGCGGCTATACAATATCATTTTCCCTAATCTATACCATTTTCCCTAATCTATACCATTTTCCTTTACCCTAAGTCCCTTACCCTATTATTTCCTCTATCACATTTAAGGAATAATCATATTTAACGATCAAAGGAATGAAGTTCAAATTAATAGAAAACAGAACTAGCCGTGCTGATGTTTTTTTTTGTTTTATACCGTTAGAGTATTGGTGGCATACATTTGATCCCTTACTTTAGTTTTGTTGCATGTGGTTGTTGACATAATTTTTATGTTATAAATGGTGTTCGCCTTATTTTAGCTTCTTTTTGTCCATATTAGTTAGGTGCGTTTATAATGATATACTTTCCGTGGGATCCCGCAAATTTTCTTATTAGTATAATCGATAAGGGTCAAAATCGAATCTAACGATCTTTGCATTATCAAATGCAATAATTCTTTTCTTTCGGAGCGCTGTATCTAACATAGAACAAGAAAAGTTGTTTTCTTTTGGAGCGCTTCCAAAAATATAAGATAACTGAAATTTTCGTTTTGTGAAATTTAAAAATGACGAATGTTAATCAACAAAGAAGAAGAAAAGTTCGATTCAAATAACATACGTGATACACTTGTAAATTAAGCAACGATTACATGCAATTGTACATCCATTATGATTTCTCAATGGATAGTTATTCACTCGACATTAACACAGTGCTGAATAAAACATGGAATGGACTGAAGATAGCACACAGAGAGACTCAGACAAATAATAAGAACTTGGGAGTGGTTCGGAAACCAGTAAACGACCTTCAAAACATGCTGCAAGCTTTCCATTCTTGTGTTACAAAAATACAAAGCTTGCATGCCCAACCGTCAGTGCAGTCGTCACCGTCTCTACAACCACGCCCGCAAGTCATCAGCTTAGCAGAAGGTAGGAGTAGCTTGCCTTCTAACACTTCTGAATCATTATTAACATCTCTTGTGGCAATAACTTGTGTCTTTGAGACCCATGACATCTGAGCTGTAAGATTTTATGAATTTTAAGAAATTTGTATAGATATTGATTTATGCAAATTAACATGCTATATTACAATATAAAGAGAGTTAGGGGTGATTGGTACTAACCAGTGAATGCCATGAGAAGAGTAGTCAAAACAAAAAGAAACTTGAGCAAAGCCATGGACAGAGAACTGCTAGAGCTGTATAGAGGAAAATAGGAGTTTTTGTGTGTGCATCATTTTGCTTCAGTACAAGCTACAATTTATAGACTTTCCACTGAGGCTAATTTCCCCTCTTGAATTGATTACAATTTTTTAGTTAGTCGTTCTCAAGTCTTCCTATTTTAGTAATTAAGACCAACTAGCTAGTTGTTTATTGATTGGATGGTTAACTGATTAATAAGGTTTTGCATCCCACGTTGTAAGAGCAACTAGTTGTTTATTGATTGAATGGTCAACTAATAAGGTTCTGCATCCCACGTTAGTAATAACAACTAATTGTTTATTGCAAAAATAAGACAAATGGCACTAATGGGAACACACACTTCTGTAATACACATGCCACTGATTTTATTCTATACGATCCACAAACAATCTCCATTTGAATAACTGATACAAGCTCCATAACGAGACCACTAAGTTGGGAGAATGATTATTAAACTATATTTGCTTAATAATCATTTTTAATGCTTCAAATTTAATTATGAGTACAACATAAGGCTGTTACATTAACGTGTACACAATAATAATAATAATAATAATAATAATAATAAGACAATACATTTCCGATTAAATTACGATGAAACTTAAACGTATTAAAATGCAGGATGTAACATCTCATTTCCGAGATTTCATAAATTTATTTATGGCGTAATTTCATGCACTAAAACATGTGGTGTAACAACAAAACTCATAGTACACTTCGCAATCAAGGATAACGAAGTCCACTGGGAGGATGAACTTGTCAACTCTAACCAATACATCATCAATGATACGCAAAAGCCTCTTTATTGTCGAATCCACCATTTGCAACCTCATGGATGTAGGTCTTGGTTGCCCAATTCACAAAGTTTTGAATATAGAGTAGGCCGTCAAGTTGATACTTTCCCTGAGATCACATAATGCTTTGGCAAAATCAATGCTCCCAATAATGCAAGGGATAGTGAAAGCGCCCAAATCTTCAAACTTTCGAGCCATTGAGTGAACAATACCACTCACTTGATGGGTCATCTTGATGGTGTCACCATTCATTGATCTTTTCTTGGTTACCGAATCCTTCATCAATTTTGCATATCCCAAGAGTTGTTCTAATGCCTCAACCAATGACACATTTATGGACAAACTCTTCATCATATCACGAAATAACAATCCTCACTAA
This sequence comes from Nicotiana noctiflora, assembly GCA_032618575.1. Lineage (NCBI taxonomy): Eukaryota > Viridiplantae > Streptophyta > Magnoliopsida > Solanales > Solanaceae > Nicotiana > Nicotiana noctiflora. The sequence goes on from JASVEL010003305.1 coordinate 9,881, forward strand.
TACAGATGTTCTAAAATGCGGAAATGATAACGAGATAGGGGAGGAGTCGAGTCCTGCGGATGTCAGGCAGCTACCTCGATAACTCCTAAGAATTTCTAAAAGCAGCAGATAGCTCGACTATACATCCGGAACACCTGAATTTGCACACATGGTGCAGGAAGTAATGTGAGTACTTCCAATTCAGTGGTAATAAAAATAAATAATGATGAGAGGTAAGAATTCACGTAAGAGCACTCCATCATGCTATAAAGGACAGTACAACTCTTTTTAGAAATAGTAAAACCATAAAAATCCTTTAGAAAGTATCCAGCTTAGTTTAAAAACCACTTTTGAAAATATCCAATTTTTTACAGTGAAGCATATGCTCATGAAATAAGCCAAAGTAGTGTACATGCTCATGAATTAAGCCAGGGTCTCCTAGAGCGCTGGAGTAGTAGTAGCTGTAGTAGGTATACCAGGTGCATGTGCTTCAACCTGATCCACGGGTGGTACCTCAGCGGCAGCGCGCGCGAGTACTGTGGCTGTACCTCAAGCGCGTCCTCGACCTCTACCCCTGCCCCGGCCTCTAGCAACAGCAGCAGGGGCGCGGGTGCCTAGTCCTCTCGTGTAGAACGTGTCCTCACCATCTGTGAGATAATAGAAGACAGAAGTTTAGAATTCGTGTCAAAATATCGCACGACAAGGAATTCAAAAGAAATGAAGATTTTCCTAAATAGTTACATAGCCCATCGTAGATAAATACGGACGTCTCCGTACCGATCAATGAGCTCTAATAAAGTGATCTGTGTCCCATGACTCCTATAAACCTAGAGCTCTGATACCAACTTGTCAAGACCCTAGTTCACCAATTATGCACACATCACGACAGCACCTAGTCTTCGCGACCAGGTAAGCCTAACACGTTGCAAAAGTAATAACACAATTTCAAAAATTTATAATCAAGACTAAATAACATGAAAAATATATACAATTGTTGCCTGGCACATACACTTTAACACTTAGCATTTTAAAACTATCCCAAAGACCCGAAAACCCACGGGCAAGACATGTTAAGAGAAAAAACATAAGGTACGACTCTAATATCTGGAAATGTCTACAACAATAAACATGAAATGGAACTGTTAACTACATGATAGAGTAGTAGGAGACTCTTCGGTCTGCAGACGTGGTAGAATATACCTCAAGTCTCCGAATGTATCGCATGGATCACTAATAGAACGCCCGACCAGAAATACCTGAAGCTGTCACACCTCCCTTTTTACTACCCCGACTTTTAAAGAAAGTTCCCAATTAAGAGAATAGGGTATAACTCAATGTTCAAATACCCGAGAAGGATATAATTACAAAGAGGAAGGAGTTTTCCCAAATAAAGGACAATCGGTTCGAAATTTTATTTAATTTTTCAGAGTCGCCACTTGGGAAGATAATGGTGTCCCAAGTCACCGGTTAATCCCAAATCTGAGGAAGTTGAATATTGTTGAATTTTAATCAAAGACTTATAATTTAGATTCCATAACAGAGTGTATCAACCAATCATGAAGCAGGCATAGTCAGAACTTTCTTATGTTCAAAAGGCTACTGAAAATCCTAATCATGTTTACATGTTCTTGACCAAGCATAGATGGGTAAAACTTATGAAAGAAGCTTCAAAAGAAAGCATGACTTAAACAGAATAACAGAAATTTCTAGAGAATAAGAACTAATCTAAACATGCAGTGATTCATACGTTTAAAGAAGAAAATCTAAGTAAAAGGCATGATAATAGACATGAAGATGAAGAAGGGTTAATCAAAGAAAGATAGATCTTAATAGAGAAACAGAATAAACAGGGATTTTTCAAGGACGAAAACCCTAATCTATCATGCAGTTATTTAAACGGCTAAGCTACTAGAACATACTGGAAACAAAAGAATCAAACAACGCCAAACAAAAATCACAGAAAAAATAAGCAAGAAAGGGGAAGAGAAAGACTTAGCTTGCACGATTTGACTCCTAAGCTTCCTTATTTCTTTTTTTTTTCTTTTTCTAGTTTTTATTTCCTTTTTCTTATTTTCTTTTTCTAGTTTTCTTCTTTCAGATTCAAGACTTCAGCTTTGAAGTCTTTTTGTTTGGGGATGGGTGTTATAGGTGGAAAAGGTGCGATTTTTGGGTGGTGGTTTTTTTGAGTCGCCGGAGTTAGGGTTCCGGCGACTTTCTATCAAAGATTCGAGGAGCTGGGGTAATATTCAAGGGAAAAGGTTGGTGAAGGGTGATAGATCAGGAGATGAGGGTTGGTTGGTGTTAATTTGGAAGTTGTTCTCATAGGTTTGGTCACCGGAGATGAACTCCGATGACCGGAGTTTCAAGAAGATAGGGTTTTCATGGTTTCTTGGGGGTTGTTATGGTGGCTTGTGGTGGATAATGGGAAGATGCGGGTTTTTGGGGCTAGGGTTGGCCGAGATGGCCATGAGAGACGGCCAGTCTCCATGGCCGGCGAAGCTTGAAGAAGAAGATGGAGAGAGAAGAAGAGATAGGGCGGCTAGGGTTTGGATAAATGGTGAAATGGCCGGCCGTCTCTTAGAGATGGGGTTTAAATACCCATCATGGTTGACTGGTCCTTGGCCGTTGGATCAATCAAGATCAACGATCAGGATTATCTTGCATCAAAACGGTGCCGTTCAAAGTTAGGTGGGGGGTGGGCTTTTGTCCGTTAGATCATAAGGCTTGGACGGTCCAGATCAATTCCAAAATCTTAATTAATTAATTAACTCCGCATAAATCCTCAGCCGTTGGATTTGCAGAGATGAACGGTTGGGATCGCTTCAATTTAAATTATTTGGACCGGATCTCTCAGAACGGTTTGGGCCAATGCATTTGGGCTGGCATTTGGCCCTATTCTCTTATTTTTGTATTTTCCTTGTAATTTCTTTGTATTTTTAATTATTTTTTGTGGTATTTATTTTGTATTTCATTTTTCTTTTTGTATTATATTCAATTATTCAATTTCCTACTTCCACTAATTTTCTGATATTTTTTGACAAATTTCTACTAATTCTTCCTGAATTTCCACTATTAATACTCTTTTTGTTAATTTTCTTTTTAACTACTAAATTCAAAAATGCATATATTTATCCTATTGTTTTTTATTTTCTAATTGTAATCTCTAATTATTCAATCACACAAATGCATCTAATTTCAATCAAGACATGTAATTGCTCTCAAAAAAATATTATTTATTTTAATTTTAGAATTTATTGCTTAGGGCAAAAATTACGTGCTCACAGCTTGCACCTCTTTGCTCGGGAACATGAAGAGTTTCAATACAAAGACAAGTGTGCAGTAATGAGAGATTTTTGCCCACTAGCATATTCCGTGAGAAGTATTTTTGGAAACCTTTTACCGCACCCTGCCTCAGAGGTTGCCTACATATCCTGTGCTAAACAGGAATCAGGTCAGTGTAGTTCGGGAAGGTCTAGCAGTTTAAAAACTACCAGACTTACTGTTGCATTGACACTGGTATGACTTACTGACCTACTCCTTATTACACCATGGGGGTAAAATGTAAAATGAAGAAGCTATTCTAAGCTATAATTCTACGAGTTACAATTGTTCCTATCTAACTTCTTGTCTCTTTATTCTTCTTTGTCTCTTTTTCCTTGATTTTCTGTGCGGCTGTCTTTCTTTTTTGTTGGTTTTTCTTTTTCTTGCTTCCTTTCTTTTGTGATTTTCAATGGTGCTTCTCGCCTTCAAACTGATACCTGCTCAAAACAAAACAAAACAACAAACTTTTTCTTCTGTCCTAGTGTGGGTTTTTCGTGTTACGGTGTTACTCATGTAAGCTAACCCTAACCAAAAGTTGCAGAAATTAAAATTGCAGAAATGTATTCCCTTGTTATACAGGTAGGCGCCTAAACAGAAATTAAAAATGCAGCAAAATATTCCCTTGTTATCCAGGTGGGCACCTGATGCACGAAATGCGAATGCAGAAAAATATTCCCTTGTTATCCAGGTGGGCGCCTGATGCACGAAATGTGAATGCAGAAAAATATTCCCTAGTTATCCAGGTGGTCGTCTGATGCATGAAATCCGAATGCGGAAAAATATTCCCTTGTTATCTATATGGGCGCCTGATGCATGAAATGCGAATGCGAAAAAGTATTCCCTTGTTATCCAGGTGGGCGCCTGATGCATGAAATGCGAATGCAGAAAAGTATTCCCTTGTTATCCAGGTGGGCGCCTGATGCATGAAATGCAAATGGAGAAAAGTATTCCCTTGTTATCCAGGTGGGCGCCTGATGCATGAAATGCGAATGCAGAAAAGTATTCCCTCAGTTTGATAACTGGGGTGTGAATTTAAAAGATGATACCTTCCTGTTGTTTTTGGTATTTTCTTGATTGAGTGATTTTTCCATCCATGGATTCCTCCATTTATTGCTGAACTTTCCTTTTTGTGTTTTCTCTTTGTTCACATTAGTCACATTCACTTTAAAGTGATTAGTGACGATTTGCTCCTGTCTAAATCACAAAACAAAATCTTATTAGTTATAAGCTGTTGGTAACTGGCATCTGCCGCTCCTGCCTTTTATTGCCTTATTCTTTTGCTTTTCTTCTGATGTGCCATCTCTCAGCTGAGTATCTTTTGTAAATTCTTTTTGTATTTTTCTTGTATTTCACCTTTTGTTTTCTTTTCTTTCGGTTCTGATCCTGTGTTGTTTCAGCTCTTATCATCAAAATATGGTAGTTAGCTTTTAATGGACAATCAATGAAATGCAGAAACAAATGAATTTCCAAAGGGGTAAGGGTGTTTTGGAGAAGTGATAGAACTTATCTGGGTATGTTGGCTGATTCTGTTGACCGCGCCATGTATTTAAACTCCGACCCAGTTTGTTCAATCCATTATTTCAACTCTATCCTTCTTGCAACCCAAACTGATCTTATTTTTGTTGCTTTTCTTTTTTCCAAAATAATCTTCACAATCGCCTTACGGTGTCGTGAAAGATTTTCACCAATAAGACTCTCTCATTTATTTCTCTCAACCTCACAATCGCCTTGCAGTGCCGGTAAAGGTTTTCACTAACAAGACTCTCTCATTTTTATTTCTCTCAGCCTCACAGTCGCCTGACGAAGCCGGTTAAGGTTTTCACCGATGAGACTCTTTTTTTTCTTTTATATATCTTCTTTTGTCTTTTGTTTTTCTGAACCACTGGTGTTGTCCAATGCCCCATTTTTCCCTTATTCTCATTGTATTTGTTATTTTTTTGAAATTGATTAGAAGGTCTTTCTTTGGACCGTAACGTGGCTTTTGGATGGGTTAAGAAAGAAGGGTATGAAAGCTCAAAAATTTATGAGGGTTTAAAAATATTTACAACTCTTGGAATTATAAAACATAACTTCTGCCCCAGTTTCAATATGTGGGGGATTTTTAGATTTTCCTTTTATTGTGACTGGACCTCAATGAGGCTGCCTACGTACCCTTTCGGGATCAAGTCAAAACGTAGTTCGGACATGCCAATTAATTCATGATTTTCTTTTGACATTTCCCGATTTTCCTTGTCTTTTTCTTTTGCTTGCATTTTTTCCTCTCTTTTTTTGTTTGCTATTTTTTTTATCGTTTTCTATTTTTCTTTTGTATCATAAGAAATTCCGAGAGAGGGGTATGAAAGAATAGATCGAACATAGCTCAAAGGTGATGTCAATGGATAAAGTGTTTGGATAGAGAATAAAATGCCTTCATCATTTCAATTCCAATATCACAACAAAATACAATCATACAATTGAAAAGGAATCATACATAGTATCTTTTGACCGCATATGAATTGATAGCAGTCTCTACGCATTTCACTTCAACGTCTGTTAGATTCAATGCCCCATTAGACAACACCCGTGATACCATGAACGGCCCTTGCCAGTTCGGCGCGAATTTGCGTTTTGCTTTAGCCCAATGCGTTACGATACGCCTCAATACCAATTGTCCAACTTCAAACTTCCGAGGATGCACCTTCTTATTATAAGCTCTGGCCATTCTTTGTTGATATAATTTCCCATGGCAAACCACTGCTAACCTCTTCTCATCGATCAGGTTCAATTGTTCCAATCGGGCTTTTACCCATTCATCGTTATCAATCTCAGCTTCAGCTATGATTTGAAGTGACGGTATCTCGATTTTCGTGAGTATCACAGCCTCTGTCCCATACACCAATGAATAGGGTGTGGCGCCGATAGAAGTACGCACTGTTGTGCGATAACCCATAAGAGCGAAAGGTAGCTTCGCATGCCATTGTCTAGACTCTTCCACCATTTTCCTAAGGATCTTCTTTATATTCTTATTTGCAGCTTCTACTGCTCCATTTGCCCTTGGCCTGTAAGGTGTAGAGTTACGATGCAAGATCATAAATCTCTGACATGCTTCCGCCATGAGGTAACTGTTCAGATTTGCCCCGTTGTCTGTGATAATTACTTTGGGAATCCAAATCGGCATATAATATTTTCATGCATGAAATCCACCACGGCTTTCTTCGTCACCTCCTTGAATGTCTTTGCCTCCACCCACTTAGTAAAGTAGTCAATCGCGACCAAGATGAATCTATGTCCAATAGAAGCTGCAGGCTCTATTGGTCTAATAACATCCCTGCCCCAAGCGACAAATGGCCAGGGTGCAGATATCATGTGCAATTCATAAGGTGGGGAGTGAATTAAATCTCCATGTACTTGGCATTGGTGGCATTTCTTCACATACCTGATACAGACCCGCTCCATGGTGAGCCAATAATATCATGCTCTTAAGATCTTCTTTGCTAAGATATATCCGCTCATATGAGGTCCGCAAGCTCCGACGTGCACCTCAGTCATAATCATATCAGCTTGTTGTGCATCCACACATCTCAGCAAGCCCAAGTCTGGTGTTCTTTTATATATAATTCCTCCACTGAGGAAAAAGCCATTCGATAAGCGTCTTACAACTCTCTTCTGATCTCCGGTGGCTTGTTATGGGTATTTTCCCGCCTTCAAGTATTCCTTGATATCGTGATACCACGGTTCCCCATCTAATTCTCCTTCCACAGCAAAACAGTAAGCATTCTGATCATACACCTGTATCTGAAGTGGATCTATATAGGCTTTATCCGGATGATGTAACATAGAGGATAGTGTGGCCAGAGCATCTGCTACTTCATTGTGCATTCTTGGGATATGTTTGAACTCTATGGATTAGAATCTTTGGGACAATTCATGTAGACAATGCCAATAAGGTATCAATTTCAAATCTCTTGTCTCCCATTCTCCCTGAATTTGATGTATCAAAAGATCTGAGTCACCCATGACCAAAATCTAGTGAACACCTATGTCTATTGCCATCCTTAATGCCAATATACATGCCTCATATTCGGCCATATTGTTGGTGCAGAAAAATCAAAGCTGAGCGTTAACGGGATAGTGTTGACCCGTTTCTGAATTAAGCACTACTCCAATCCCAACTCCTTTACTGTTGACGGCTCCATCAAAGTACATCTTCCATCCTGGCTTATCACTCCGTTCCATTTCTTCGACATTAATTGCCTCCTCATCTGGAAAGTATGTCTTTAGTGGCTCATATGCATCATCCACTGGATTTTCTACTAGGTGATCTGCAACTGCTTGTGCCTCTATTGCCGTACGTGTTACATAAATGATGTCAAATTCTGCGAGCAGAATCTGTCATTTAGCAAGTCTCCTCGTAGGCATGGGCTTCTGGAATATATACTACAGAGGATCTAACCGTGATATCAGATATGTAGTGTATGCTGACAAATAGTGCCTCAATTTCTGAGCCACCCAGGCCAATGCACAACATGTTCTCTCTAACCGAGTATATTTTACCTCGTAAGATGTGAATTTCTTACTAAGGTAATATATAGCTTGCTCTTTCTTGCCAGTCTCATCGTGTTGTCCTAGTACACAGCCAAAGGAGTTATCAAGCACTGTCAACTATAAGATCAAAGGTCTTCCCGGCTCCGGAGGAACTAACACTGGAGGATTTGCCAAATATTCCTTGATTTTATCGAAGGCTTCTTGACATTCATCGGTCCATTTCACTGTTGCATCCTTCTTTAACAATTTGAAAATAGGCTCACATGTAGATGTCAACTGAGCGATGAACCGGCTGATATAATTCAGCCTGCCTAGTAAGCTCATTACTTCCTTCTTGTTCTTCGGCGGAGGCAAACTCTGGATGGCTTTTATCTTATATGGATCTAGTTCAATGCCACTCCGACTTACTATAAATCCCAATAGCTTCCCTGAAGGTACTCCAAAAGCGCATTTCGTAGGATTGATTTTAAGATTATACCTCTGGAGTCTTTGGAAAAACTTCCTCAAGTCCTTGACATGATCATGTTGCTTCTTGAACTTTATGATGACGTTGTCCACATACACTTCAATTTCTCTATGCATCATATCGTGAAACATTATAGGCATTGCCCTCATATAAGTAGCTCCGGCATTCTTTAACCCAAACGACATCACTCTATAGCAGTATGTCCCCCAAGGCGTGATAAAAACTATTTTCTCCGCAACTTCTTCGTCCATTAGGATCTGGTGATAACCCGCATAGAAATCTACAAAAGAGCCAATTTCATGCTTGGCGCAATTGTCGATTAATATGTGGATATTGGGCAATGGAAAGTTATCCTTTGGACTGGCCTAGTTGAGGTCTCTGTAATCAACACACACCCTGGTTTTTCTGTCTTTCTTAGGAACTGGCACAACATTTGCTAACCAGGTGGGGTATTTGGTAACACGTATGACCTTTGCCTCAAAATGCTTATTCACCTCTTCTTTTATCTTTACGCTGATGTCCGTTTTGAACTTTCTCAACTTTTGCTTTACCGGCCGGCATTCGGGATAAATAGGCAATTTGTGTACTACCAAATCAGTGCTAAGTCCGGGCATGTCATCATAGGACCAGGCAAAGATGTCCTTGTATTCGTACAACAGCTTTATTAGCTCTTCTCTAAGGGAAGGTTCTAGGTGTACACCGATTTTTGTCTCCCGAACATTATCCTCATTCCCCAAATTAATAGAATTTGTCTCACTTAAGTTCGGTTTGGGTTTTTCCTCATATTGATTCAAGTCTTTACTAATTTCCTCCAGTATTTCCTCATCTTCGTATTCTATTTCACTCTCATTTTCAATTTCTTGTATAATAATTCGATTGTCAAAACTGGACCGGGAATCCTTCATGCATGACATATCATCAGAATCAGCGCATATTGAACTGTACAAAAGGAAGAAAGAAAAAAATAATAAAAATAAGGCAAAAATGAATAAAGAAGAAGAAATTGCATTTCATTGATATTTGTTTTTCAAAAAGATGACAGAGACAGGATACATTTGATTTCAGTGGGGGTGGGGGGATTACAAAATAAAATTGCTTTTGGGAAAGGATGATATATTTTGAAAGCTAACTACCAAGACTCCCTCCTGATTGGAAAAGGAGTGGCTTCCCAATTATTGAGTGCAACACCGGGCCCCACGAACTAGATATCCATCTTACTGGCCCCCTCGCCCATTTCCACCATGTTCACATCCCCAAATAGCATTTCAAACCCCGTGAGGAGTTCCACATCTGGCCTTATCTCAGCATACCTTGACGCAACAGTCACCAAATGTCGTTGTTTACCAGGCTTAGTGAAGGTGTCGGATAATTTTGGGACTGGTTTCGGGAGGCTCCAACTTTTCTTTTTGGTTCTTTTGGCTTTCTAGATGTCGGTATAGGTAGGTTTAAAGTCCAAGCCAAAGGTGTCATTGTTTTCCCGGTAGATGGACAAGTTGTGTTATTCCTTGTAAAGATATCCCCAAACCATTTCCCAGTGTGAACCCACTTTTGATCATCTCTTAGCTACCATTACTGCGGTAGATGCCACTGCAGGGATTGGTAAACTCTCTCCTTCAGCAATCTTGTTAACTACCATAGTGTCTGTCACCTGATACACCCATGGGCCCTTGTCCCCATCGGCTTCCTCGAAAGACATTATGGTATTACAAGCGTCTTCCTCTCCATGCACTATAATTTCTTGATGTTCCCATTCGAACTTTACCATTTGGTGTATGGAAGATGGTACGGCTTTGGCCACATGGATCTACGGTCGTCCCAGCAATAGATTATAAGACACGGTGACGTCCAACACCTGAAATTCCATGGTAAAGTCTACCGGCCAATGGTGACCTCCAGCACAATATCTCCCAAGGTATTTTTGCTTCCTCCATCAAACCCTCAAACACTCACACTATTTTGACTGATTATGTCCGGATTAATCTTCAACTTTCCGAGATTCGAGAGTGGACAAATGTTTGCACTCGACCCGTTGTCTATTAGAACCCGAGTAACCACTGATTCTTCACTTTTGACGGTGAGGTAAAATGCATTGTTATGTTCAGTCCCTTCGACATGCAATTCATTGTCCGAGAATGTTATCTTGTTTGACTCAAAAAATTTTTGGTAATCTTTTCAAGATGGCAGACTGAGATTTTTTCGGGGACATGTGCTTCATTCAATATTTTCAACAGCGCTTTCTTATGTTCTTCTGAGTGAATTAGCAATGAAAGCAATGAGATTTGTGTAGGCGTCTTTCTCAGCTGTTCTACTATCGACTAGTCTTGAGCTTTTATCTTCTTCAAAAACTCTTCTGCTTCTTCTTCAGAGACTGGCTTCTTCACATGACTCTCATTTACCACCTTCATTTTCCTTAACTCTTCCGGGGCAAAGCACCGTCCGGAACGAGTGAGGCCGTGTGTTTCATTGACCTCCCTCCCATGTAACCTCTTTTCCCCTGTACATTACTGTGACCTTGTTGTATTTCCAAGGTATGGCTTTAGTATTTACCACTGGCATTTGCACCACTGGCTTTATGACCACCGGTTCCATGTATTCTCCTTTCACTGTCAACAATAGCTTATCCCCCGGAACCACAATTTTCATAGTCTCAACAACTGGCTGCTTTTGCATTGGTAACTTGGCTATCACTTTCTCCTTCTCGACCTCGTTCTCCACTTTACTGTTGGCCTTTATCATCATTACCGATTGGGACGGCTTCTTGCTACTCTCTTCTTGTTCTAACTCTATCATGTGTGTCTCATGATGAGTTGGTAATGGATTATGGGTAATATTTGGAGTCTTAGGAGCCTGCACCTCGATCCTCCTACTGTCAATAGCTCTTGTATAGCAGATTTCAAGTGTTAACACTTTTCAGTATTATGCCCCGGTGCCCCGGAGCAATATTCGCATCTGACTGACTGGTCAATATTTCTGGGTGCTGGGTTTGGCAGTTTGGTTCAATTGGGCTTAGCATCCCCAACTCTTTGAGACGATGATAGAGGTTGGTATAAGACTCCCCCAATGGGGTGAATGTTTTCTTTGTTTGGGCTCTGTTTCTCATTTCTAGATCAGGTCGAAAGCTGGGTCTATTTGGGTTCTTGTATGTTCTGGAAGGAGGGTAGGTGTTCTGTGTATGATAGACATTTTGTGAAGCGTGGGCTCGCCATACATGTGGAGGCGATAGGTAGTGATGAGCTTGTGGGATGGGATAATGTAGGGTAGTGGGTGGATAATATGGTGGAGGTGGGTTGTAAGGTGCTGGCGGGTAGGATTGGTAGGGGAGAGGTGGGTGATGGTATGTACTTTGGCTCCGAGTCTATGGTCTACTTTCTACCACTGAAACCTCTTCCTTCTTCTTCTTTCCAATAGACCCTCCATTTTCGGTCTGTATCGCCCGATTTGTGGCCTTGATAGCAGAAAAGCTCATGATTTTGTTGGTTTTCAATCCTTCCTCTACAAAACTCCCCATTTTCACTACTTCATTGAAATTCTTACCAATAGCCGACACCAGATGGCCATAGTAAGTAGGCTCTAAGGCTTACAGAAAACAATCTACCATTTCAGTCTCCTTCATAGGCGGATCCACTCGTGCCGCTTGTTCTCTCCCTCTAAAGCCATACTCTCGAAAACTTTCCCGGGGCTTCTTTTCCATCTTGGTAAGTGACAGCCTGTCTGGAATTATCTTCAAGTTGTACTAGAAGTGGTTAGCAAATTATTGAGCCAGATCATCCCAGATGAACCATCTAGTGTGATCCTGACGTGTATACCATTCCAGCGCAGAACCGCTCAAACTCTGACTAAAGTAAGCCATCAAAAGTTCGTCTTCCCCCCTACATAATGCATCTTGCTGCAATAACCTCTGAGATGAGCTACAGGATCCCCGTGTCCATCGTACATGTCAAATTTAGGTAGCGTGAATCCAACCGGGAGCTGCACTTCTGGGAACAAACATAAATCTTTGTATGCTACGCTCACTTAGCCTCCTAGCCCTTGTATGCTACAGACAGATTGTTCTAAACTCCTCATCTTCCGTGCCATTTCCTCTTATTCCAAGTTCTTGACGGGCTTTTCTTCCGTCGTCTCCATCAGTAGGGTATAGGAGTCATGCTGCCTAAACGTCGGCTCTGGCGGATAGTAATGGGTGTCTTGCACATGGAACACTGGTTCACTTGACGACTTATGCAGAGCAACAGGTGGTGGTGACACATACACCAAGGCGACCTGTGGTGGCTGCGGTGGAATTTGCTTGGACAGTGGTGGTGGTGCCTGTGAAGTAGAGGCATAGTAGTGGTGGTAATCTGGGTACGTAGAGGATGAGTTCATGGTAGGTGGCTCTGGATTAGGATTGGCGGGAGGGACATATGCTGGGTTGGTTGGATATACGGGTAAGGGTTAACCCCTCGACCAAGCTTGGTACATTTTCGATATTTGCTGCTTGAGCTTATACATTTCCTCCTTCATCCCCGCTACATCCACGACCTCCTCTTCTTGCACTGGGTCCATGATAGTTGGCTCAATTTCCTGAGATATAGCCTTAGTCATGGTTTTTGATCATGTGTTATAATGATGATTTGCCAGAGTACCAGTTGCCAGCTGAAATCTGATTCTCATAAACAACAACACTTGTTAATAGTTAGTACATAAAAGGATAAGATGCAATGATTAGAAATAACAACTTTTTCCTTTGATCGTTATGCATCATCCCGACATTTATTTCATTGTGAATCAACATCCGTGTCTTTCTTTCTTTCTTTTTCTTTATTTTTTTTTTCATTCATGTTTCTTTTCCTCTTTTTATCTTTTCTTCTTTTTTTTCTCTTTTTTCTTTCTCTTTTTTTTCATTCTTTTTCTTTTTCCTCTCTTTTTTCATTTCTTTCTTTCTTCTTTTCTTTATTGATTTTCGTTCCTACTTATTTGCGTATCGTACAAACAATTGATATAAAGCGAAAAAGGATTGGCAACAACTTATTTGATCTTTTCATTGATACTCAAAAACATTGATTTACAAAATGATGTTGTGCTACTAATGCAAAAAAGAAATACGAATACAAAATGCATGCCCTATGAGTATATTAATGCTCCTAATGCCCGCGAGACGTCGTTCGGTCTTGACGCAGGCCTATATGCCAATCCACTTTGGAGCCTATCTAGGTCGGACATGACTTTCTTCACAAAGAACTTCACGGCTGATACAAATGTTGTCTGGGATATATCTTCACACAATTGGCATTTTCTGGTGATGTACTGAGCAATATGGACAATTCTTTTACGAACAACCCCCTTTTCTTGACGTAACCTGGTGATCTGTTTGGCGCGAGCGTCTAAGGTTTGTTGGTTCTCTTTCTGTAGTTGTTGTAACTCGAACTCTAATCGAGCCATAGTCATGTAACAATGCTCTCTTTCTTCCTCAAACTCTTTGATTATCTTGTTACTTTTGACTATGGCTCTGTGATGACTTTCTTTCTCAATCGAGCTACGTCAACTATATGTTTATCTTGTAGCTACTGAACCATTTTAGCTCTTTCATCGGCATCTTTGGCCAGTTGCTTCAGAACCCTGACTAACTCATTTTCTGCTTTGTCAAGATCGAAGCTGTAGTCATTCACTTTGCGCCGAAGATTTTAGTAGCTTCTTGTCTCAGGCTAAGCGAACTGGGGTCTCGGATGCAATTTTTATTTTTGCAACTTGAGCCTTTAGAATTTCATTCTCCTTTTTTAGCTGCTTCTTTTCTCCTTCGTCAGATGCTGCCTGTAAACTACTATCGAATTGGAGATCTCGCAACTATTTTTCTAGCAAGCTGATTTTGGCCTTATACTCATTTTCTTTGGCCACCCAATTTCTGTATTCCTTAGACCGCTCAACCAAATCTTGAACATGAGATCTTTTCAATGGTCTATCATGTTCAATACCCTCGTAAATACCATGTGGCGTACCCTGGCGATACTTCTCCCCGAGCTCTATTTTCTACACAAGTTTTTGTTTTCAAATTTTGACACTCATTCCAAATCTGTCGGACCTTTGCTTCTGGGAATTGCCCATCTGGACTAATCTCTATTGCTTGCAAACTTAGGTCCCTATCCTTTGGTATAACTTTATATCTTCCAAGCTGTCGTAGGACCCTGTACGGGGCGTAAGGCGGGATACTTTTTAAACCCATGATCAAGAAGTGTGACCCTTCCGTCGGCATGCAAATAACCTCCTCGAGGGGCAACCATGCATATGTCCAATAGATTTGGCTATCGGTCAACGATCGTAGATATGAAATCCAACCTTTAACTCCCTCTGGCAGGTTAACTTCTTTTGTTCTCGTATAGAACTCTCCCATAGCTTGAGAATGAAGGATGATGGCATAGATGTTCTATCAACCAGATTTGTAGAATCAAGTTACATCCCTCAAAGAAGTTGCAACCTGCTTTACATGTTGTCAAGGCACGGTAGATATCGGCTATGATCATTGGAGCCATAGTGCAATTATCTTGTACAATCAAGGTGCTGGCCACCCCGGCGACTCTCGTATCAATGTGCTCGTCCTTTCTTGGAAATATGATTATCTCGAGAAACGCCACCAGAAAAGCGAATCGTCGATGTTCCTCCCATTTGGCTCGGTTGGACTTACTACAGAGTTTGTTCGTGGGGTCATTGAAACCCCCGACATGTCCATATCTACTGTAGATGAAGTTTAAGGAGCAAAACCCATTAACAAAATCCTCATTGTGGACGTTCCGAGCAATCTTCTAAGAGTCTCGGAAACGGTGCACCGTTATCGCTCTTGGAGCCACCGGGTATTTCTCTTTTAAGGGGACCTCATTTTTTCCTATATAGTAAGGAACTTCCTCAAGAGTGGGAGTGAGTTCAAAGTCCGACAAATGTAGAACGTTGTGCGCAGGATCCCAGCATGTAACAAGTGCTCGGATTATATCGCCTCGGGAAATTATGTCCATTAATCTCGTAAGGTCCTTTAGATAACATTTGACCCAATTTTGTCCTTCCTGTCCCACGTCGTTGCACCATAATCTTAGCTCCAAAGGGATTCTATTCATTAAAGTGAAGGGTTCATTCTGTATCGTGCTCATCCTGTACATTTATTAAAGGCGATTTTATTTAGAAAAAGGAAAATATTTTTCAAAGAAAATTTTCATTTTTTCGGGTTTTTATTTTGAAAAGGAAAAGACACAACTTTCGAAGTGGCCATTTTTGCCAAAACAGCCTTCCGTCGTCCTTTCGGAACATTCGGCTACTTCCAAAAACAGCGATCACCTGGATTATTTGAAACAAAAAAATTATTTTTTTTTTGTCATTTTCTAAAGGGTGGTTGGACCCGTTTTAGGGTTTCCTACGTATCCCACCTATTGGCGAGAATCAAACCTGCATAGTTCGGTCAGATTATTTGACCAATTATTTTAACAACAATATTTTCTCCGATTTTCTGATTTTCAAAATTCTAACAACTCTTTTGCTAATATATCTCTCTTTTCTTTTCTATTTACAAACATTCTCTTTCTATTTTCTCGGGAATTTGCCGGTCCGCATAATGATCAAACGCAATTAGAAATGCAACATATAATATGCTCGGTCTTTAATTATCGGTCACCTGTCCTAGACGGACCCAACCCCTGTGTTGAGTCCCCTTAGTCAGTTATGATGCAAATAATCGTCCTAGACCTATGATCAATATCTTGGACCCGTTTAAGGGTTGCCTATGTATCCCACCTATTGGCGAGAATCAAACCTGCGTAGTTCGGTTAGATTATTTGACCAATTATTTTAACAACAATATTTTTTCCGATTTTCTGATTTTCAAAATTCTAACAACTCTTTTGCTAATATATCTCTCTTTTCTTTTCTATTTACAAACATTCTCTTTCTATTTTCTCGGGAATTTGCCGGTCCGCATAATGATCAAAGACAATTAGAAATGCAACATATAATATGCTCGGTCTTTAATTATCGGTCACCTGTCCTAGACGGACCCAACCCCTGTGTTGAGTCCCCTTAGTCAGTTATGATGCAAATAATCGTCCTAGACCTATGTTCAATATCTGGTGTTTTCATAGAGTACTAGACCATGTACCCGAGTGGACAACTCGGATAGAGGAGGGGGCTACGTACCGGTGACCCGCGGGGTCAATCGGCTTTGTAACTTATCCGACCTCTATTTCTTATTTTGGGTATGACTTAACAGAAACGGGAGTCTCTACCAGTAAGCACATCCCCGGAGGTGAAGAAGAGAAGGGTTTTCGGCACAATTTATATATACAATCCATATAATATCAAAGCGGTAAAACACATAGCATGTTTTTCAAAGCACGTAACAAAGTCAAATAATATCGAGGACGGCGATTCTAATGAGCTCGAATTCTTAAACCCTAAAACCAAACTTCTGGGTTGCTTTTCCCCAGCAGAGTTGCCAGAGCTATCACACCTCCCTTTTTACTATCCCGACTTTTAAAGAAAGTTCCCAATTAAGAGAATATGGTATACCTCAATGTTCAAATACCCGAGAAGGATATAATAACAAAGAGGAAGGAGTTTTTCCAAATAAAGGACAATCGGTTCGGGATTTTATTTAATTTTTCAATGTCGCCACTTGGGAAGATAATGGTGTCCCAAGTCACCGGTTAATCCCGAATCCGAGAAAGTTGAATATTGTTGAATTTTAACCAAAGACTTATAATTCAGATTCCATAACACAGTGTATCAACCAATCATGAAGCAGGCATAGTAAGAACTTTCTTATGTTCAAAAGGCTACTGAAAAACCTAATCATGTTTACATGTTCTTGACCAAGCACATGGTAAAACTTATGAAAGAAGCTTCAAAAGAAAGCATGGCTTAAACAGAATAACATAAATTTCTAGAGGATAAGAACTAATCTAAACATGCAGTTATTCATACGTTTAAAGAAGAAAATCTAAGTACAGGGCATGATAATAGACATGAAGATGAAGAAGGGTTAATCAAAGAAAGACAGATCTTAGGAGATAAACAGAATAAACAAGGATTTTTCAAGGATGAAAACCCTAATCTATCATG
Source organism: Nicotiana noctiflora (assembly GCA_032618575.1). Classification (NCBI taxonomy): domain Eukaryota; kingdom Viridiplantae; phylum Streptophyta; class Magnoliopsida; order Solanales; family Solanaceae; genus Nicotiana; species Nicotiana noctiflora. Next base: position 27,243 of record JASVEL010003305.1, read on the forward strand.
TAGTTGTATAAACGGCTAACCTACTAGAACATACTGGAAACAAAAGAATCAAACAACGCCAAACAAAAATCACAGAAAAAATAAGCAAGAAAGGGGAAGAGAAAGATTTAGCTTGGAGGATTTGACTCCTGAGCTTCCTTATTTCTTTTTCTTTTTTTTTCTTTTTCCAGTTTTTCTTTTCTTTTTCTTATTTTCTTTTTCTTATTTTCTTTTTCTGATTTTCTTCTTTCAGATTGAAGACTTCAGCTTTGAAGTCTTTTTGTTTGGGGATGGGTGTTAGAGGTAGAAAATGTGGGATCTTTCTTTCAAAGATTCGAGGAGCTGGGGTAATATTCGAGGGAAAAAGTTGGTGAGGGGTGATAGATCAGGAGATGAGGGTTGGTTGGTGTTAATTTGGAAACTGTTCTTATAGGTTTGGTCACCGGAGATGAACTTCGATGACCGGAGTTTCAAGAAGCTAGGGTTTTCATGGTTTCTTGGGGGTTTTTATGGTGGCTTGTGGTGGAGAAGGGGAAGATGAGGGTTTTTGGAGCTAGGGTTGGCCGAAGATGGGCATGAGAGACGGCCAGTCTCCATGGACGGCGAAGCTTGAAGAAGAAGATGAAGAGAGAAGAAGAGATAGGGCGGCTAGGGTTTGGATAAATGGTGAAATGGTCGGTCGTCTCTTAGAGATGGGGTTTAAATACCCATCATGGTTGACTGGTCCTTGGCAGTTGGATCAATCAAGATCAACGGTCTGGATTATCTTGCATTAAACGGTGCTATTCAAAATTAGGTGGGGGGTGGGCTTTTGTCTGTTAGATCATAAGGCTTGGACGGTCCAAATCAATTCCAAAATCTTTATTAATTAATTAACTCCGCATAAATCCTCAATCGTTGGATTTGGAGAGATGAACGGCTGGGATCGCTTCAATTTAAATCATTTGGACCGGATCTCTCACAACGGTTTGGGCCAATGCATTTGGGCTGGCATTTGGGCCAAATCTCTTATTTTTGTATTTCCCTTGTAATTTATTTGTATTTTAAATTATTTTTTGTGGTATTTCTTTTGTATTTAATTTTTCTTTTAGTATTATTTTCAATTATTCAATTTCCTACTTCCACTAATTTTCTGTTATTTTTTGATAATTTTCTACTAATTCTTCCTTAATTTCCGCTATTTATGCTCTTTTTGTTAATTTTCTTTTTAACTACTTAATTCAAAAATGCATATATTTAACCTCTTTTTTTATTTTTTAATTTTAATCTCTAATTATTCAATCACACAAATGCATCTAATTTCAATAAAGACATGTAATTGCACTCAAAAAAAATATTATTTATTTTTATTTTGAAATTTATTGCTTAGGGTAAAAATCACGTGCTCAAAGGATCTGCACATGAAAAACATGCGCAGAAGAGGCATGAGTACACCACAGCGGTACTTAGTTAGTCTCAAGTCTAACCTCGGTTGAGTAGTGACGAGAAAGGTTAGGTCCCTACTGAGAATAAACATAACAACAATAATGAACATTGTAAATCAGAGAATAATCTAAAATAACAATAAAAATAGGATAGAAGCTACAAGTCAATGGAAATTAAGCTAAGTAAGGAAAATAATACAAACAAGTATTCCTCAATTGTCTAGTGAATCTCCCGAGAATTGAACCCGTCGTCCATCACATTTAAATATCTTGGATCTCTCAGGAATCGAACCCGTAATCCACCTTATCAATAGCAAAGGATCTCCTGGGAAACGAACCCGTAGTCCATTATATCAGTAGCAAAGGATCTCTCAGGAATCGAACCCGTAGCCATAATATCAAAAGCAAAGGATCTTTCGAGAGGAATTGAACCCGTAGTCCATAATATCAATAGAAAGGATCTTCTGGGAATTGAACCCGTAGTCCATAACATCAATAGCAATGGATCTCCCGGAAATCGAACCCGTAGTCTATAATCTCAATAGCAAGGATCTTCTAGGAATTGAACCCGTAGTCCCAATGTAAAAATGCAACCAAATCAGGGAAATATTAAGAGAATGAAGTACAAAAATACAAGTAACAGTTAAATTCTGGCCTAACATGCTTCACATAACTTCATTTAAAGCAATTAAGCAATTAAGCAGTTAATTCTATCTGGCCATATGTCACGACCCGGATTTTTCCCCCAACATCGGGATCGTGATGGCGCCTACTCGTGCTAGCTAGGCAAGCCTCTTTATTCACACTATCCTGTTTAACAATACTTCATACTGGTAACGTCCATTTCCACCGCTAAAAAGCAATAGGCACGGTCGTATGCAATATATTTACCCAACTATGAGTCGGGGTCGAATCCTACATAGAACAATATGTTGGCGATTAGGAATGCAAGAAAATTATCGCTAGTCGCGCTAAGCCAAACACTTAAGATTTTGGGTTTTGGAAAATGATTATATCTAAATGCAAAAATGTAAACAAATCCTAGAAAGCAAATTAAAATGATCAATGGCTACAAGTATGAATGCATCGGGAATTACACTCAAGTAACGATCCAATGTATTTCAAGATTTTACAAATATGAGTGAGTTTATGTTAATTAGCCACGGATAATAATTCGTAATTAGCTTCTTCCGAAGACTAACAAGACTTCCTAATTGAATTATCCCTAATCACAATTAGAAAATTAAGCGCACCCGATAGGCTACAAGTAGTCAATCCTATCCCTAGGTTGAATCTATAAAGTGAGGGTTAACGCCTCAAGTTCTTGTTAATTAATCCATCCCAACTCCGAATTATCTTTCCCAAAATTAATTCAAAGTAAATGGGCGAGTCCTAGAGTTAGCTAATCTCTTTGGAAACATTAAAGAACAAGAATAATTAAAGTAACAATAACTCAATTCATAAATATACAAAAATCATTCAATACATAAGCACAACAAAGTATTTAATCCACACTTTAAATATGAATATTCCCATAAACAAGATTCAAGTGTTGGAAATAAATACTACGCACTTAGATATACAATACAAAGCAAGGAAATGAAGAATTAAACATAAATGGGTAAGAAATCCTTAACCACAAGCTTTAATCTTCAAGACCCAAGTGTGTGTACAAAACCCTAGCCTTCAAACTTGTTCTCTCTAAGCCAAAAATATGTCCAAGATGCCAAAGATACCTCAAAGGTCTGCTGGGACGAGTATAAAACTGATTTGGGATGAAAAATATGTAAAATGTCGAAATTGCCCAGAACTGGCCCAAATAATACACTATGCGATCGCACAAAATGCCTATGCGATCGCATAGGTATAAGTTTTACAACAATGCGATCGCACAGAAAGAACTGCGATCGCATAAGTATAAAATCTCAAACTATGCGATCGCGTATATAGCATTGCGTTCGCATAGAGTAAATGACCAGCAGCTGACCATCCCACATTTACACTATGCGATCGCATAGTGTACAATGCGTTCGCATAGCATTAAGTATTTTGGCTTATGCGATCGCATTCCTTCATTGCGATCGCATTGAGTAAAAAACTGGACAGACTTCATTTTCCCATTTTAGCTTCTTTTTGACTGGTTTTCACTTGATTTCTTCACTATTACTTCTAAATCACATACAACCTGTAGAATAGAAGTAAATGGCATTAAATACACGATTTTATTGCTCAAACATAGCAAAAGTATTGATTTAAAGACAAGATGAGATGGTAAAATACCAACTCATCACACCCCCAAACTTGAACTATTGCTTGTCCTCAAGCAACAATGGCAACAAAATCTCTTCACAAGTGGTTAAGTAAGCAATGCATCTCCATAATACCAAGCCAAAAAGAAAGTCTACTTTAAGCTCAAATGCATGACTTCGATTGGTACCAACAATTATTCCAAGGCATATGAATTATAAAGCACTTCACATAAACTTCATTGTACTTCAAGTGCTCAACCACTAATGCAAATCAAAGTAACAACCAAGTCATGACACTAAAGCTTCAAAATTTGCCTCTCTATCACAATCAACTTTCTTTGGCCATTCTTTCCAATTGATGATGGGATTAAATTCACAACCCAAATTTCATGTGCCCTCACATTTAAGAGAGAATCCCACACTTATGAATCTTAATTTCAAACAAAAATGGGATATCAAATGGAAAGAATTCACTCTCTCTCAAAAAGATGTTCAAATGCATACAAGTAGTACCATAGGCTTGCCCTTCATGTATTCCTCCACTAATGTAGACAACTTGGTTCAAAATCAATTAGGACTTAAGAGTTGTAGTTTAGGCTTTTGGTTAAGGTAAGGTAAAATTTCGGTTAAAGTGACTCAAAACCTCCCAAAGCACTACAATAATTACAATTAAAGCCTCATTCCTTCAAAAGTATTTTCCATCCTTTCTTCGCTTTTTCATTTCACACCCAGTCTTCCCTTTTTTCACAATTTCTTATCACTTTATTCATATATATATATATATATATATATATATATATATATATATATATATATATATATATATATATATATATATATATATATATATATATATATATATATATATATTAATTTATTTTCTACCTTCCACCATTTTCAAGCAACTTACATATCACAATTTCCAACCTTCACCCCCAAACTTAGGCTTTTAGCCTATGCTTATACTTTCAAAGTACTTAGGGAGGTAGGGTGCCAAAAGCTAGATTAATTAAGAACAAAGGGTTAAAGCTTGTAATACGGTTGCCAAAGAATAAGGTTAAAGGCTCAAAATGGGTTGACTAGGGAAAATCTTTAAGGGTAGGAAATGTTTTTTTTTTGGCATGCTAGCGATCCAAGGAAGGCCTAATATCATTTTTCAAACCAAGTTAGTCTATGATTTCGCCTTGAAGCACATTCCGGGCAAGTTCTAGACCACAAGTAATACAAAAGAACCCATAAATAAATCTCACCACACATGGCACATGAAAACTCAAGTGGAATACAAATCCAAAATCCAATTGAAACAAATGACTCAAAGAGGTCACATATAGCATAAGGGAAGTTATTTAGTGAATTAAAGAGCCAAAAGTTGAGTCTAAAAGTCATGACATCTTTACTTCAATCATTTTTCTTTTTCAACAACCAAAACTTCATATGCCGAGGTTTAAGTATTTTGGTACCAAGCAAACACAAATCCTAACTCCAAACCATTTATTTTTCTAATTTTAACAAAAGCTACTCCTAATTACAAGACTAATTCCCTTAAGAAAGTTGTCAATCTATCCATCATCGGGAAAAGTCAACAAAAATTTACCCGGTTCAAGAAAAAAAAATTGGCATCCTTGGAAAAAGAACCGTGGTATAGAGAAAACCAAGGATATTGCCACTATCGTATAACATACTATATAAAAAAATATTAACAAGCTAACAAAAATAAAGTAACTAAACATACTAATATCACATATCTAATGAAAATATACTAATAACAACATGAAAACAAACACAGATAAACAAACTAATATAACACATGACAAGAAAATATACTAAAAACACCATGAAAATAACTACTATACCAATCTGCTAAAATAACAGTTATACAAGAAGCCACCCCCAACCAAAGATATTGCAGTGTTCCTAATGCAACAAAAGATGATAAATAAAAATGGTGGAAAGTGCTCCCTGAATACTGCGTCACTCGGAGCCAGAGGTAGTGGGAAAGTTGAGTTCCATGTCCTCCTCATCATCATCGTCAGAATATTGTGAGCCACAAAGTGAACTCAGCTTGTGCATCATCCGCGACAGCAACTTGCTCTTCTTCTTTTCGTGCTCCTTGAATTTCACATGTCGCCTTTCAATCTTTCCTTGTCTCCTACTCAAGTCTTCTAACCTAGTCTTGATTCCCTTTTGCTCTTTCACTACATAATCCAAGGTCGGTGGCTGTTTGCTTGATGAGCCATACCTAGTCGAAGTGCCCTCACCAGATGGACCTGAGGGGAGACCTGCAACAAGCTGTCGAATGTGAGTGTCAACACCATATATCTGCTGGGAAATGTGGCGCATGGTGTGAGGGCCTGATTGGAGTGGTCCCATGGGGTCATGAAATCCTACTGTAGCTATTGGGTCGCCCCCGGATCCCTCGGTCGAACCGTCAAACTGCCCAAACGAAGGAGATAGCACATCAATCCTTCTCTTTTTCTTCTTGCTAGATGCCCCCCGGCGAAGCAATGGATAGATTGCTATGGCAGGGTCTTTTTCAACATCATTTGGGTCTGTAGGAACCTCAGCAACATAGCACAAGTGAGTGATCAGTGAAGGGAAGAATAAGCTTCTAGTCCTTCCGTTGCAAGCTTCCCCTATCTCATTCACAATTTGCTGGCCCACATTTACGGGCAAGCCATCCATAATGGCAGCAATCATCCATGCCTTCTCAAGGGTCACTTCCGTTTCATTTCGACCTGGCACAACCCTGGCACAGATAAGGGATAGCCAAGTCTTGGCTTCCCCAATGAACTCATGTGAATCAACCCCTTTGTGTACTCTTGCCCAAGTCGGCACCACCCCGCCATAAAGCTTTTCTATCAACCACTCTGCTCCTCTCTCTCTTCCTACAGCTCGGTATATCTCATCATCAACATTTGGAAGCCCATAGTGTGCATTAATCACCTCTAGGCCAAAGTTGACCCGCTTGCCCCTAACAATAGTGAATACCTCCCCCTGGAAGTTAGTCCTCATGGCATTCGCATAAAATTCATGAACTATTGTGTAGTTCGCCTTGACTGGTTCAGGAGCAAAGCATATCCATCCACTGTCGGTCAGTCTTTTGAAGAATTCCGACATTTTGTCTTCAACAGTGTCCAAGCGGATGCCTCGTTCTTTGACAATGCTTTTTGACATGAGCTTGTCGTAATTCCTTTCAGAGTCAGCTGCCATGAATCTTGTCGCATCAAAATACTCTTCTTCCGGAGCAGGGAGGGCATATTCTTGCACATTGTCAACATTTTCCAAGGCCATTTTGTGCACAAAGTACCTACAAAATGGTAACCAATTGTTAAACACATGAACGATTACTTTATATACTGTATAATAATGCATTTAGGCCAACGAAAAAGAGCAGAGAGCATTCCGGCAAAATTCTGCGAAGCTACTGTTTTTGGCATTGCTGGTCTTAAAGCTATGCGATCGCATTGCACTGTTGCGATCGCATAGAGCAATTTCAGAGTCCAGTTTATAGTGCTATGTGATCGCATAGACTTGTTGCGATCGCATAGTGCAATTTCTTTGTTCAGTGCAATTTTTAGCCTATGCGATCGCAGAATAGTCAATGCGATCGCATAGGGTTTTTCAATTCTGCCCAGATTTTGTTCTTTGGGACATTTTCACAAGTATGTTGTGAGCCCAATTTTGTGTGCTCGATTTCAGATACTGATGCCACAGATTTCAACCCAATTTTTCCTCAAAAGGATCACTCACTCTCAACCAAACTCACCCAGCAAACAAACAACAATTTTAAGCATTAATTTGCAACTTAATACTTAAACTTTGTAAGCAATAATGACCGACTAACAATGAGTGTTCTTCTATTTCACAAATGACACCAAGAAGAAGATGAAAGATTTAATAGGAGAGCGAAGAAATCACATACCTTGAGGATTGAGATGAAAAATTTGCAAGAATCTTGAAGAGTTTTGGCACTTTGAATTATTTGGGAGGTTAGGGATGAGGGGCCTGTTGTGTTATGAGAAGGGGGGAATGGTTCCGTTTTTACAGCTTTTGGGAGTTTAAGAAATACCTGACACTATGCGATCGCGTGGCTCTGTTGCGATCGCATAGTGTAAAAATCGTGGGACCTGGCAGTTGACTCGTCAAACTTTGCGATCGCATAGTACACCTATGAACTACAACTATGCGATCGCATAGCACTAATGCGATCGCATAGTGCAATAGTCTGCTGCACTGCAATTTTTTTTTCCCCAGCTACTGGTTTGGCCTCTCGGGGTCATCCCGACCTGCTCAAATCAACTCTAAATATTCTCAAACTTGGCAGATTAGTTCAACATAATATTCTAAGCTATTCTAAAAAAAAATTCAAAAATGACGAAAATTTTGTAAAATGATGGGTTGCCTCCCACCAAGCGCCGCATTTAACGTCGTGGCACGACGCATACAACATTACCACTTTTCTCGCCACTTGGATGATATGAATTGGGCCCCTAGCTTGGAATCAAGCTTATGACCACGAGCGATGGGGGTGGTAATTGGATGTTCGAGCCAATGCAAAAAAATTTCATTTTGCACTTCTTGGCTTTCAAGTGAGGAATGTCGTTTTGATTTCTTGCCTCCTCAAACTGTAAAATGTATGGCCAAAGTTGTTCCTCCTCGCACTCCTTCATCGATTCATGTGGTTCAACTCCCGTGTCACTACACAATTCCAATGTTGAAAAATGCTTGGAATGTGACTTTAAGCCTTCACTTTGCAATTCTTCTAAGTTGACATCCTCTTTTTCCCCGGATTAGAGTCAACGACAACCACATTAGCATTTACACCGGTTGACTCCAATTCCATATTTTTGCCGGCATCAACAACACTCATTGAGTTGGTTGGCGGATGTTCAATTCTTGACTCCTCAAAGTAAAGCTCACTCTCTTCCTCGGAGTTGGACTCTTCTTGGCTTTCATCCGCACACGAAATTTGTTGGGCATAGTGGGCCTCAACCAAAATTTGCATTTGATCCTCCAAAGCACGGATGTGTTCACCATTGTAATTTATGCATTGTTTCAAGTCCTCGAGTGCAAAGTTGCGCTTCTCCTCATTTTCAAGAATGGTCTCCAACATGAGCATTATTCTTTCATTTTGGGCATTTGAGAATTCTTCTTGGTTTTGCTCAATTGCCAAGGAAGGATTTTCATTTTCAATGTCCAGGAAGGATTCTTGGTTTTCATTCACTTCCGAGGCTTTTTGAGCTCTTGAGGCGTCGATCATTTCATCCATTTGTGAGTGTAACCTTTCAAGTGCTAAACCATTTTGGAGACTAGTCTCCAAAAGATGTTCCAAGGCATTTTCTTCCTTGTTTCCTTCTTCAAGTAAACACTCAAACATGAGCTTGAACTCTCCATTTTGGCCATGCTCAAATTCTTCCACCTCCATAATCCTATAACTCTCATCAAAACAAATAGAACCATCATAGTAGGGACTTGGGGAAGGGAATAACAAATAAGCACAATCATCCCAATGACCATTTTGGAAACCACACTTATCACAAATACTCCACTCATGGGTTTGGAATTTTGCGCACAATCCACCCCGGGGAGAATTTAAACAATTCTGCCATGAGTGTGGTCCTCCACAATAAGGACAAGGATCATCAAAATATGAACAACTACCATCCGACCAATTTTCGTTATATGATGCCATTTTTTTGTTTTTTCAAAATTAAGAAAATAAACAAGAAACAAACACTAAAAATAGACCCAAGGTAAGAAAAATAATTACACAAATATTCACAAGTTTGGACCAAAGCAATTTCGCTTACTTCTCAAATAACCTAAATTACGCCAAATTGTTCCACGGCAACGGCGCCATTTTTGGTAACGTCCATTTCCACCGCTAAAAAGCAATAGGCACGGTCGTATGCAATATATTTACCCAACTATGAGTCGGGGACGAATCCCACAGAGAACAATATGTAGGCGATTAGGAATGCAAGAAAATTATCGCTAGTCGCGCTAAGCCAAACACTTAAGATTTTGGGATTTGGAAAATGATTATATCTAAATGCAAAAATGTAAACTAATCCTAGAAAGCAAATTAAAATGATCAATGGCTACAAGTATGAATGCATCGGGAATTACACTCAAGTAACGATCCAATGTATTTCAAGATTTTACAAATATGAGTGAGTTTATGTTAATTAGCCACGGATAATAATTCTTAATTAGCTTCTTCCGAAGACTAACAAGACTTCCTAATTGAATTATCCCTAATCACAATTAGAAAATTAAGCGCACCCGATAGGCTACAAGTAGTCAATCCTATCCCTAGGTTGAATCTATAAAGTGAGGGTTAACGCCTCAAGTTCTTGTTAATTAATCTATCCCAACTCCGAATTATCTTTCCCAAAATTAATTCAAAGTAAATGGGCGAGTCCTAGAGTTAGCTAATCTCTTTGGAAACATTAAAGAACAAGAATAATTAAAGTAACAATAACTAAATTCATAAATATACAAAAATCATTCAATACATAAGCACAACAAAGTATTTAATCCACACTTTAAATATGAATATTCCCATAAACAAGATTCAAGTGTTGGAAATAAATACTACACACTTAGATATACAATACAAAGCAAGGAAATGAAGAATTAAACATAAATGGGTAAGAAATCCTTAACTACAAGCTTTAATCTTCAAGACCCAAGTGTGTGTACAAAACCCTAGCCTTCAAACTTGTTCTCTCCAAGCCAAAAATATGTCCAAGATGCCAAAGATACCTCAAAGGTCTGCTGGGACGAGTATAAAATTGATTTGGGATGAAAAATATGTGAAATGTCGAAATTGCCCACAACTGGCCCAAATAATACACTATGCGATCACACAAAATGCCTATGCGATCGCATAGGTATAAGTTTTACAACAATGCGATCGCACAGAAAGAACTGCGGTCGCATAAGTATAAAATCTCAAACTATGCAATCGCATATATAGCATTGCGTTCGCATAGAGTAAATGACCAGCAGCTGACCAGCCCACATTTACACTATGCGATCGCATAGTGTACAATGCGTTCGCATAGCATTAAGTATTTTGGCTTATGCGATCGCATTCCTTCATTGCGATCGCATTGAGTAAAAAACTGGACAGACTTCATTTTCCCATTTTAGCTTCTTTTTGACTAGTTTTCTCTTGATTTCTTCACTATTACTTCTAAATCACATACAACCTGTAGAATAGAAGTAAATGGCATTAAATACACGATTTTATTGCTCAAACATAGCAAAAGTATTGATTTAAAGACAAGATGAGATGGTAAAATACCAACTCATCACATACTCAAATTAATAACCAAAATCATAATCTTAATTAAACAAGTGCGGAAGACTTTATAAAAATAGAAATAAGTAGTTTTCAAGGAATCTGATACTGAAATCCTCTACCCAAGACGTGGAGTCAACAACTCACGAACTACTACTGAATTCTACACATAAAAGTCTGAAAGAAATATAACATAATCTGTTTGTCTCGGAACAAAGAGACTACGACTAATAACATATGTAAAGGGAGAGACGCTGGGTTTGCGGACGCCTGCAAGCTACCTCGGTCTCAAAGTGTTCAACTCCCACGCAAAAGATTTATTGCTGCTGCTCCTGATCGTAACCTGGACCTGTCCAAAAACGCACAAAAGTGTAGTATCAGCACAACCGACCCCATGTGCTGGTAAGTGCCTGCCCTATCCCGGCGAAGTAGTGGCAAGCCTAGGACCAGACACCCACATAAACCTGTGCGGTTCTATATATATGTATACTACAAGATAACGAGAAATAAACAAGTAATAACGCAATAAGGAATATCTCAAAAGAACTCAACAATTAACAACAGTTAATAAGTTCACAAGGAAAACAAAGTATAATGGAAAAATAATTAATATCAAGTCAAGGAATAGCAAGTAGTTACACGACATCACCCTTCGTGCTTTTACTCTCATCCTCACCAAATAAGCAAATAAAGTGCACGACATCACCCTTCGTGCTTTTACTCTCATCCTCACATCCATGGTACGGCATGATCCTTCGTACATGGTTCAATAACAAGGCAATAACAAGGTACGGCATGATCCTTCGTGCATAATCAATAACATGGCACGACATTAACCTTCGTGCATAATCAATAACAAGGCACGGCATTAACCTTCGTGCATAAACAATAAATCAAGGCACGGCATTAACCTTCGTGCATAAACAATAAATCAAGGCACGGCATTAACCTTCGTGCATAAACAATAAATCAAGGCACGACATTAACCTTCGTGCATAAACAATAAATCAAGGCACGACATCACCCTTCGTGCATTATCACTCTTCCTCACCCAAATAACAATCACAGTAAAGGGCAAGGAATGAAAACAATAAATCATGAACCGTCCCGGCAAAGGACACAATAATCATCACAACAAAGTCCCGGCAAGGGAGAACAATAACAATTCTACAACCCGACAAGGGTTCAACAATTTATCTTTAAAATATGTCTCACCACAAGTATTAACAACGACTCACGGTCATGCAAGACGCCAATGTATGGATGCTCGTCACCACAACCCATACACCACACTCGATCACATAGCACATAGCACACAATCCTATTCCCTCAAGCTAGGATAGAACAAACACTTACCTCGAATCAATCTGTGGCAATGCCTTTTACTTTAAAATTTGGCTCCAATCCAATCGTATCTATTCACATTGATTTAGTATCATCAATACTACTCAACAAACTAGTTCACAAGGCCAATTACAACTTTTACAACATTCTGCCCGGAATAGTGAATATCCACCCCAGGCCCACATGGTCGAAACTCGGGGTTCGGACCAAAATCCGGTTACCCATTCCCCCACGAGTTCAATTATATGATTTGTTTCAAAATCGGACCTCAATTCGAGGTCCAATTTCCCAATTCATGAAAAACCCTATATTCTACCAAAAACAAGAAATTCTATCATGAAAACCTTTGATTTCTATTGAAAAACATGTTTAATGTTGTTAGGAATTGAAAGAATTAAGTAAAAAGCGACTTACAATTGTTTTGAAGACGAGGGAGTTCGTGAAAAATCGCCAATGGATGTTTTTGGGTTGTGAAATGTGAAAAATGAAACTGGAAATCGTGATTTACAGGTCTCTGTGTTCGCATTTGCGAACATGGGTTCGCAATTGCGAACCCCGACCAATTTTTGGAGTTTGAAAAATAAGCTAAGGATGGGAAGTTCGCATTTGCGAAGCCAAGGCAATTGCTGGGATGTTCGCATTTGCTAACATTTGTTCGCATTTGCGAACATGGCTGGATCACTGGGGTTGTCGCAATTGCGACCATAAGTTCGCATTTGCGAACTTGGGTTGATCACTGTCAACTTCGCAATTGTGAAGTATTGTTCGCATTTGCGAACCTATGCCCAACCCTGCCCACTTCGCAATTGCGAGAAAATCTTCGCAATTGCGAAGACAACAGCTGGGTGAAAAATCAGCAGTGCAGAAATTCAGAAATTGATCCAACGGCCTACCAAATCTTTACCCGAGCCCCCCCCCCTCCCGGGCTCCAAACCAAACATGTAGACAACATCAAAAACACATTACGAACTTGTTCGTGCGATCACATCGCCAATATCACATCGTTTTCATCAAATCAAGCCTCAAGTTCATGATTTTCATACTTTTGGTTTTCAAAACTTTCAGACTTGGAACTCAAAGTCCAAAACATATCAAACGACATCCAAATGTCATCAAACTTTGCAGAAAGCACATATATAATATTTAAGACTTGTACCGGGCGTCGGAACCAAAATACGAGCCCGATACCAAGGTCAATTAATTCATTTTCCTTTAACAATTACATCAAAAACAATTCCACAGAAAAATTCATAACTTGGGCTCTAGGCCTCAGAATTCGACTCCGGACGCATATCCAAGTCTCATATTTTCCTACGGACCTTTCGGGACCATCCAATCTCGGGTCCGGGTCCGTTTACCAAAAATGTTGAACGAAGTCAACTATATCAATATTAATATTATTTTTATCCAATTTCTCATAGAATTCATATTTTCTATCAAAAATTCTTTCCGGCTACATGCCCGGATCGTGCACGTAAGTCGAGGCAACATAGAATGAGGTTTTCAAGACCTCAGAAGCCCGAAATGATTAATAAGACAAGTGATGACCCTTTGGGTCGTCACACCATACTTCTCTAACTAACACATATTAAATCTTGCATTGAAATAAGTCAAATAACGGAGAAACAAAGTTTAAGCAACTCAAGTAAAGTAGAGTTTTCAATAATTAGCATAAGTACACACTCGTCGCCTCGCATACAAGGCATTTAAATCATCACATAAGAAGTCCGAAGGGAAACGGTCCCCCACACAAGGTTAGACAAGCCACTTACCTCGAACTAGTACAAAAATAAATTAGGGAACGATGCCCTTGCCACGAGTATCCGACTCTAAATGGCCCAAATCTATTCAATTCAATTACAAATCGTATATAATATTGCAAGCAACTGATTCCACTACCAAAATCCCCATCCATCCATCGTCTCGGAATTAAATAATTTTTACATTTCCAAAACCCTCGTACTCTAATTAGTCCAACCATATAAAAATCTCCCAAATCAGAGGTCAAATGTCCCTCAAATCATTACAATTAGATCTAAGAAGTTTTACCTACTTCCCATTCAAAAACACGAAATTAAAGGGTGAAATTAAGAGAAGATTCATGGAATATGGTCTAAATCGAGTGGGAATCACTTACCCAAGTTGCCCAGGTGAAAATCTCTTCAAACATCGCCAAGAGCTGAGCTCTAGAAGTGAAAATATTATAAAAATGGTGAACCCTCAAAATGGTGATTTTAATCTGTTTGCCCAGGGATTAAAGCATCGCGAACGCATAGGGAGTAGCACGTTCGCAAAGAAGAGAAAATGAATAACTCAGCACGAACGCGACAAGCATCCCCGCAGAAGAAAATATATTGGCCCAGGGGTTTCTCTTCACGAATGCATGAAATGCTACGCGAACGAAAAGAGTAGAACAGTGAAACTACGTGAACGCGACATGGCAATGAGAACGCGATGGCGGGGAAAACAGGTCTACACGAACGCGAAGGCCCTAACATGAACTCGTTGAGAAATCTCTAGCTAGCCAAGACAAGCCTTCACGAACGCGAAGGGAACAACGCGAACGCAATGAAGGCGTACCCGAAGCAGCAACAATAGTCCAAAAATAGGAGGAAAAGACCCGTTGAGCATCCGAAACACACCCGAGGCTCCCGGGACCTCAACCAAACCTACAGACATATACCGTAACATCATTCAAACTTTCTCCAATCCTTAAACCATCTAAAACAATGCCAAAATCATGAATTAATCAAAGATTCAAGCCTAAGAACTTATATTTCCAACCAAACACGCTTTCGATAAAAAACCTAACCAAACCTCGTCTGAATGACCTGAAATTTTTCACGCACATACAAAATAACATGACGAAGCTACAACAACTTCCGGAATTCCAAACCGAGCCTCGGATCAAAATTTCACTATCAGACTAGAACTTCAAAAATTCAAACTTTGGCATTTCAAGCCTAAATAAGCTACGGACTTCCAAATTATATTAAGCTAACGGAACCATCAGATTTCTATTCCGAGGTCGTCTTCACACTACTATGAATACGAACCATTTTTCAACTCTTAAGCTCTCATTAGGGACTAAGTGTCCCAAAACACTCCAAACCCTAATACTGAACGTCCCAGCAAATCAAAATAGCAGAAATGAACTTAGGGAAAGCAGTTAATAGGGGATAGAGGTGTAAATTGCAAAAATGACCGGCCGGGTCGTTACGTTACCACTATTTTATGTGTAACACACAGTGTCATTGTTATCACTATTTCAAGTATAACATACAGTGTCGTTATTTCCACTGTTTCAAGTCACTTTATAATCAGTCAATAAAATAATATATTAAGCCCCTTAGGCATTTACAAAATAGAAGTTTCGAGCCCGAAATACATTTAAAGTATCATTTGAGTTTTCAAATCTTAGAAAAATGGCTGAGTTCGCAAAATAGTATTTAAAACCTTGGACCGATATCAAATAATGTGCAAATAATGCTAAAACAGCGACATCAACCTCTGAAGGATTCAAATAATCAGCACGAAGCCCAAATATGGCAACCAACCCAAATCATGAAAGCATCTAATAGGTTTCAGTAAAAACGCAGTGAAATCAACAATCTGGATGGACCAAGTCACAATCCCCAATGGTGCTCTACCCCACGCTCATACCTAGCGTGCAAGTCACCTCAATACAACACCATGATGTACAAATATGGGGTTTCAAACCCCCAGGACATCGTTTACAAGTATTACCCACCTCGAACCAACGAAACTCTAGCCAACGATGCCATTGCCCTTCAAACTGGCCTCCACGCGCAAAAAATCTATCCAAAATTAGGACAAATATATCATAATATGCAAATGAGACAATACCCAATCGGAAACAATCAAATTATAGCACGAACCTCGAAACAAGCAAAACCCGAGCACCGGGCCCGCTTCTCAAAAAATTATGAAATTCACATTTTCGGAATTCTCGTAACCACGAGTCTGTACATACCAAATACACAAGAATCAGAGTCCATTTGACCCCTCAAATAGTCAATTTAAACTCTTTTAGGCTTTAAATCCTAACCTCCATTTTACCCTTTAATTCCTTGAATTTTCAGTGTTAAATCCTTGTTTTTATACCATAACAACATTATTCGAGTCTATAAATTTATACCTGATGGAATCCCCTTCGAATCCTCTCCAAATAGCCCAAAATTGCCGCTTCACAAAGTCAATCACATTCCTAAGTCACAAATCACCTCCCGAAGCTAAACGTATCATCGGAAATCACATCTGAGCCTTCTAACTAACAAGTCAACTTCCGATTGACTTTTCCAAAACAAGCGTTCCTTAAAGAGACTAAGTGTCTCATTTTCTACCAAAACCAACCCAAATAAATTCTAACACGCCAAACACTGATAATGAAACATGAAGAAGCAATAAACGAGGAAAACGAAGCAGTAACACATAAGACGACGGGTCGGGTCATCACGTAACAACAACCATATACTAATCATGTGAGACATCTAGAATCTATGTGCTCGAGGTAGTATGAGAATTACTCCCAAAAAATTCAAAATAAAACAGCTTTTGTATCGTTTGTAATATTTGTGTTAATTCTCTTATTATTTGTATTTTGTGGTTGCATGTTTATTTGATTAAATTGATAAAAATACAAAAATATGTTGTAATATCATTTAGGATTTAATTTTAAAATTTTGAGTTAATTAGTAAATTACTTACCTTACAAAAAAAAATATTGTATTTTTGTATTTTAAAGTGTTTAGTGTCCAAATCGCGTGATTGTTTTTTAATATTTAATTACTCGTGCTAATTACTATTTAAAATTAATTAGAATTTGTTAAGTAATTTCATGATTTAATCTAGGATTTTTTTGTTTTTAATTAGGAATTAAAATTTAAAAAAAGAAACAAAAACAAAGAGGAAACTCGGACGAGGCTTCATTTTCCACCAGCCCAAGCCATTTCTCATCACAGGCCCAATCCAACTACCATTGTACACGCTATAGATCCAATCCGTCCCAGAGATCAACCAAACGATGTCGTTTGAGTATCTCAAATCTGAGCCATCCATTTGATCACATCCAACGGCCTCAAGCTTCTCATTTGGCCCGACCCATATTTCCCGGACCAACCTAATCCCAAAACGCAACCAAACGGCGTCGTTCCTCATTAATGAAATGATCCAAGTCGTTGATCGTAATTGATCCAACGGCCAAGATCAAATCCACCCCTCACTATATATTATATTCATCCTACCCAGCCCCCCTTCCAAAACACCCCGCTCACACCCTTCGTCTCCCTCAGAGACTAACCGACCCCCGTCACACGCCGCCGTCCTCCGCCTACCTGAAATCGCCTACGGCGGTGGACGGTGGCCAAACACTCCCATTTTTACACCACACACTCGCCTCAACCTCCCCATCCCAACCCCATACATGGTTTGGCTCGAATCAGCCTATAGCTTCTCGAATCTTTGTTTGAAGATTTGAACCAAACTCAAACATACACTAATCATTCCTAAAGTCACACCCCAGCTTCACCTGACCTTCCCCATCCCTAAATTAAAGCCTTTTTTGTTCGAATCAAGATAGAAATCTTTGAATTTTAGATCGATCGAACGGAGCCCTAACAGTAATTCAAATAACTGTGAGGATCTTTGGGTTGAATTAGACTTTAGTCGTATTGTTCCATATTGGAAATATGCGAATAAAGTCCATTTCATTCCAAATCAAAGAGACGAGGGTTGTGAAGTGTTCCATTCGCCTGAGTTCCGGGTATTTTTCGTTAAAACCCTTTTCTTTTGTTATCTTTTGTTTAAATTTCATAATTTTCCTCCTTATGTCTCCTTTCTATGCCCACTGTGATGAACCATGCCTATTGATATGTGCAAACTTACAGATTAGTTCATCACAAATGATTGATTTAGTCGCATTGAACTGAATTAATCAATTTGGATGTCTGGAATCTGTTGGTCTCTTTAAGTTATTCCGGATGGGTTTTTTCTCTTGGTGTCAATTACACGAAATACTTTCTTTCATCTCATTTTTATCAATTCCATTAGCCTAGTAATTGATTGTTTTGATGTTTGAATAAATAAAAAAGAAAAAGAAACAGGATAGTTAATTGTGTTCCTTGTGTTGTTTCTGCAAGCATTAGGCCGATGAACCTTTAGAATAGGTAAGCTGTGAACTGAGTGAACTAATGAAATAGTTTAAGGATTGATGACTGTTTAAAAACACTGTCAGAGATCACATGGGTACCATATTACAAAGGGAAGCCATACCTGGATTAAACAATACGGCTGCTAATACATTGTTGATTTTAAAAATGGGATTAGACATGAAATAGTGGGATGGGCAGAGAATATCAGGGCAAGAAATTAGTTTTTTAATGCTGCTAAATGCTCTTAAGAGCTGGAAAATGAGAACTTACATGGGGGGAATTAAAAAGGTTAAAGAGAGGCATGTGCGAGGCAATAGGGGGATTTTTGATACGTTTAAGGGGGCTGCTGGTTCTATTATTCATCTATAAAAGGACATAGAGTTTTAACATACACGGAGAGTTTTTTGAACACAGACTTTCATATACACAGAAAACAGATTTTTTAAAAAAGCTAAGAGATTTTAAGAATTCTAAGAGTGAATACTGAGAGTGAAGTCATTTGAGAAGCAACTGTGTTTCATTTTGAGTTTGAAGTTTCCTTTCCTTAGAGTGTCTAAAATCAGAAATTATTGTGCTTTACTGCTGGTTTCTTCTGTTTCTGTTTGCAATAGCATTTGGCATTTCTGGGTTGTGAAATTGTTATTCCTGGGAACTTGCTACTGTTTTGAGATTGTTCTGTTGCTGTTGCTGGAATTACTGCCCTTACTGATTATCTTCCTTTCATTTTGCTGTTCAGGTACACATTTCAAGTCAACTTTGATGTATCTTCATCTGTTAGCTATATGAAAAATTAAAAAGTTGAAGCTGTTTATTTGTTAAAAATGAAGCTTACACCTTGTTTAAAATTATTACTATGTTGAATTAGATAGATTTATTCTGCCTGGATAATTTTATATCGTAATTGTATCTAAAGCACTTGATTCGACTTATTTGTAACGTAATGGACTGTTTAAGCTTCTTTCAGCTATTTTCTGATAGTTTTAACTTGGCAGTAGTTCTTCAATACAATTAGCCTGTAAATAAGTCCCTTTTAATTATTATATGACTAGTTGTAATCATAATGTGAAGCCAGGACGGTTGATCAGTTCACGTTGGTATTAGTAATAGTGTTCAAGCGACTAAATAAATTTCAGTGTGTTGCTAAGTAGGATTCGAGTAACAGTCATAGTTAAAATGCTACAAAAGACAGGAGGATTGATAATCAGTTTTGTTTTTTACTTTGTTGAAATAAGCACCACCATCCTTTACTCTCTCTCTACTTTATTGCTTGTTTTTTTTGTTATTCATAAAAATGATATTGAAGTTCACTCTTTTGGTTCTCTTGGAATGAATTAATAATAGTGGAAATCGTGTCTTTTCTTAAGGTTGAAGTTATCGCTAATCTCGTTTAAGGTTTAGTCATTAGAGTAGAGATTCTGTTGATATTATTTTAAACTATCATGAAAGTATAATTTGTTTTCTTGTTTGGTGTTAGTTTTTAAAGATTTTTAGTCAAATTGTTTTTTATTATTTTAGTTCTGAAATTCTAAGTGACTTCAAAGTTCCAATCATTATTTTTTTTAGTTTTTCCTCTCTATTAGCATACATAGGATTTGACAGATGAAACAATGGAATTTTGTTGGCTATTAGATTATTTTCCTTTTTATATAAAAGGAAGGAAGAAAACAAGGATCGTTGGATGAAAGCTGTCAATATTTTCAAAAAAGCTCGTATGATCATATTATTAACTTCCTATTACGGGTGTGCATTTCATGCAACCCAAATCCAAATCCAAAAATATCGAATAAGAATGTGTCGAGGATCCGGGTGCATTTCATGTGACGTGATCTAAAAACATATCCTTAAACGACTTTCATTTTCTTAAAAATTAAAATAATTTGACAAAAAGTAGTAATTATTTCTAAAAAATACACAAATAGGATAATATGTATTGAAATCAAGTACTTTAGCCAAATATGATAATTGAGCAACCGTGCTAGAACCACGGAACTCGGGAATGCCTAACACCTTCTCCCAGGTTAACAGATTCCTTATCCGGATTTCTGGTTCGCGGACTGTTAAACAGAGTCATTCTTTTCCTCGATTCGGGATTTAATCGGTGACTTGAGACACCATAAATCTCCCAAGTGGTGACTCTGAACTAATTAAATAAATCCCATTTCGATTTTCCTTTAATTGGAAAAACTTCATCGCGCCCTCGCGGGTCAGCTGAAAAAGGAGGTGCGACAGCTCTGGCGACTCTGCTGGGTACTACCAAATCCAGAACCACTGGTTCAGGGTTTAAGAATTCGAGCTTTGAATAATTGTTTTATTTGGCTTATTATTATCTGATTTTATTATATGTTCGTATTTAATGTGCTAAATGTTGCTTTTACCGCTTTTGATATTTTTGTGGATTGTACATATAAAATGTGTCGAAACCATCTCCTCTCTGAGTCTTCTAAATCATGAAGAAGGGTGCACTTCGTGTGACTTCTTTTCTGTATAGTGTCTAATTCCCACTTTAGAACGAGGTTTGGATAAGTTGCAAAACCGGTGAAGCTTCTATATTCCCGGGTTGCTGCCTCCTCCTCGGCTCGAGTTGTCCGCTCAGGTAAGCCAGGTCTAGAACAATAAACCTAGATTAACAAAGCTTCATGCCGGATCCCTAGTAGGAACGTTTGTTTGCATCATGTTGCATTTGACTTAGGGGACTCAACACAGGGGTTGGGTCCGTCTAGGACAGGTGACCTGAAATGAAAAGACCATACTGCTGCATCCTTTTTGTTTTACGCATTTATTTGTTTCAGACGTGCATGTTGACCGGTTTTTAAATATTGAGAAAAAAATTCCAAAATAGTTTGGTTTTTTAAAAAAAAAAACAGAAAAAAGAACGTTTTTTTTAAATAAAAAAAATAACTGTGTTTTATTCTTAAAATAAAATAAATAAAAATATAGTTTATAAAATAAAAAATAGTTTGTTTCATTTACAGATTGTAGTTTGTTTTTATTAAACCGAACTACGCGGGTTTGATTCTCACCAGGATGTGTGATAAGTAGGCAACCTTTATCAGGTCCAACCTCCCTTTTTGCAAGATAGCCAAAAAATATCGAAATTAATTTTTCATCGTAAATAAATCGGTGATGCCGTTTTCAAAAATAGTCGAATGTTCTCGAAAGTGACGCCGGAAGGCTAATTTTGTATGAACAGTCACCTTTGGGTCAATTTTTAGATTTTGATCGATTAACCCACACAGCCTTAAAATCTTTGTCCTCGAGGCGTTGAAAGGCCGTGTTTTAAAACTGAGTCTTTTATAGAGTATAATTAAAAAAAATTGTAAAATAAAGTTGTTTTTCTTTCTTTAATCACCTTAATAAATGTGCAGGATGAGCACAAATCAAAATGAACCCTTTTCAGTCTTTAGCGAGGTCCCTCAACAGCTCCACATGTGGTGGAATGATTTGAAAGATAGTAGTAAAAAGATAGTGGAAAGAATTTTGGGAGGTTTTGTCAATCTGCTGAATATCAAGCCAAGGAAAGATATCATCGAGGCATTAATATCGTTTTGGGATCCAACCCGTAATGTGTTCCGTTTTGCTGACTTTGAACTTACACCCACGCTAGAGGAGATTGCAGGCTATGTAGGATTAAATGGAAAATTAAGAGGACAATACCTACTTTCACCAAGACCGGTATCTCCACATGGGTTTCTAGATTTGCTAAGCATTAGTCGGAAGGTGCAAAATGATGATTTATGAGAAGGATGTTGCGCTCTCCAATTCTTATACCAACGGTATAGTACTCCTCATGGTTTTGAAGAGTCAAATTTTAGACTAACTCACGCTAGGAATAGAACCAAGTGGGAGACCAGACGAATTCTAGCGTTCATAACAGCGTTCCTGGGGATTGTGATTTGTCCATGCAAAGATAAGAAAATAGAGATAAATCTTGTAGGAATAGCCGATGTTGCAATCAAAAAAGCTACCAGCACGGTAGTCCCTTTGGTTTTGTCCAAAATCTACCGAGCCTTGACTGTATGCCGAGAAGGGGGCGACTTCTTCCAAGGATGCAATCTGTTACTCCAATTGTGGATACAAGAACACCTCCATCACCAAGCACTATACATGAACCGTGGTTTGACTGGAAAAAGCTGTATTAGTGGTTTTGAGGAACGGATGATAGGCGCCGTATTCCCCGAAGGGGTCGAAGCATGGCTTGCACGATTAAGTTCAATAAAGGCCGACCAGGTTGAATGGGCATTCGGGTGGTTACCTAATACTGAAACAGTGTACATGGCAGCCAAAGAATGTTATATTCTTCTGATGGGGGTTCGTAGTATCCAACCATATGTTCCTCATCGGGTATTGCGTCAGCTAGAAAGATTTCAGGTTATTCCTACTGATGAAGATCTAAGAAAGCACGTCATTAAATTGAGCCTAGGAGTTGTATTCCACGAAGAAAAGATTAGAAAGATGTGGCAAGAATGTAGATTCCTTGGGACTAAGACTATGGTTCGAGAACTGGGTAAGGGTGAGGTAGACCCAAAGTACAATGTTTGGTTCGGGAAAAGGTTTCAGGTTCGTCAAAAATCTGCTAGAAGAGCCCATGTCCAACATTTCACGGATGATTCGCAAGAACAATGGAATTGGCTAGCAAAGGAAGAAGGTTACAGGACGAAGATTGGCAAGATAGAACAGCAGGTCCAGGACCTTAAATTCGAGAAGAGTATACAAGCTGCTGCAGACGAGGGAGTCAAAAAGAAATTGGCTCAAGAAAAGGACACTCTCAAGGCTCGAATCTGGCGAATCAGATTAAAAGCCAGCAACCAACCAACAAGTCGAGCTGATCAAAGGTTGATGAACGAACTGAACCAACGGCTCAAAGAAAGCCAAGAAAAGTTGGAGAGGTCCGAGGCTGGCAGGGAAAGAATGCAGGCTAGACGGGCAAGAGGTGCAGCAGAACGAAGGGAGTACTTGCGAAAGATAAAAAGGGACTATGAAGGGAGTATTTGAGCATTAAGAGAAACAATATCCACCCTGGAAGAACGTCATTCCCGACACACAAGAAGCTTCCAGGACGATAGGAAAAATTGTCATAACATGATGGCCCAAATGGAGACTCAGTCGAAGATGCTTCAAAATAAACTCTTCTACAACGCTCAGGAATTAGGAATAAAAACTCAACAAATTGAGCGAATGCTTATCAAAAGATATAGGGTCAGAAGGAGAATTGAAGAGATTGGGCATTACGTCACGATGAGGTGCCTGGCATGTGAGCAAATGGCCCGACCTAACCTCTTTGCTGCAGGCATGGGTTATGTCCATCAAATAATGGATGAATTGAGAATCTTACAAAGGGAACTCGTGCCAACGCCCGCGGAAAGGCCGAATGATGCCTCGCGAGCACCAAAACTCAAAGCCCTAATATACCCTTAGTCCAAGTCGTTTGCTTGTCTAGTTTGTCGTCTTCATATTGAATGGTTGGTTTGTAATTTTGTCAATAAATAAAAAGGTTTCTGAAATTTTGTGTTTTGTTTTGTTTAACATGAACTACGCTAGGGCCTGATTCATGCGGGGACATGATACGTAGGCAATCTGCATAAGATTCAACCATTGTTTATAGTAAAAAGGGGGAAAATAAATAAAAGAAGTGAGAGAAATAATGGATAGTCATAGATGATAAGCCGAGATGACGCATGCGGTCTGAGCAAAATCATAATAGAAATGGTTCATTGCATAAGGACACTGCATCCCCAATGTGCTTTTACCATATCTGTTAAAATTTTAACATAAACAAGTTTGCCGTTTTTTAATACACAGTTAGTGTTAGAGTGTACTGGCATCACACAGATATCATACAAGATCGAAAGGACCTATACCTAAAAGTACGACTGAGTTAGATCACAGCAGTGAGTCAGAAAAAGCAAAGAGCCAGATGCTCAAAGAAGCTTTAGAAAAAATGGAACAAATGCAGTTGAAAATGAACGAAATGCAGATGGCACTGGACAGAGCATAAAAGGGTCCTGAAGCACCCACTCCTCCTACCTTCCCACCATGATTTACCCCAGAATACCTTTCTTCCGGTCCCTCAACAAGAATCTCAGACCTTCATTACCACCAGGGAAGGGATGCTTATGACCACCCTGCTCCGCCACCAAATCAAAAACCTCCTCCATCAAAGGGCCCTGTCTTTGTGGCATCTCACCCAGCTCCATTGCATAGATCATCAAGTGAGCCATTATTTCAAGTTCACGACACTCAGTATTAACCCCGGAACCCACGTTCAGGGCACCCGAACCATCCACATATACTCCTCCCTTTGAAGTCCTAGTGGAAAATCCAGCCAAGAGCTCAGAACAAGATGAGATGATACGGAAAGTCAAGAGCCTGGAGCAGTCCTTCAAGAACATGCATGGAATGGGTAATCAAGTCAGTGTGGCTTATAAAGACTTATGCCCTTTCCCTGACGTACAACTGCCAGCTGGGTTCAAAATGCCCAAGTTTGATCTGTACGAAGGGCACGGTGATCCCATGTTTCATCTGCGAGGATTTTGCAGTAAGATGAGGGGAGCGGGCGGAAAAGATGAGCTACTGATAGCTTATTTTGGACAAAGTTTGAGCGGGTCTGCCTTAGAATGGTACACAAGGCAGGATCCAAGTAGATGGTATACTTGGGATGATTTGGCGCAATCGTTCGTCGGGCACTTTCAATATAATCTGGAGATAGTGCCCGATCGTCTCACACTATTGAAGCTGGAGAAGAAACCAGGGGAGAGCTTCCGGGAATTTGGATTTCGCTAGAGAGAATAGGTGGCTAGAGTTGATCCTCCTATGAGAGAGGGGAAGATGGTAGATTACTTTTTGCAAACTCTCGAGCCGACCTACTTCGGTCATTTGGTGACATCAGTGGGAAAGTCCTTTAATGAAGTGGTCAAAATGGGAGGCATGATAGAAGAAGGTCTCAAGACCAACAAAATCTTGAGTTATTCAGTGATCAAGGCGACCACACAGGCTATTCAGAGTGGCACAGAAGGTGCACTCGGAAAGAAGAAAAGAGAGGATGTCACAATGATAGAGGCTGGTAATTGGTCCCGATCCAAAGGTTCTCCCCCCCATCACCAATACAGACCCCCTCACCCAAATTACCCCCACATTCTGAATTATCTTCCACAATCCTATTACCCCCCTCAAGAACCACCTTTTTCCGTGCAACAGGCACAAGCATACAATCAACCACCGGTTCACCCACAATGGCGCGCACCGGTTCCCCAACATACATATGTACCCCCTCAAAACACCTATCCACCACAAAACACATACCCACCACCCCAAAATGATTATCCTCCACCAAGGGAATACAGAAATCCTACAGGAGCAGGTTTTCATGGAAATCCAGCTTCCAAAAATGACAGGGTACAAAGGCAAAAAGCCTTTACCGAATTGGGAGAAACCTACACCGTCTTATTCCACAAATTGAGGCAGGTAGGTTTGCTAAGTCCTATCGAGCCTAGAGTACAAAACCCCCCGCCCCAGAATTTGGACCAAACGAAGAGTTGTGAGTACTGTTTGGGGATGCTAGGACATGAAACCGAAAGGTGTTGGAGATTGAAACACGCAGTGCAAGATCTCATTGACACCCGTAAGATCGAGGTCCAAACACCCGAAGCGCCTAACATTAATCAAAACCCGTTGCCGGCGCACCACGAGACCTAGATGATTGAGTTTGTGCATGAGGGAGGAGAGATGAAGAAGCCATCACAAACAGTGATGATGATCCGAACCATTCCGAAAGAAAAAAAGGCGGGTAAGGAAGCAGTGATAGGTGTGGAGAAGGTAGAGGGTGAATCTACAGTGATAGTAGAAGAGAATGCAGCCGTTGCTCTGGAGAAATCAGGATCTACCAAAGTGGTAGTACCAGGGGCGCCACTCGCACCCGTGTTCATTGTAAAAGGAGTTTGCCGAGAGCCAGTCATTGTCAAACCGGTAGTTCAATTGCCGATAATTAGCAACAAGGCGATGCCTTGGAAATATGAGAAAGCGGCGGTAATATACCGGGGCAAGCAGTTGGAGGAGAACATATGTGAGCCTCAATGATTGACTCGTTCAGGGAGATGCTTTACTCCCGCCGAGTTAAGAAAGCCTAGCTCAGCAATAATAAAGAAGACAGTGACGGATGGAGAGGCCGAGGAGTTTTTTAAGAAAATGAAGGCCCAAGATTATTCTATTTTGGAGCAATTGAGGAAGACTCTGGCTCCAATTTCAATGTTGTCTTTGTTGATCCATTCAAGTGACCATTGCCAGGCGTTAATGAAAATCCTGAACGAGGCTCACGTTCCGGACAAAATCTCGGTGAATCACTTGGAGAAGATGGTGCAGGAAATCTTTGAAGTGAATCGGGTGACCTTTTCTGACAATGAGTTACCAATAGAGGGCACAGAACACAACAAAGCCCTATATTTAACGGTGAAGTGCGAAGACTCGGTGGTTACCCAAGTACTGGTTGATAATGGGTCTAGTGCCAATATCTGTACTTTGGTTGCTCTGAACAAGTTGAAAATTGATCATAACCGGATTCATAAGAACAGTGTCTGCGTCCGAGGTTTCGACGGAAGTGGCACCAACACGGTGGGTGACAACATACTGGAATTAACTATTGGTCCAGTTGAGTTCACCATGGAATTCCAGGTGGTCGACGTGACAGTATCCTACAATCTTCTGCATGGACGACCTTGGATCCATGCTGCCAAAGCGGTACCTTCCACATTGCACCAGATGGTGAAATTCAAATGGGACAGGCAAGAGATAGTTGTGTACGGAGCTGACGGCACAAGCCTTGGAGGAGATGATATTGTGCCATTTATAGAGACGGAAGATGACAAAGGACCGTGGGTGTATCAAGTCTTCGACGGGGTTCCAGCTGCAGAAATTTCTGAAGGAGAGAACCTCCCACTCCACGGCATAGCTCCCACAACCGTCATGACAATCTCAGAGATGCTGGGAAATGGGTTTGTGCCAGGAAAAGGCCTGGGGGTAGAGCTTCAGGGTATTGTTCAGCCCGTGTCTTTGCCCGGAAATTCAAGGACACTTGGATTGGGGTTCAAACCCACTGTGGAAGACATACAACGAGCCAAAAGAATGAAGAAGAGAGCTTGGGTTCTCCCCAAGCCAGTTCCACGATTGTCTAGATCTTTCGGCAACGCAAGGGCCAAAAAATCGGCGATTCCGAAAATCCAAGGACCATTGATCGGTATAGATGGGGATTTAGAATAGACTTTTGAAAAAATGTTTGCTGATGTCTATATGTTAGAAGCTGGAGAGGGTTCCAGCAGAGCGGACATACAATTTGTGGGGCCTAAAGCAAAAATCAACAACTGGGTGGCCACTCCTCTATACACTCGAAGGGAGTCTTGGTAGTCGGCTTTGGATTTACTTTCTTATTTCCTGGGTTACCCCAGAATTGTAATCCTTTTGTTTTTGTTTGTATTTTTCTTCAAGTGTGAAACTGTTTTATTCTACATTTTCTTAATAAGAACGAAAGTTTCCTTTCTTTTTCTGGTTTTAATTTTATCTTCTTTTCTGAACAGTTCTTCTTTTACTGGTCATAAAGACATGGAATACACAACGGATCTTCGACCTAGTCTAAATAATCAATCTAACTCCAACTTAATTGAACCCGAGTTTGAGTTAAATAATGAATCTGAATGCGAAGAGAATGAGGACTTTGAGGAAATAAGCAGGGAATTATGCCAATTCGAAGAGAAACCGAAGCCCAATCTAAATGAAACTGAAGCTGTTAATTTAGGGAGTACAGGGTATTGTTCAGCCCGTGCCTGTGCCCGAAAATTTACGGACATTTGGATTGGGGTTCAATCCCACTGTGGATGACATACAACGAGCCAAAAGAATGAAGAAGAGTGTTTGGGTTCTCCCCAAGCCAGTTCCACGTTTGTCCAGATCTTTCGTCAACGCAAGGGCCAAGAAATCGGCGGTTCCGAAAATCCAAGGACCATTGATCGATATAGATGGGGATTTAGAACAGACTTTTGAAAAAATGTTTGCTGATGTCCATATGTTAGAAGATGGAGAGGGTTTCAGCAGAGCAGACATACAATTTGTGGGGCCTAAAGCAAAAATCAACAACTGGGCGGCCACTCCTCTTCCCACTCTAAGGGAGTCTTGGTAGTCGGCTTTGGATTTCCTTTCTTGTTTCCTGGGTTATCCTAAAATTGTAATCCTTTTGTTTTTGTTTGTATTTTTCTTCAAGTGTGAAACTGTTTTATTCTGCATTTTCTTAATAAGAACGAAAATTTCCTTTCTTTTTCTGGTTTTAATTTTTATTTTTTCTTTTCTGAACAATTTTTCT
The DNA here is from genome assembly GCA_032618575.1 of Nicotiana noctiflora. NCBI lineage: Eukaryota > Viridiplantae > Streptophyta > Magnoliopsida > Solanales > Solanaceae > Nicotiana > Nicotiana noctiflora. Next base: position 56,060 of record JASVEL010003305.1, read on the forward strand.
TTTATTGGTCCTAAAGACATGGAATGCACAACGGATCCTCGACCTAGTCTAAATAACCAATCCAACTCCAACTTAATTAAACCTGAGTTTGAGTTAAATAATGAATCTGAATGCGAAGAGGATGAGGACTTTGAGGAAATAAGCAGGGAATTGTGCCAATTCAAAGAGAAACCGAAGCCCAATCTAAATGAAACTGAAGCTGTTAATTTAGGGAATACAGATGATGTTAGGGAAACCAAAATCAGCATCCATATTGAGCCAAGAACTAGGGAGGAACTAATCAAGACCCTCATTGAATTCAAAGATGTTTTCGCGTGGTCATATGATGACATGCCAGGATTGAGCACCGATTTAGTGGTTCACAGATTGCCCACTGACCCGGCCTACCCTCCCGTCAAGCAAAAACTGAGGAAGTTTAAAACAGATATGAGTGTCAAGATTAAGGAATAAGTGACTAAGCAGTTACAGGCCAAAGTTATTCGCGTCACTTGATATCCCGATTGGTTGGCCAATGTGGTACCAATACCGAAGAAGGATGGAAAGATCAGGGTGTGTGTTGACTACCGCAATCTCAACAAAGCAAGCCCTAAGGATAATTTCGCATTGCCCAACATCCATATCTTGATTGATAATTGCGCGGGGCGCGAGATCGGATCCTTCATGGATTGCTATGCAAGATATCAGCAGATCTTGATGGATGAAGAAGATGCATAAAAGACAGCTTTCATTACGCCATGGGGAACTTATTGCTACAGGGTAATGCCATTCAGTTTGAAGAACGCTGGGGCAACGTACATGAGAGCAATGACCACTGTGTTCCATGACATGATACACAAAGAGATTGAAGTGTACATGGACGATGTGATCATAAAGTCTAGGCGACAAGAGGACCATATAACGGACCTAAGGAAGTTCTTCCAAAGACTTCGAAGGTATGATATCAAACTCAACCCGACCAAGTGTGTTTTTGGGGTTCCATCAGGAAAGTTATTGGGATTTATCATTAACGGACGAGGCATTGAGTTGGACCCATCCAAGATCAAATCCATCCAGGACCTGCCACCGCCGAAGAATAAAACATAGGTAATGAGTCTATTGGGAAGATTGAATTACATCAGCAAAGTCATTGCTTAACTTAGGACAACCTGTGAGCCCATATTTCGGCTGTTGAAGAAAGATGTTGCGGTAGAATGAACGACGGAATGTCAGGAAGCCTTTGACCAAATCAAGGGGTATCTATCGAATCCACCCATGCTAGTTCCACCTGAACCTGGAAGACCATTGATTCTCTATCTAACGGTACTAGAAAATTCATTTGGCTGCGTACTAGGTCAACATGACAGTACAGGGAGAAAAGAGCAAGCCATCTACTATCTCAGCAAGAAGTTTACAGTATATGAGGTTAAGTATACTCAGCTAGTGAAGACATGCTGCGCCCTGACATGGATAGCCCAAAATTTGAAACATTATTTGTCATCATATACTACTTATCTCATTTCACGCCCGGACCCATTGAAATATATCTTCCAAAAGCCTATGCCCACAGGAAGGCTAGCAAAGTGGCAAATATTTGTAACGACCAAGCCGGTCATTTTTTGACGCTCCAATCCCCAATTTAACTGTTCCCCTAAGTTTTGAGACACTTAGTCCCTGAATGGGAGCTTTAAAGTTGGAAAATTATCCGTAGTCGGAGCAGTGTTAAGATGACCTTGGAACGGAAATCCGATGGTTCCATTAGCTCTGATAAGTGATTTCGGGGTTGGGAGCGCGTTCGGAATGTATTTTGGAGGTCCGTAGCTCAATTAGGCTTGAAATGCCGAAGTTGGAAATTTTGGCGAATAAGAACGATAGGTGAGATTTTGATCCGTGGGTCGGAATGGGATTCCGAAAATTTCTGTAGCTTCATTATGTGATTTCGGATATGTCCGCAAATGTTCAGGTCATTCAGATGTCGTTCGGTCGGGTTTTAAATCGAATGTGTAATTCAGAAAGTTTTAATGAATTTAGGCTTGAATTCGATGTGAATTATGGGTTTTGATGTTGTTAGACATGTTTTGAGGATTGGAACAAGTTCGAATAAGGTATTAGGATGTGTTGGTGTATTTGGATGAGGTCTCGGGGGCCTCGGGTTGTTATCGGATGGTTAAACGGGAAGAAAACATGGAATATTGCAGGTTTGGTTGCTGGTTCTATTGTTTTCGCCCCTGCGGAAAAGGAACCGTAGAGGCGAGTCCGCTGAAGTGGAATTTGGAGCGCGGAAGCGGACTGGAGCGCAGGGGCGGTCCTTTGTCCGCATAAGCGGCATCGCGGGTGCGAGGATGGGACCGCAGAAGCGGTCAGGAGATGGATTGGGGAATTCCGCAGAAGCGGATAAGTCTTCGCTTAGGCGAGTCCGCAGAAGCGGACTCCTACTCGTATGTGCGGAGTGTTCCGCAGGAGCGGCCTCGGGCTCGTAAAAGCGGATTGGGCCAGCTAGGCCTGTGGATTCGAAGAAGCGACAAATTGTCAAGGAAGCGGTTCCGCAGAAGCGGAAAATAGTTCGCAGAAGCGAAAATCGCAGAGGGTTTAATTATATCAGAAGTTAGAAATTTCAGAAACATTCCAAATATTTGAGGGCTCGGCTTAAGGGGCGAATTGGGCGATTTTGAAGGAGAATTCGAGGGGTTTCTTCAGGTAATCAATTATGGACTCCAATTATGAATGTTGTTGATAATATTATGCAAGTTTTTCATGAAAATGGAGGATTTTGGGGTAATTAATGGGGGTTTTCACCCTAGGCTTAAAATTTAGAAAAATCAAAGGTTTGAATAGACAAATGGAGTTTGAATTTAGCAAAATTTATATGCTTAAACTCGTATTGAGACGAGGGTTCCGAATATGTAACTTTCGTGGTTTTTCGATAAGCGTACCGAAAGTCGGGTTTTGGCAACTTCTAGGTTTTGGTGTATTTTGAATTGTTTTGGTTGGGTAATGCCCAATTGGCCTATTTTGATGTGATTCTATTGATTTTTATCAGATACTACACCTGTGGAGGCCGACATTCGCGGCAAGAGAGTTGTCTTTTAGCGATTTTGTACCGGAGTCGAGGTAAGTGGCTTGTCTAATTGTCTTACATGAACTTCACCCCTAGGATATTATGTGATAGTTTAAATGCCTTGTACGCGAGGTTACGGGCGTGTACATGCGCTGGTTGTTGTAACACATACTTTACTTGAATTGTCCGATTAGTGATATTCCTGCTCTTAGCTGATTAAATCGATGCTCTTACCCGGTATTAGTTAGAAAAGCATGATTAGATAGGATTTAACTATCTAGTTGCCTAATTGTCTTACTTTAACTTCTTGATAATTGTTGGCACTAGTTTCGATGAAGTTGTAGTTAAGCATATTATATTCTCTCTGTGTATTTCTTTATTTGTTTTGTTTGTGGACTACGGGTTCGATTCCGGAGATCCCAGGGCTGTGGGTTCGATTCCCAGAGACCCGGAGTGGTATTGTTTGTGGACTGCATGTTCGATTCCCGGAGATCCTGAGTTATTGAGATATGGACTGCGGGTTCGATTCCCGGAGATCTTGAGTTATTGAGATATACTGCGGGTGTGATTCCCGTAGATCCCGAGTTATTGATATATTATTGAGATATGGACTGCAGGTTCGATTCCCGGAGATCCTGAGTTATTGAGATATGGACTGTGGGTTCGATTCCCGGAGATCCCGAGTTATTGATATTTTATTGAGATATGGACTGCGGGTTCGATTCTCGGAGATCCTGAGATTTACTGAGACATGGGATGGGTATAAAGGACTAAGGGTTCAATTCCAGGGGATCCTGTGATACTGATATATGGACTGCGAGTTCGATTCTCGGAGATCCCGAGTTGCTGAGTATAAAAGGACTGCGGGTTCAATTCTCGGAGATCCTGGATTGTTGATATATTATTGAGATATGGATTGCGGGTTCGATTCACCGAGATCCTGAGATTTATTGAGACATGGGCTGCGGGTTCGATTCCCGGAGACCCAAGGGTATTGTTAATGGGACTGTGGGTTCAATTCCCACAGGTCTTGGACTTGTTAATTGAGTTTTGTTACTTGTTGTTAGCTTAATTGTAGACGGTAGCAGAAATCACTTTATTGTTGTTATTTCAGAATTATTCTCATTAAACTGCTTATTTTGTCATTATCATTTTGTTATTGTTTCTCTTAGTAGGGCCCTGACCTTCCTCGTCACTACTACATCGAGGTTAGGCTTGGCACTTACTGAGTACCGCCGTGGTGTACTCATGCTACTCTTCTGCACACTTTTGTTGTGCAGATCCAGGTACATCAGGACAGGCTCATATTAGGTGATTCAGCAGCACTTTGGGAGACCTCGAGGTATGATCCGCTACGTCCGCGGATTCGGAGGCCCTCTTTCTATTCTGATAGTATTAGTAGATGATTTCCTTCATTTCGTTGTTAGATACTCTTTACACATAGAGCCACAGTTGTATATTCTCCTTTAGTCTGTGTTACCGGTGGGATTCCAGGTCTTGGTAGGGGAAATGAGTTTAACTATCTTAAGAAGGACATGTACCAAACGAATGGCTTGGACTGTCTTATGATAAAGATGTACAAATGATAAAGGCTATTGTCATGGATTAGCAAGATGTATCTTAAGGCTTCGTGCTAAGTGAAAGGATTTCACTATCAACGATCAATAGTGAAAGGATGACTTGAGAGATCTGTCTTAATGTGTTTGAAAGTCGTGTAAAAGTGGCTTTGGGCTAAGTGGGAGAGTCCCACCGCTTTCGATTGGGTCGCATGGTTAATTACCTGCATGAATTTTGTGTACTAGCATGTTAATGGGTCATTGCAGCCACGGGAAAGGACCATGTGTGGTAATTTGAGTGTATGTATTGTTGAATGCATGTTCTGGTTAGCCTTACTGGCTCATGTTCAAACTTGAGGGAAGGTTCATGATTTATGCCTCATATAGGTGCAGGCTTCGCGGGAAGTGATTCCGCTGGGTGCTTTATCGAGAGGGTATTCATATGTTAAAAAAAAATATTCAGTAGAGTTGGTTGCGTACTGGGACAAGTTTGGGCCGGATGGTTCTCAATATCGGTCCTAGTGAATTCAAGAGGTAAAGTGTGGTGTTTGATAATTCTAAGTCTATAAGTACAGTTGAGGCTCAAGCTGTTGAAGCAACTTATGAAGAAGGGGACAAGACGTTCTATGATGTTTTGACTTGTGGTGTAGTATTTGAGAGACATGAAATGGTCGTCGTTCTTGAGATAGCATGGCCTCATGATTTAAGGTCACTCGGGGTGAGTGCGGTTGGAATAAGTTAGGTATTGAAGGGAGATATTAACATTTCTAAGGCAATCAAGGATAAACTGGAAGAAAGTAGATTGATTAGCCATAGTTGAGTTGGCATATTGGTGTCAATGATCGGTTCATGCAACGTGATCAAGTTATGCATGTGATTTGTGGCGATGCATTTGAGGCTTGTCAGTCGTAGGAATTGATGTTATTCTGAAGTATTCTTCTGTTAAGGGCCTGTTACGAGCAGGCAGATCTCGGGAAGGGTTATGATGGCTTGGACCACTACTTAGAGATTGGCATATTCGATGGTTATGAGAACTTGCCTGTATGTTGCTATAGTTCTCCCGAAGTGAGTTAAATGGAAAGTCTTATGTGATGAAGTATTAGCCTATCGTCAGTTCTAGAGTTGTGATGGAAATCGTGTCTATCGTATATTGGCACGTGAGGTGCAGTGAGTGGTATGGAATTTGAAGTAAGGACCAAGGTCTCAGTTTGGTCAATAAATGTGATATAAAGAGTTTGGATGAGCAGGAAGGGAGTGTCAGTGTTTGAGTAAGATGGATATTAACGTCAAGATCACTTGAGATCAGTGTTCTGTGGGAAAGACCTTGCATCCCGGTTAGGGACTCCTGATCGGTTTTCAGTGCTAGTGTAGCCGGTGGTTTAAATGTGCATGCCCGTTTAATTATTCGGAAGATAGTGGGAGCTTGTCCCACAAGAAGATTGTATAGGTGTGACATGTATTCACTTGATTGGTCAGAAATTTAAACCAAGTATGAGGATTTTGGTGATATCCTCCATTTGAGAATTTATGCCGGAGGGCACTCTGCTTATTAGGTTATAGACCTGTGAAATATTATTGACTTAGCTTGGCACGACCAGAATAGACTTAAGGTTGGTGGATAGAGTTAAATGTGGGTGTGAGCCTTGCGTCAGGCCGGTTGTGTTTCTTCCAGCATTGCGCCCTTTATGGAGGGATAGTCGCGGCCTTATTTCGCGGTTAGTTAATTCATGTAAAGATACATTACGCCATATGAGTTGTGAGACGGCTTGGTGAGTTCCTTATGTGTCGAGGTTCCACTCAGCGGTGATGTTATATGAGCATGATGGCTCTCGAGACTCAGATTATATATCGCACCTTAGTTGTGTTTGAGTTTGTATCCTATAGCGCTATATGTTTCCTTGTGTCTGATATCAGGCACCTTAGTGTGCTTATGATCGATATTAAGTATTTTGATGTGAGGAGCTATTCAGCTCGACATGTGACTCCTTGTGCGAGTCTATATTGTTTGGATCGGGTGGCACGCCGCCATGGTTATATTGTTGGGATCGGGTGGCACGCCGCCAAGGTTATATTGTTGGGATCGGGTGGCACGCCGCCATGGTTATATTATTAGCATCGGGTTGCACACCGTAACAGTGTAATGTTTATTTTAGTGTCTATAATTGCTTTTATGTGTTCTGTTTCCTATTTTCTGAGGAGGTCCATGTTAATGTGAGAGTTGAATAGTTCTCTCTAGTGTTTGCCTTCCTTTGTATCACGTACGGATTAGTGGATTACTAGTACATTGTGTCATCTTGAGGGGCTTCTGATTATGTCTGAGGTGGCTTATCGCCTGAGCAGTTCGTACTGGATGAGATGAGATTATGGGATTTGGGATCACTTCAAACTGGTTATATGAGGTATATTATAGAGGAAAAGATCATCCTCTGGTACAGGACAAGGTAATGGATCTTGTCAGGAGTATAGACCCAATGAATTGTTGATTCAGTAGTTGGTTATGGATATCGACACATCTCTTCCATCGTGTCAGTATTGTAAAAGTTAGAACGAGACCTATGTAGATCATGATGTGTGATGGGAGCATCTGATTCGTTGAATTTTTGGCTAATTTGGTCATAAAATATTATCGTGGTCCTGTGAATTTTGTGTTGCAAGGTAAGAATCCAGCAAGGTTATGCAGTCATGTTTGAGAACGGCGTTTGAGGAATATTGAGTGATCTCTTGAAGAAAACAAGCCTGACATAGAATTTCGGATGTTGGGATTATGCTCCAAGACTTAATTGTTTGAACAAGAGGGAATATCTTAAGATTATATCAGGCTAATGTCCTCAGCTGAGTCCTAGATGTATTGGCCCTTTTTGAGATTTTGAGGCGTGTTGGGGAGGTTGCTTATGAGTTGGCCTTACCTCCCAGCCTAGCCGGAGTCCATCCCGTATTTCATGTCTCTATGCTTTGGAGATACCATGGTGACCCGTCGCATGGGTCGGATTACACTCCTGTTCAGCTAGACGAGGATCTGTCTTATGTTGAGGAGCCAGTGGCCATTCTAGACAGGCAAGTCAGAAAGCTAAGGTCAAAGAACATCGCTTCGATAAAGGTTCAGTGGCGGGGCCAGCCGGTCGAGGAGGCGACTTGGGAGACCGAGCAGGTTATGCGCAGCCAGTACCCTCATCTCTTCACCACTCCATGTATGTTTTCTATGCTCGTTCGAGGACGAACGAATCTTTTAAGTGTGGGAAGATGTAACGACCCAGCTGGTCGTTTTTTGAAATTTACGCCCCAATCCCCAATTTAATTGTTCCCCTAAGTTCATTTCTTCTATTGGGGCTTGCCGGGAGGGTCGGTTCTGGAATTTGGAGTGTTTTGGGACACTTAGTCCCTAAATGGGAGCTTTAAAGTTGGAAAATGGCCCGTAGTCAGATCAGTGTTAAGACGAAGTGAGAATGGAAATCCGATGGTTCCATTAGCTCCGTTAGGTGATTACGGGGTTGGGAACGCGTTCGGAATGTATTTTGGAGGTCTGTAGCTCAATTAGGCTTGAAATACCGAAGTTGGAAATTTTGGCGAATCCGAACGATAGATGAGATTTTGATCCGGGGGTCGGAATGGGATTCCGACAATTTCTGTAGCTTCATTATGTGATTTCGGATATGTCCGCAAATTTTCAGGTCATTCGGACGTCGTTTGGTCGGGTTTTAGGTCGAATGTGTAATTCGGAAAGTTTTAAGCAATTTAGGCATGAATTCGATGTGAATTATGGGTTTTGATGTTGTTAGCCGTGTTTTGAGGATTGGAACAAGTTCGAATAAGGTATTAGGATGTGTTGGTATGTTTGGATGAGGTCCCGGGGGCCTCGGGGTGTTATCGAATGGTTAAACGGGAAGAAAACATGGAATATTGCAGGTTTGGTTGCTAGTTTTGTTGTTTTCGCCCCTGCGGAAATGGAAACGCAGTGGCCAGTCCGCTGAATCGGAATTCGGAGCACAGAAGTGGACTGGAGCGCAGGGGCGGTCCTTTGTCCGCATAAGCGGCATCGCGGGTGCGAGGATGGGACCGCAGAAGCGGCCAGGAGATGGATTGGGGAATTCCGCAGAATGTTGCTAGTTTTGTTGTTTTCGCCCCTGCGGAAATGGAAACGCAGTGGCCAGTCCGCTGAATCGGAATTCGGAGCGCAGAAGTGGACTGGAGCGCAGGGGCGGTCCTTTGTCCGCATAAGCGGCATCGCGGGTGCGAGGATGGGACCGCAGAAGCGGTCAGGAGATGGATTGGGGAATTCCGCAGAAGTGGATAAGTCTTTGCTTAGGTGAGTCCGCAGAAGCGGACTCCTACTCGTAGGGGCGGAGTGTTCCGCAGGAGCAGACGTTTGTCCGCAGGAGAGGTCTCGCGGAAGCGGCCCTGGGCTCGCAGAAGCGGATTGGGCCAGCTAGGTTGTGGATTCACAGAAGTGACAAATTGTCGCGAAAGCGGTTCCGCAGAAGCGGAAAATAGTTCGCAGAAGCGAAAATCGCAGAGGGTTTAATTATATCAGAAGTTAGAAATTTCATAAACATTCCAAACACTTGAGGGCTCGGCTTAAGGGGCGAATTAGGCGATTTTGAAGGAGAATTCGAGGGGTTTCTTCAGGTAATCAATTATGGACTCCAATTATGAATGTTGTAGATAATATTATGCAAGTGTTTCATGAAAATGGAGTAATTTGGGGTAATTAATGGGGGTTTTCACCCTAGGCTTAAACTTTAGAAAAATCAAAGGTTTGAATGGCATATGGAGTCCGAATTTAGCAAACTTTATATTCTTAAACTCGTATTGAGATGAGGGTTCCGAATATGTAACGTTCGTGATTTTTCGATAAGCGTACTGAAAGTCGGGTTTTGGCAACTTGTGCGTTTTGGTGTAGTTAGAATTGTTTTGGTTGGGTAATGCCCAATTGGCCTAATTTGATGTGATTCTATTGATTTTTATCATATACTACACCTGTGGAGGCCGACATTCGCGGCAAGAGAGTTGTCTCTTAGCGGTTTTGTACCGGAGTCAAGGTAAGTGGCTTGTCTAACCTCGTGTAGGGGAACTTTCACCCCTAGGATATTATGTGATAGTTTAAATGCCTTGTATGCGAGGTGACGGGCGTGTACATGCGCTGGTTGTTGTAACACATACTTTACTTGAATTGTCCGATTAGTGATATTCCTGCTCTTAGCTGATTAAATCGATACTCTTACCCGGTATTAGTTAGAAAAGCATGATTAGATAGGATTTAACTGTCTAGTTGCCTAATTATCTTACTTGAACTTCTTGATAATTGTTGGCACTAGTTTCAATGAAGTTGTAGTTAAGCATATTATATTCTCTCTGTGTATTTCTTTATTTATTGTGTTTGTGGACTGCGAGTTTGATTCCCGGAGATCCCAGGGCTGTGGGTTCGATTCCCAGAGACCCGGAGTGGTATTGTTTGTGGATTGCGGGTCCGATTCCTCGAGATACTGAGTTATTGAGATATGGACTGCGGGTTTGATTCCCGAATATCCTAAGTTATTGAGATATGGACTGCGAGTTCGATTCCCGGAGATCCTGAGTTATTGAGATATGGACTGTGGGTTCGATTCCCGGAGATCCCGAGTTATTGAGATATGGACTGCGGGTTCGATTCCCGAAAAATCTTGAGTTATTGAGATATGGACTGCGGGTTCGATTCCCGGAGATCCTGAGTTATTGATACATTATTGAGATATGGACTGCGGGTTCGACTCTCGGAGATCCTGAGTTATTGATATATTATTGAGATATGGACTGCGGGTTCGATTCCCGGAGATCTTGTTTATTGAGACATGAGCTGTGGGTTCGATTCTCGGTGACCCCGGGGTATTGTTAATGGGAATGTGGGTTCAATTCCCACAGGTCCTGGACTTGTTGATTGAGTTTTGTTACTCGTTGTTAGCTTAATTGTAGACGGTTGCAGTAATCACTTTATTGTTGTTATTTCAGAGTTATTCTCACTTAAACTGCTTATTTTGTCATTATCATTTTGTTATTGTTTCTCTCGGTAGGGCCCTGACCTTCCTCGTCACTACTCCATCGAGGTTAGGGTTGGCACTTACTGAGTACAGCCGTGGTGTACTCATGCTACTCTTCTGCACACTTTTGTTGTGCAAATCCAGGTACATCAGGACAGGCTCACACTAGGTGATTCAGCAGCATTTTGGGAGACCTCGAGGTATGATCTACTACGTCCGCGGATCCGGAGGCCCTCCTTTTGGTCTGATAGTATTAGTAGATATTTTCCTTCATTTCATTGTTAAATACTCTTTACACATAGAGCCACAGTTGTATATTCTCCTTTAGTCTGTGTTACCCGTGGGATTCCGGGTCTTGGTGGTGTTTTTATATAGTGTGTTTGACGGGTGTATGTGCCAAGCGGCACACATTACATTCCTTTTTATATTATTGTTTTTCGCTATTTATTATTTAATGTTCATAAACTTGTATATTCCGCAACGTGTTAGGCTTACCTAGTCGTGGGGACTGGGTGCCATCATGACAGGTTCACGATTGGTGAACTAGGGTCATGACAATATTACTCACGGAGTTTGATATCGTCTATGTGACGAGGACGGCCATGAAAGCCCAAGCGTTGGCTGATCACTTGGCTGAAAACCCTGTTGATGAAGAGTTTGAGCAATTGAGGACGTATTTCCTCGATGAAGAAGTGATGCGCGTAGATGAGGTGGAATCAACGGAGGAACCAGGATGGAAGCTTTTCTTTGATGGAGCCTCAAACTCGAAAGGAGTTGGGATAGGAGCAGTTCTCATTTCAGAAACAGGACATCACTATCCTATTACGGCACAACTACGATTCTATTGCACCAATAAGATGGCTGAATATGAGGCTTGTATTTTGGGATTACGGTTAGCTGCAGACATGGATGTTCAGGACGTCTTGGTCTTGGGGGACTTGGACCTCCTGGAACATCAAATTCAAGGTGAATGGGAGACACGTGATTTGAAGCTTATACCACATCGACAATGCTTGCATGATCTGAGCAAGCGATTTCGATCGGTGGAATTCAGACACATTCCGAGAGTTCACAATGAGGTTGTTGATTGTTGCATCCACCTTGGCATCAATGTTGCATCACCCAGACAAAATTCATGTTGACCCGTTGCATATCCAGGTTCATGAGCAGCATGCTTACTGTAGCATGATAGAGGAGGAAATTGATGGAGAGCCATGGTTTCATGATGTCAAAGAATACCTCAGAATGGGAATATACCCAGAGCAGGCGACTGGAGATCAAAAGAGAGCTATTTGGCGATTGGAAAATGAATTTTTCCTTAGTGGAGGAGTGTTGTACAAAAGAACCCCATATTTGGGGTTGTTGCGATGTATAGATGCAGGACAAGCCACAACAGTGATGACAGAGGTACATGCCGGATTTTATGGACCGCATATGAGCGGATACGTGTTAGCAAAGAAGATCCTACGGGCAGGATATTACTGGCTCACCATGAAGCGTGATTGTATAAAATTTGTACTGAAGTGCCATCAGTGCCAGGTACATGGAGATTTGATTCACTCTCTACCAACGGAGTTGCATACAAGGTCAGCACCATGGCCATTTGTAGTGTGGGGCATGGATATCATTGGACCGATTGAGCCGACAACTTCCAATGGTCATAGGTTCATTCTAGTAGCCATTGATTACTTCACCAAATGGGTGGAGGCAAATACATTTAAGTCAGTGACCAAGAAGGAAGTGGTAGACTTTGTCCATTCCCACATAATCTGTAGATTTGGGATCCCAAAGATGATAATCACGAAAAACGGTGCTAATCTTAACAGTGGTTTGATGAAGGAGGTATGTCAACGGTTCAAGATCACACATCGCAATTCCACCCCGTATCCTCCCAAAGCAAATGGCGCGGTTGAAGCATCAAACAAGAATATAAAAAAGATATTGAGAAAGATGGTAGAAGGGTCTAGGCAATGGCATGAAAAGTTGCCATTTGCATTATTGGGTTATCGCACTACTGTCCGGACTTCGGTAGGTGCAACTTCTTACGTGTTGGTATACAGAATTGAAGCAATAATACCAGCAGAGGTTGAAATTCCATCTCTCCGAATTGTCGCTGAAGCCGAGATTGATGATGATGAATGGGTCAAAGCACGACTAGAATAATTGAGCTTAATCGATGAAAAGAGATTGGCAGCAGTATGTCATGGCCAATTGTATCAAAAGAGAATGGTGAGAGCATACAATAAGAAGGTGTGCCCCTGAAAATTTGAAGTAGGGCAGCAAGTGTTGAAACAGATTCTCCCGCATCAAATTGAAGCAAAGGGCAAGTTCGCCCCAGATTGGCAAGGACCTTATGTTGTGACCCGGGTGTTGTCCAATGGCGCTTTGTGTCTAACAGATATTGACGGAAGAAGCACCGACATGGCCATCAACTTTGATGCTGTCAAGAGATATTATGTGTAATTTCCTTGATCATAATATTTATTTGCTTGTTTATCTGTATTTGGTGTTTGTTGAATAATGAAATGATGGAGGCAGTTCTTTCTTCTATCCAAACACTTTTAACCTTTGTTTTCCCTTTTGAGCCTTAATTATTTTTGTTTCATACCCCTCTTTTGGAATCATTAAAGATAAAAAATAAAATGAATGAAAAATGATGATACGAAAAACGCAAGAAAACGTGATTGAACTACGTTTGACCTGATTCCTCAAGAAGGATACGTAGGCGCCACATGGCTCGCTCGCAACGTGATAAATGTCACGCAATTCAAAAATCCCCAACAAGAAAACTGGGGCAGATGTTATGTTTCGTTTTAGGGAATTTGGTTCCAAGAGTTGTACTCCTTTACTCATCAAGTTATTTAAAATATCTTGATGATCTTTTTCTTACCCACACAAAACCCCATCTTATGTCCAAAAGACCTCCCGATCATTATTTAATAAGTGTCAGGACAGGAAGAAGAGAGCTCAGGGTGATACACTGATCCTCGAATGAAAAGGACCGTGAGCTGAGAGAATTCCCAACAGAGAAAATCTTATCAGCAGCACTCCAATCCCCAACTAAAAATAAAATGATAGAGTCTTATCGGTGAAAACCTTCATAGGCACTGTAAGGCGACGTAAGCTGAGATGAATTAAAATGAGAGAGTCTTAGGGTGAAAACCTTCACAGGCACCTTAAGGCGACGGGAGGTGAGAGAAATGAGAGAGTCTCATTAGTGAAAACCCCTCGAAGGGTGCTATGAGTCGACAGGACGAGTTTGGCGGAAAGAATCCACATGGGCAAAGAATTGCACAACTGTTTACCCTGGGCAAATGAGGCCATCAGAAAGTTTGATTGATACAAATAGACTGGGTCGTTTAATCCGGAATGCATGACATGATCATTGGGAACAGTCATACCGTCCAGATAAGTTCTTTGCTTTTCTTTTCTCATCGTATTGTTCAGATATATTTTCTCTTTTCCTTTTCATCTCTTTGTGTAAAAGACTTTTCTAGAACTTTGTTCTCTTTGTATTTAAAAAGAAAGGTTTTTCAGAGTCTACTACCAGTCGCCGAGACATTAAAATGGAGAATATGGAGAAAAGTTGAGATGTAATGGTTAAATAACTTATAAATCAAGTTCCAAGAAGACCCTCAACAAGACTCTGATGGATTACTGACCAAGTTTTAAGATGGTCAAGACCACACAGAAAAAGGAAGGATAAAGGGAAAATCCATCCATAGCAAATGATCCCAGTATCTACATCTATAACATCCTGGCCCGTGCGGTATTGAAAGAAACAGTAACTCGCAAAGAGAGTGGTTTGGAGTTGAAAAATCTCCCCCGGAGTGTTTTGAAGCAAGAGAGGGGGAAACATATTAATGGACAGTCCATCCCCAACAGGGAAATCATCCCCAGCAAGTAAAATTATCTTCAACCAGTTGGGAGGCACATAGCAAGAAAGATAGAAGAAAAAGAAAATAAACAGTCCCGGCAAGAGTGTCAAGATTACTCACCATGTTTTAAAACTAACAAAATTTTTCTTTGGTCTTACATGAAAATAAAGGTTGGAAAGGGCAGGGAGATACGCCACAATGAAAGTCACACAAGCTGGGGCAAAAAATTTTCTGTCATTGTCAAAAAAATTTCTCGGTTGAGCGAGGAAACAAGCAAATAATTTTCAAATCTTAGCAATTAGGCACCTACCTGTATAACAGGGGAATACATTTTCGTATCTTAGCAAATAGGCGCCCACCTGTATAACGAGGGAGTACTTTTTATGTTTTAGAATTAGGCGGCCACTTGTATAACAAGGGAATAATTTTCATGTCTTAGTAATTAGGCGCCCACCTGTATAACAAGGGAATACTTTCCATGTCTTAGAAATAGGCGTCGACCTGTATAACAAGGGAATACATTTTCGTATATTAGCAATTAGGCGCCCACCTGTATAACGAGGGAATACATTTCATGTTTTAGAATAAGGCGCCCACCTATATAATGAGGGAATAATTTTCATGTCTTAGTAATTAGGCGCCCACCTGTATAACAAGGGAATACTTTTCATGTATTAGAAATAGGTCCCCACCTGTATAACAAGGAAATACTTTTCATGTTTTAGAAATAGGCGCCCACCTTTATAACAAGGGAATACTTTTCATGTCTTAGAAAATAGTCGCCCACCTGTATAACAAGGGAATACTTTTCATGTCTTAGAAATAGGCGCCTATCTGTATAACAAGGGAATACATTTTCGTATCTTAGCAATTAGGCGCCCACCTGTATAACAAGGGAATACTTTTCATGTCTTAGAAAATAGGCGCCCACCTATATAACAAGGGAATACTTTTCATGTCTTAGAAATAGGCGCCCACCTGTATAACAAGGGAATACATTTTCGTATCTTAGCAATTAGGCGCCCACCTGTATAACGAGGGAATACTTTTCATGTCTTGGAAAATAGGCGCCCACCTGTATAACAAGGGAATACTTTTCATGTCTTAGAAATAGGCGCCCACCTGTATAACAAGGGAATACATTTTCGTATCTTAGCAATTAGGCGCCTACCTGTATAACGGGAGAATACTTTTCATGTCTTAGAAAATAGGCGCCCACCTGTATAACAAGGGAATACTTTTCATGTCTTAGAAATAGGGACCCACCTGTATAACAAGGGAATACATTTTCGTATCTTAGCAATTAGGCGCCCACCTGTATAACGAGGGAATACTTTTCATTTCTTAGAAAATAGGCGCCCACCTGTACAACGAGGGAATACTTTTCATGTCTTAGAATTATTCGCCTACCTGTATAACAAGGGAATATAATTTTCATGTCTTAGTAATTAGGTGACCACCTATATAATGAGGGAATACATTTTTAGTTATTACATAGCAGGTATTGAAACCAGCACCCACTATGAAGGCAGAGGGACACATCGGAAGATCCCCAACACAAGTCCAAATTCAGAAGTGAGAAGGAAGGCAACAATTGCCGGAAAAGCTCTTCACGTTATAGGTTTTGAAAATAGTAGACCATCCTAAAGCAGAAGGTTATAGCAAAGTTCTCAACGCAAAATCCAAGCGCATAAGTCAGAAGAGATATGAGACACACCCGGAGAGGAACAACTTTCAAACTTTATCTACCCCCCTCAACAAAGAAGACTTGACGGAGAAAGGTATATTGTCACGACCCTAGTTCACCAATCGTGAACATGTCGTGATGGCACCTAGTCCCCACGACTAGGTAAGCCCAACACGTTGCGGAATACACAAGCTATGGCCACTTAAATAAGAAACGGCAGAAGGATGTGAGCACGTGATTTTTACCCTATATATGAGTTATTCCCATAAAATTCAAAATAAACAATTTTTCCTTATTTTTTCACAATTTTGCGTATTAATTAGTTGCATGAAAAATCATATAAAAAATACAAAAAATATGCATTTGCATTTAGGAATTTAATTTCACATTTTAGTGCTAATTAGTATCAATTTATTTTAGAACAAAATGTCAAGAAAATAACAAAAATGGTACATCTTGCATTTTTAGTTTAAATATGTTTAGTTTGCATTTTTTTTTAATGGATAGGAAATTAGATTTTCATAAAATAAAGCAAAAATACAAAAAAAAGGAAATAAAAAAGAGACACGGAATTGGCATGTCTCTATCCCCTACCCCTCTCCTTCGATAACAAGAACAGACACACACGCAAAAAGACACAGACGGTTGCTCCCATTATTTCAACAGAAAACACAATTGCCGACCTCTTCTTCTTTTTCAACAAAAATCAGTCACTCTCTTTTAAAAAACTCCTAGAAACCATTATTCACAAACACACATATGTGAAGTAGCAAGAGAACCCAGCCGTAGACCACCATTTTTTTTCCGCCACTCTTGGTCGTCGTTGTCCCCCACCAGAAGAGAAAGGAAAGTACAGTCACCTATACTCACTACACACAGACGCCTGCTACAAAAATGGGTCCTGATTGAGTCGAGTTCGGCATTGTTGTCGCTCATTGTTCGAGGCTCCAGGCCGAGTTTCGATTAAAAATCCGAGTGCTATTTGAGCTGAAGAATCGTTGCTACTGTTTGTTTCTCTTGTTGTTGTCCTGTTGATTCAGTTTGTTCGAAAGAGGTATTCGATGTTCTGTTTGGGAGGATTTTAGAGATTTGGAGGGAGATTTAGAGAGAAATTCAGAAGATTTTTTAGAGAAAAATTCCAGAAGAAACTCCAGAGGAAAATTTCAGATTTAAAATTAGATTCTAGTGTTTGTTTTCCATTTTTTGGTTCATCGTTTGTTCTTCTTTTGTTTCGCGATGGAGTTCGACTGAGTTGGAGTGGATTTCCGAGTTCGTCGCTGTTGTTTCTTGTTTTCTCTCCAACAATTCTAGCCAAAAGTTCCTCTCGAAGGTTCATTTAGGTTCAATTCGAATCTCTGATGAGTTTTGTGTTTGTCGATGGTCATACTCTGAGTTTTCCGGTCAGATTCGTTGTTGCTGTAGTTTGCTCCTTGTTGCTGTTCACAGTTGATATTTTAGACCAAAACATTGTATTTGCTGACTCCTCCACTATTACGAAAATGATTTCGACTAAACAGGTTCATCTCGTTTTCTTTTCTTCTTACATCTAAAAGCATGAATCAAATATTACTAATGGTTGAAGTTTGCTGGTACATCTTGGCTTAATTTGTGTTGTTATTGCTGTCGTTGCCTCTTGATTTTTCTGTTGTAGTGCATTATGAGCGTTTATTGATGGATTAGAACATTTGTCTCTGGATTGGTCTAGCATTGAATCTGATTTAGCTTCGTGTTCCCAGTACTTGATGCATCGGCGTAGTAATATTTTTGTTAGCGTTTAATTCGTCTTCGCCGCTTTCATCGAATCTATTTTAGTTGTCGGATTGATGGTATTCTATTTGTTTTGAGGGATTTTTCAGCCATTTCAGATCTGTTCAGGAGTATAGATAACTAGTAAGTGTTGAGTTTGTTTCTTCTTTGCCAAATTAAAAAAGGATACATCGTCTACTCGATTCTACTGATTTTTGTTTGAGATCGTTGCTTGAGGTATCCGTTCCCTGGTTCCGCTTGTTTGATGCCAGCAAATTCTCTAGTCCAAAATTGTTCTGTTGCTAGATTGTTGTTTTTTTTGTTGGATTACAGAATCAAGGGCTGTGCATTTCGATTTCTCTTCATTGTTACATTGAAGAAATTTTAATGAAGCTTGTGTTTTCCAAGGTTTTGGTTCGAATCACTGTTGTTTACCAAGTGCCTTGAAGTTCATATTTCTGTCGTTGCTTGTCATTTTACGTATATGTTCTTCTGAACAACGCAAAAGTACAACATTAAACAGAGCGTTCATTTAAGAATTTATGGGTCTTGAACGGATTAAGCAATGTAGAGAAAGAGTGTGTAAGGAAAAATGGAAAAAACCAAAGCCAACGAGTTCTTCATTTACTTCTGATCTTTTGGTTATAAGGAATCTGCTGTTTCTTCAACTTTTATGATTTTTGGGTCTATAGCTTTCATGGATTCAAAGATATAGTAGGCGCAGATTGCGAAACTCGTCGACAAGGTAAGATTTCGAAACTCACGGACTGAACTTCTATTTTTATTCACGTGATTTTAGTCTAGATTTATCAATCTCTTTTAGTGGTTGTAATATGTTAACGTCCATGTTTGTAAATCAACTGCTGTTAGAACTTATTTTGTTTTAATCTTTTTAAATCTTGCCTATTAATATTTCTCACCCAAGGATTTAGGCCATAATTGCGTGCAAATCGATTTAAGGAAATCATCTCAAATTAGATTAAGATAATATTTATGAACATCCGTAATTAGTTTGTTTTAGTCGAGTAAAGCCTTTTGGAATAATTTGAGGTGCATACATTGTGCGGCACTCGTGTTAATTAGCTTTAATTCAACCTTAGAATCAGAGGCGTGCCATTTAGCAAATTTCATGGCCCTCGCAAACTATAAAGGTGAAAATTGCTTTAGGCGCGTTAGTTAATAATATTACCTTCCTAAATTCGGGTGTGCATTTATGTGACCCAAATCTTACTCTCGGCGAAGCTGAAACGCATTTAAGTCACAGGCGTACTGGTTGCGGTGTGACTCGAAATGTGTTTTCGTGACGTCGCAATTCTTCTAAAATTGAAAAGCGGAACATAATAGCACATAATTAAAATATATAAAGAATTCAGATAAAAACAAAAATCGCAGTTGAGCGACCGCGCTAAAACCACGAAATTCGGGAGTGCCTAACACCTTCTCCCGGGTTAACAGAATTCCTTATCCAGGTTTCTAGTTTCGCAGACTGTAATAGAGAGTCATAAATTTCCTCGGTTCGGGATTAAAACCGGTGACTTGGGACACCATTATTTTCCCAAGTGGCGACTCTGAAAAATTAAATAAATCGATCCCGTTCCGACTGTCCTTTAAGTGGAAAAACTCTTTCCTTGATTATTATTATATCTCTTTCCGAGGTGTAGTAGTAAACAGCGGCACATTCACGTATTTTATGTTATGCGTGCCAAAAGGAGGTGTGACAGCTCTGGCGACTCTGTTGGGGACAAGTAACCCAGAACTTCGGTTCAGGGTTTAAGAATTCGAGCTCAGTTAAATTGCTATTTTTGCTTATATCTGATTTCATTATATGTTTTGATTAATGTGCTACATGTTTACCGCTTTGATATTGCGTGAATTGTATATATAAAACTGTGCCGAAAACCCTTCTCTTCTTTACCTCCGGGGATGTGCTTACTGGTTGAGACTCCCCTTTCTGTTATTGTCAATACCAAAAATAAGAAAATAGAGGCCGGATAAGTTACAAAGCCGATTGACTCCGCGGGTCACCGGTACGTAGCCCCCTCCTCGATTCGAGTTGTCCGCTCGGGTACACGGTCTAGCACTCTATGAAACCGTAAGATTTTGAACATAGGTCTAGGACGATTATTTGCATCATATTTGACTTACGGGACTCAACACAGGGGTTGGGTCCGTCTAGGACAGGTGACCCGGTATTGGAAAAGACCGAGCATGTTATGTGTTGTATTTTTATTGTCCTTGATCTTTATGCGGACCGGCGGAAATCCCGAGGATAGAAAAATTGTTGAAAAAAAAAGAAAAAAAAAGAGAGAGGAAAATAAGAGTTATAGAAAATAAGTATCCGGAAAATTTGAAAATTTGAAAAAATAGGTGGAGAATTTTTTTTTTTTTTTTTGAAATAGTTGGTCAAATAATCTATCGAACTACGCAGGTTTGATTCTCGCCATTAGGCGAGATACGTAGGCAACCCTTATCGGGTCCAACCACCCCTTAAAAAAAATAAAAAAAAATGTGTTTAATTTTGTCAATAAAATCAAAGTGTTGCTGTTTTTGAAAATAGCCGAATGTTCCGAAAGGACGCCGGAAGGCTGTTTTTGCAAAAATAGCCACTTTGAAGACTTTTCTTTTCTTTTTGAATAATGGCCTCGAAATATTCCATGTGGAAATGTTGAAAGGCCACCCCTTTTAAAAAATCAAAAAAAAATATGTGTTTAATTTTGTCAATAAAATCAAAGTGATGTCGTTTTTGCAAATAGCCGAATGTTCTGAAAGGACGCCGGAAGGCTGTTTTCGCAAAAATAGCCACTTTGAAACATTTTTAATAATTTGCGGGCACAGCCTTGAAATATTCCTTGTGGAAATATTGCAAGGTCATACCGCAAAATCAAGTCCGGGTTCACACCCTTTTGCAAAAATAACCAAAAAATGTCAAATTTTTTATTTTGTTATAAATAAGTCGGGTGATGCTATTCTTGCTTAAAATAAGCCGAATGTCCCTCAAAAGACGCCGGAAGGCTATTTTTTTGCAAGAATAGCCACTTTGAGTCATTTGTAAATAATTTTCGACACAACCTTGAAATATTCCCTCGCGAAAATGTCGAAAGGCTGTATCCGCAAAATTAAGTTTGAGTCATCGCTCAACTTTTCAAAAAATATCCACTAAGCCATTACATGGCCGGTTTTTGCTGAAATAGCCACATTTTTGCATTTTAACTTTGTTAGTCTTGTGTTGGCCTGTGCCGGTGCTGAACGATGCCCTATAGGCTCCAGGATAAAATTTTGAATTTGCATCTTCTTAAATAAAATTTTGCAAAAAGAGCCACTTTGTCTAAATAAGCCATTACATGGCCAATTTATGAAAAATAGTCTTGTGTTGGTTTATGGCGATGCCGAACGATGCCCCATGAGCCACAGGATAAAAAAAAATTTCAAGTTTATCTTTCTTAAATAAATTTTGCAACAATAGTCATTTTGTCAAATAAGCCTTTATGTGGCCAATTTTGTAGAAATAGTCATAATTGACACCAAAAATATTCTTATTCTTGTAGAAATCTCCTACACAAGTTTACAGTTGGAGTCGGCTTCTATAATTTTCCTTCAAAGAAAAAGAAAAAAAAATCGAATAAACATCTCTTTATTTCTTGCATTAATTTGCAAGAACTACGCTCGGTCTGATTCATGCGGGGTCATGATACGTAGGCAATCCACATAGGATTCGACCATATCCATTTCCATAACCAAAAAAAAATGAAAAACTACAAAAAGAAAAAAAAAAGAGGAAAAAATGAAAAAACCACAAAAAGGGAAAAAGAAAAGAAAATAGCAGAAAATAAAAAAAAATGCAATAAGCGGGATACCTTAATGCTGACATGCTGGCTTCGTTTTGTTGTGTCCATTTTCAGAAAGGTGGTTGGTTGTGGTTCCAAAATAACTCTTCCCTATAATACAACGTCAGAGGACAATGGCAGAGAATCTCAAGACTGAGTGGGTTGGTACCGGTACCCGACAACAACTGGTTGAACGGAACCACATGTTAGTAGAAGAAGTCAAAATATTAAGACAACACGTGGCTGAAATGTATCGCGCATGGATGGATGGAAAAACACCACCCCCGCCACCACCTAGTTTCATGGACCCGGTCCTTACACTAAACCCGATGCCAAATATACCTGCCTATCGCAGCCTTTCTAGCCATTCGAGTAGCTCAATTACTCGTCCCCCAGCTATGCTTTCCCAACACTACTTCCATCCCAAACCCCACTACTCTCCCTGGGGCACCCAAAATCGTACTTCACCTTCCAGGTACCCAATTCCACAAAACGCTTACCAACCCCCACAAATATACCGGAAACCCCCTGGGTCAGGTTTCAAGCCAAACAAGGCGTTTAGGGAGGAAAGGTTGCTGAAGAGAGAAAAGGCTTTCACCCATATCGGAGAATCTTATGCGAGTTTGTTCGAAAGGTTGAATCATGTTGGCTTGATTAAGCCGTTCGCCAGATGTATTCCAAATCCTCTTGCAAGAAGCTTCGATCCTACTGCACGATGTGTATACCACTCCAATGCTCAGGGGCATGATGTTGAAAGATGTTGGAATTTGAAAGAGGAAATAGAAAGAATGATTCAGGCAGGAATGATTGCGGTCCAAGACACTGGCACCCTAAACATTACACATAATCCTCTACCTGCATGTGACGTTGTGCATTTTGTGGGGACGATGCCCGATGACGAGGGTGAAGAGATTTTTCTTTGGAAGCCGAGGATATTGAAATAGAAAGCGATTTTAATGCAAAATACAGTAGCTAAGATGCCATGCTTGTCAATTGGGAAGGTGCTCCAACTCTTGGAGTTTTGGTAGTATTATTTTGGTGTCATTTCTGTTACCCGGGTTATTTTAGGGTTGTAATCCGGACGTTGTCTTGAGAGTCAAAACCCTTCTATCTTTGCTTTGTTTAGTAATAAAAATTGTTTAGTGCCGTCTAGGTTTGTAATTTCAGTCTAGTCTGTTCGTTTTGTTTCAACCCATCAGTTTAGTACAACTCTTTGTTTCCCATCATTCCTAGTCATTCCATTTCTGATCACTTTGCATTTCTTCTTATACTGACTTTAGTAACATGACATGCACATAATTCTAAGCCTGGTTTTTAAAAGTCAATGAAACAATGTTGAAGATGTAATGATACTCGGAAGAAATAAAAACATATTGGAATACTGTGAAGCCGGAATCAAGTGAACATTGGGGAAAGCGTAACATAAAGAAATGCCTTGGAAATGCATCATCAATTTAAAGCCAAAGGCAAAAATACCCCAAAGCTAAGGAACCATTCGTGGTATCGAGATTGTTGCCCAATGGCACCGAGAATCGTCAAATACCGAAGGCAAATGTGTGAATCGGTCGAAAGGTGTTTAAATGTGTAGTTTGTACTTGGTAGGTCTCGAAGATTGGAATGACGAAGGTATTTTATTCGGCTATCCAAACACTTTATCCATTGTTATCCCTTCGAGCCTTATTATATTTTCTTTCATATCCCTCTTTCGGAATCAACAACAAAATTGAGGATTGAGCGGGGAAATCAAATGGAGAAAAGAAGAAAAAGAAAAAAATCGGGAGAAGTCAAATTGCAACAAGGAAGCGATCTTATGATCTGAACTACGTCTGACTTGATCCCGAAAGGGTACGTAGGCAGCCTCACTGAGGTTCAGTCACAATAAAGGAAAAATCCAAAAAATCCCCCAAGAAGGAAACTGGGGCTTGATTTATGGTTGTCGAAGAAATAAGATTCCGAAAGTTGTAATCTTTAAACCACTTTAAAATATTTTGAGCCTTTATATCCTTTCTTCTAAACCCCATCCAAAAGCCTGCATTACGGTCCAAAGAAAGACCTTCCGATCAATCTTCAAGAAATGCCGAGTCAAGCGAACAAAGGTCAATCACATCAGGGGCAACACTCCAGTCCGAACAAAGAAGAATGAAGAACTCAAACCACCACGAGACTCCAAGATGAGAGAAGTCAAAATGAGAGAGTCTTATCGGTGAAAACTCGCACGGGCACCGTAAGGCGACGGTGAGTTGAGAGAAAGAAAGATCAAATGAGAGAGGCTTGTTGGCGAAAACCCTACGGGTGCTGCAAGTCGACTAAGGATCAGATCAAAGAAATGAAGTATTGAAGATCGGTTTCACAGCAGAACTTTGCAACAAGAGTTGAACATCAACTTTGCTATACGGAGAAGGCCAAAAGTGCATGTCAAGGTCGCTAGAGTCGGTATTCAAAATCCGTTAGGTCATTCGTCTGTAGGTTTCTTGTTAGGAATTGTATTTTCCTTTCTCTTTATTCTTCACACTTTGTTTTACCCTCCTTCTTATCGAGTCAGTCAGGTCATAACAAGTATAGAAATGATTTCAAAATTTGCCACCAAGCTTTCCAATTGCACAAGATGAAATTTAGCCAACACGACGATTGTCGCAGGTCAGGGAATGACAAGGCCAGTGATTTAAGCCCACAAGAGCAACATGTGCAATGAGGATTATGCAAGACACAAGAGTCGGCAAAGTGCCAACTCAGGGAAAATATAACAAATGGAAGTATGGGGTTCGAACAGAGAGGGGGTATACCTTCTAAGAGTCAGTCAAGAAACACCCAAGGTTGTCAAGTGGAGTCATCAAAGGAATCGAGATCGAAGTTTGTGGGATCCGTCAAGAAAGGAACAATATACATACCTAAATAGAGGTGGATTTTGAACAAAGAAGAAGTAAAAATGGATAGTCGGTGAACAAGCAAGGCACTCGAGTGGAAAGCAGTCGCCATCAAAGTTCAAGGCCACAACCAACCACCGCATTTAAACTAACATATTTTTCTTTGCTTTGAAACAGGGGCATAGATGTTATTGGTCCGATAGAGCCAACAGCTTCCAATGGGCATAGGCTCATTTTGGTTGCGATGCGTATCTTACCGTATTGGGCCGAGGCAAAGGGCAAATTTGCGCCAAATTGGCAGGGACCATTTGTAGTATCGCGGGTGTTGTCCAATGGGGCATTATATTTAACAGATATTGAAGGAAAGTGCGTAGAGACTGCTATCAATTTAGATGCGGTCAAAAGATACTATGTATGACTCCTTTTCAATTATGTGTTTTGTATTTTGTTGTGATTTTGGAATTGAAATGACGAAGGCGTTTTATTCTCTATCCAAACACTTTATCCATTGACACCCTTTTGAGCCTTAATTGATATATTTTTTCGTACCCCTCTCTCGGAATCGCGTATTGCGCAATAAGGAAAGTGAAAACTAAAATTGACAAAATGGAAAGTGATGAAGAAAAAAAAAAGAAAAAAAGAAAAAAAAAAGACAAAGAAATCGGGAAAAAGTCAAAAAGAAATCCATCTAACTAATGAAGTTGGATGAACTACGTCTGACTTGATCCCGAAAGGGTACGTAGGCAGCCTCTCTGAGGTTCAATCACAATAAAGAAAAAATCCAAAAATTCCCCACATATTGAAACTGGGGCAGAAGTTATGTTTAATAATTCCGAGAGTTGTAAATATTTTTGAACCCTTGTGAGATTTTGAGCCTTTATACCTTTCTTTCTCAACCCATCCAAAAGCCACGTTACAGTCCAAAGAAAGACCTTCTGATCAATTCCGAAATGATAATGAATGCAATGAAGGAGGAGCGAAACATCGGATAATACCCGTGGTACAAAACAAAAACAGAATACAAAAGGAAAAATGAAAAATGAAAAAATGAGAGAGTCTCATCAGTGAAAACCTTAACCGGCACTGTGAGGCAATTGTGAGTTTGAGAGAAATAAAATGAGAGAGTCTCATAAGTGAAAACCTTAACCGGCACTGTGAGACGACTGTGAGGTTGAGAGAACAAATGAGAGAGTCTTATTGGTGAAAACCTTTCGAGGCACCGTAGGGCGATCGTGATGATTACCAGAAAAGTGAAAAGCAACAAAAATAGTATCGGTTTGGGTTGGAAACAATTCGGAGGCAGAATAATAATTGGAACGAACTGGGTCAGAGTTTAAATACATGGCATGGTCAGCGGAATCAGCCAGCAAATACCCAGATAAGTTCTATCATCTCTCCAAAACGCCCTTACCTTTCTTTCATTTTTCTGCATTTCATTGTTTACCTTTTGAGAGCTAACTACCAGCTCCTGATAACGAAAGCTGAAACAACACTGGGTCAGAAAGAAGGAAGAGTTGGGAAGGAAATAAGGAAGCTTGGCAAATATGGCCAAAGGAAAGAAAACAAAACAAAAATTGAAAAAGTGAGAAAATATAAAAAAAAAAAAAAGAAGTTTGCAAGAGGCAAGCAGCTGAAAGTTACACAACAGGAGAAAAAGCAAAAAGAGAAAAGCAATAAGAGGCAGGGACGGCAGATGCCAGTTGCTAGCGGTTTATATCTAATAAATTTTGTTTCATGCAGGAACAAATTGTCACTCATCACTTTAAAGTGAATGTGACCAATGTGAAAAAATAGAAAACACAAAAAGAGAAAGTTCGCCAAATAAATGGAGAAATTCACAGGCAAGAGATAATTGGTAAAAGAAAATACCAAAAGAGGAAGGTAGCATCCTTTAAAATCCACTCCCCAGTCCTCGGGCTGCGGGAATACTTTTCTGCATCACATTGCACGTTTAATTTCTGTTAGGTGCCCACCTTCGAATACGGGAATATTTTTCTGCATCGCATTGCATGTTTAATTTCTGTTAGGTGCCCACCTTCGAATACGGGAATATTTTTCTGCATCGCATTGCACGTTTAATTTCCGTTAGGTGCCCACCTTCGAATACGGGAATATTTTTCTACATCGCATTGCATGTTTAATTTCTGTTAGGCGCCCACCTTCGAATACGGGAATATTTTTCTGCATCGCATTGCACGTTTAATTTCGTTAGGCGCCCACCTTCGAATACGGAAATACTTTTCTGCATCGCATTGCACGTTTAATTTCCGTTAGGTGCCCACCTTCGAATACGGGAATATTTTTCTGCAATCGCATTGCACGTTTAATTTCCGTTAGGTGCCCACCTTCGAATACGGGAATATTTTTCTCGCATCGCATTGCATGTTTAATTTCCGTTAGGTGCCCACCTTCGAATACGGGAATATTTTTCTCGCATCGCATTGCACGTTTAATTTCGTTAGGTGCCCACCTTCGAATACAGGAATACTTTTCCGCATCGCATCGCACGTTTAATTTCTCGTTAGGTGCCCACCTTCGAATACGAGAATATTTTTCTCGCATCGCATTGCACGTTTAATTTCGTTAGGTGCCCACCTTCGAATACGGGAATATTTTTCTCGCATCGCATTGCACGTTTAATTTTTGTTAGGTGCCCACCTTCGAATATGGGAATATTTTTCTGCATCGCATTGTACGTTTAATTTCTGTTAGGTGCCCACCTTCAAACACGGGAATACTTTTCTGCATTGCACGTTTAATTTCTGTTAGGCGCCCACCTTCTAACACGGGAATATTTTTCTGCACTGCATCTCATACATGTCTGCATTTAAAAAGAAAAAAAAGAAAAAAAAATGAAAAAAAATGATGAAAGTGTGATATTCAAAAGCATGATGTGCCCAGTCACCATACTGGGGCAGAAAAAATCTCTCTTTGGTTGTTTATTTTGTCACAAGCATGGGTCCACCTGGAGAATGGACGAATGCTTCATATTGAAGAAGTTGAACAAGTTCAAGGCAATAACAAGAATGCCGGTGAAAGAGAACATACAAGTCAAGGCAATAATTGCTCAAGACGTGGTTGAAATCATGAGCATTATATGTCCGGACTTGATCCAAAAGCTGAAGAAGATTGAACCAACACTTGCGGTTAACAAGCATCAAGATTCAGATCATGGTCCGCATGAAGCACCAACCAACACTCAAGATCAAGCTTCAGAAGACTCATAGATAGGAATTTTGTAACTCGTAGCTGATAGGTTTAGTTAGTCTTTCTCAATTTTGATGTAATAACGGGACAACGGACCGGAGCCTCGGACGGAACCTCGACTCTCAACCTCGATACTCCATCACTCCCGAACTACACTGACCTAATTCCTGTTTAGCCCAGGATATGTAGGCAACCTCAGAAGCAGGGTGCGGTCAACGCTTTCCAAAATGCTTCACAACGGAATACTCGAACGGGTAAAAATCGTTCATAGTTGCTCAATTATCTTTGCACTGAAACTCTTCGTGTTCCCGAGCAAAGAGGGGCAGCTGTGAGCACGTGATTTTTACCCTATATATGAGTTATTCCCATAAAATTCAAAATAAACAATTTTTCCTTATTTTTTCACAATTTTGCGTATTAATTAGTTGCATGAAAATTCATATAAAAAAATACAAAAAATATGCATTTGCATTTAGGAATTTCATTTCACATTTTAGTACTAATTAGTATCAATTTATTTTAGAACAAAATGTCAAGAAAATAACAAAAATGGTACATCTTGCATTTTTAGTTTAAATATGTTTAGTTTGCATTTTTTTTAATGGATAGGAAATTAGATTTTCATAAAATAAAGCAAAAATACAAAAAAAAAATAAATAAACAAAGGAAATAAAAAAGAGACACGGAATTGGCATGTCTCTATCCCCTACCCCTCTCCTTCGATAACAAGAACAGACACACACGCAAAAAGACACAGACGGTTGCTCCCATTATTTCAACAGAAAACACAATTGCCGATCTCTTCTTCTTTTTCAACAAAAATCAGTCACTCTCTTTTAAAAAACTCCTAGAAACCATTATTCACAAACACACATATGTGAAGTAGCAAGAGAACCCAGCCGTAGACCACCATTTTTTTCCGCCACTCTTGGTCGTTGTTGTCCCCCACCAGAAGAGAAAGGAAATTACAGTCACCTATACTCACTACACACAGACGCCTGCTACAAAAATGGGTCCTGATTGAGTCGAGTTCAGCATTGTTGTCGCTCATTGTTCGAGGCTCCAGGCCGAGTTTCGATTAAAAATCCGAGTGCTACTTGAGCTGAAGAATCGTTGCTATTGTTTGTTTCTCTTGTTGTTGTCCTGTTGATTCAGTTTGTTCGAAAGAGGTATTCGATGTTCTGTTTGGGAGGATTTTAGAGATTTGGAGGGAGATTTAGAGAGAAATTTTAGAAGATTTTTTAGAGAAAGATTCCAGAAGAAACTCCAGAGGAAAATTTCAGATTTAAAATTAGATTCTAGTGTTTGTTTTCCATTTTTTGGTTCATCGTTTGTTCTTCTTTTGTTTCGCGATGGAGTTCGACTGAGTTGGAGTGGATTTCCGAGTTCGTCGTTGTTGTTGCTTGTTTTCTCTCCAACGATTCTAGCCAAAAGTTCCTCTCGAAGGTTCATTTAGGTTCAATTTGAATCTCTGATGAGTTTTGTATTTGTCGATGGTCATACTCTGAGTTTTCCGGTCAGATTCGTTGTTGTTGTAGTTTGCTGCTTGTTGCTGTTCACAGTTGACATTTTAGACCAAAACATTGTATTTGCTGACTCCTCCACTATTACGAAAATGATTTCGACTAAACAGGTTCATCTCGTTTTCTTTTCTTCTTACATCTAAAAGCATGAATCAAATATTACTGATGGTTGAAGTTTGCTGGTACATATCTTGGCTTAATTTGTGTTGTTATTGCTGTCGTTGCCTCTTGATTTTTCTGTTGTAGTGCATTATGAGCGTTTATTGATGGATTAGAACATTTGTCTCTGGATTGGTCTAGCATTGAATCTGATTTAGCTTCGTATTCCCAGTACTTGATGCATCGGCGTAGTAATATTTTGGTTAGCGTTTAATTCGTCTTCGCCGCTTTCATCGAATCTATTTTAGTTGTCGGATTGATGGTATTCTATTTGTTTTGAGGGATTTTTCAGCCATTTCAGATCTGTTCAGGAGTATAGATAACTAGTAAGTGTTGAGTTTGTTTCTTCTTTGCCAAATTAAAAAAGGATACATCGTCTACTCGATTCTACTGATTTTTGTTTGAGATCGTTGCTTGAGGTATCCGTTCCCTGGTTCCGCTTGTTTGACGCCAGCAAATTCTCTAGTCCGAAATTGTTCTGTTGCTAGATTGTTGTTTTTTTTTGTTGGATTGCAGAATCAAGGGCTGTGCATTTCGATTTCTCTTCACTGTTACATTGAAGAAATTTTAATGAAGCTTGTGTTTTCCAAGGTTTTGGTTCGAATCACTGTTGTTTACCAAGTGCCTTGAAGTTCATATTTCTGTCGTTGCTTGTCATTTTACGTATATGTTCTTCTGAACAACGCAAAAGTACAACATTAAACAGAGCGTTCATTTAAGGATTTATGGGTCTTGAACGGATTAAGCAATGTAGAGAAAGAGTGTGTAAGGAAAAATGGAAAAAAGCAAAGCCAACGAGTTCTTCATTTACGTCTGATCTTTTGGTTATAAGGAATCTGCTGTTTCTTCAACTTTTATGATTTTCGGCTCTATAGCTTTCATGGATTCAAAGATATAGTAGGCGCAGATTGCGAAACTCGTCGACAAGGTAAGATTTCGAAACTCACGGACTGAACTTCTATTTTTATTCACGTGATTTTAGTCTAGATTTATCAATCTCTTTTAGTGGTTGTAATATGTTAACGTCCATGTTTGTAAATCAACTGCTGTTAGAACTTATTTTGTTTTAATCTTTTTAAATCTTGCCTATTAATATTTCTCACCCAAGGATTTAGGCCATAATTGCGTGCAAATCGATTTAAGGAAATCATCTCAAATTAGATTAAGATAATATTTATGAACATCCGTAATTAGTTTGTTTTAGTCGAGTAAAGCCTTTTGGAATAATTTGAGGTGCATACATTGTGCGGCACTCGTGTTAATTAGCTTTAATTCAACCTTAGAATCATAGGCGTGCCATTTAGCAAATTCCATGGCCCTCGCAAACTATAAATGTGAAAATTGCTTTAGGCGCGTTAGTTAATAATATTACCTTCCTAAATTCGGGTGTGCATTTATGTGACCCAAATCTTACTCTCAGCAAAGCTGAAACGCATTTAAGTCACAGGCGTACTGGTTGCGGTGTGACTCGAAATGTGTTTTCGTGACGTCGAAATTCTTCTAAAATTGAAAAGCGGAACATAATAGCACATTTAAAATATATAAAGAAATTAGATAAAAACAAAAGTCGCAGTTGAGCGACCGTGCTAAAACCACGGAATTCGGGAGTGCCTAACACCTTCTCCCGGGTTAACAGAATTCCTTATCCAGGTTTCTAGTTTCGCAGACTGTAATAGAGAGTCATAAATTTCCTCGGTTCGGGATTAAAACCGGTGACTTGGGACACCATTATTTTCCCAAGTGGTGACTCTGAAAAATTAAATAAATTGATCCCGTTCCGACTATCCTTTAAGTGGAAAAACTCCTTCCTTGATTATTATTATATCTCTTTCCGAGGTGTAGTAGTAAACAGCGGCACATTCACGTATTTTATGTTATGCGCGCCAAAAGGAGGTGTGACAAAGGATAGCATAAAAAGGTATGTAATCCGTGCCGCTTGGCACATACATCCGTCTACACACTAAATAAAACGTTACCAAGATCCGGAATCCCACGGTAACACAGACTAAAGAGAATATACAACTGTGGCTCTATGTGTAAAGAGTATCTAACAACGAAATGAAGAAAAATGTCACTAGTACTATTAGAATAGAAGGAAAGCCTCCGGATATGCGGACGTAGCAGATCATACCTCGAGGTCTCCAGAAAAGCTGCGGAAATCACCTAGCACGAGCCCGCTCTGATGTACCTGGATCTGCACAACAAAAAGTGTGCAGGAAGTAGCATGAGTACACCACGGCGGTACTCAGTAAGTGCCAAGCCTAACCTCGATGGAGTAGTGACGAGGAAGGTCAGGGCCCTACTGAGAAAAACAATAATAAAATGATGATAATACTAATAAGCAGTTTAAATGACAACAATTCCGAAATAACAACAATAAAATGATCACTGCATCCGTCTACAATTTAACTAACAACAAGTAACCAACTCAATAAAACAAGTCCAGGACCTGTGGGAATTGAACTCACAGTCCCATTGATAATACCCATGGATCTCCGGGAATCGAACCCGCAATCCACATTTCCATAAATCTTAGGATCTCAGGGAATCGAACCCGCAGTCCACATTTCAATAAATCTCAGGATCTCCGGGAATCGAACCCGCAGTCCACATTTCAATAATCTCAGGATCTCCGAGAATCGAACCCGCAGTCCACATTTCAATCATCTCAGGATCTCCGGGAATCGAACCCGCAGTCCACATTTCAATAAATCTCAGGATCTCCGGGAATCGAACCCGCAGTCCACAACAATACCACTCCGGGTCTCTGGGAATCGAACCCACAGCCCTGGGATCTCCGGGAATTGAACCCGCAGTCCACAAACACAACAAGTAAAAGAATACACAGAGAGAAGTATAATATGCTTAACTATAACTTCGCCGATAAACAGCGCCAGCGATTACCAAAAAAACTCAAGTAAGAAAGTTAGGCAACTAGACAGTTAAATACTACCTAATCATGCTTTTCTAACTACTACCGGGTAGGAGTATCGAATTTAACGACTAAAAAACAGGAACATCACTTATTGAGCAATTTAAGTAAAGTATGTGTTCAACAACCAGCGCATGTACACGCCCGTCACCTCGCGTACAAGGCATTTAAAGTATCACATAATATCCTAGGGGTGAAAGTCCCCCACACGAGGTTAGACAAGCCACTTACCTCAATTCCGGCACAAAACCGCTAGGAAATAACCCTCTTGCCGCGAATGTCGGCCTCCACAAGTGTAGTATCTAATAAAAATTAATAGAATAACATCAAAATAGGCCAATTGGGCATTACCCAATCGAAACAACTCAAAATACACCAAAAACCCACAAGTTGCCAAAACCCGACTTTCGGTACGCTTATCGAAAAATCACGAAAATTATATATTCGGAACCCTCGTCTCAATACGAGTCTAAGCATATAAGATTTACCAAATTCGGACTCCATTTGCCCATTCAAAACCTTGATTTTCTAAAGTTCAAGCCTAGGGCTAAATCCTCCATAAATTACCCCCAATTCCTCCATTTTCATGATATAATTGCATGATATTACCAATACTAATCATAAGATGAGTCCATAGTTGATTACCTGAAGAAACCCCTTGAATCTCCCTTCAAAATCGCCCAAATCGCCCCTTAAGCCGAGCCCTCAATGTTTGGAAATGTTTCTAAAATTTCTAACTTCTGATATAATTAAACCCTCTGCGATTTTTGCTTCTACGGACTTTTTCCGCCTCCGCGAGACCGCTTCCGCGACCGTTTGGTCGCTTCTGCGAAACCCCAGGCCTGGCTGGCCCATTCCGCTTCTGCGAGCCCAGGGACGCTTCCGCGCGTCCGCTCCTGCGGAATATACTCCGCTCCTGCGGGACTTCCAGCTTCTGCGAGAAATAGTCCGCTTCTGTGTACTCGCTTAAGCGAATGCCCCTCCGCTCCTGCGGATTCTCACTCCTCGACCCAAGGTCGCTTCTGCGACGAGGCTTCCGCACCCGCGACTCCGCCTCAGCGGTAGAGGATCCGCCTCTGCGAACCCAGGCGCTCCTGCGCCCCAAGTTCCGCTCCTGCGGACTCGCCTCTGCGGTCCCATTTCCGCAGGGGCGAAAACAACAGAACAAAATGCCCAACCTGTAATTTTCCATGTTTTTCTCCCGTTTACCCATCCGAAAACACCCCGAGGCCCCTAGGACCTCATCCAAACACACCAACACAGCCTAGTACCTTATTCGAACTTGTTCCAATCCTCAAAACACGTCTAACAACATCAAAACCCATAATTCACATCGAATTCAAGCCTAAATTCCTTAAAACTTTTCGAATTACACATTCGATCTAAAACCCGACCAAATGACGTCCGAATGAACTAAAAATTTGCGGACATATCCAAAATCACAAAACAAAGCTACAGAAATTGTCGGAATTCCATTCCGACCCCCGGATCAAAATCTCACCTATCGTTCGGATTCGTCACAATTTCAAACTTCGGCATTTCAAGCCTAATTGAGCTACGGGCCTCCAAAATACAATCCGAACGCGCTCCCAGCCCCGAAATCACCCAATGGAGCTAATGGAACCATCGGATTTCCGTTCCGAGATCGTCTTAATGCTGTTCCGGTTACGGACCATATTCTATCTTAAAAGCTCTCATATAGGGACTAAGTGTCCCAAAATACCTCAAATTTCAGGGCCGACTCTCCCGGCAACCCACAATAGCAGAAATAAACTTAGGGAAACAGTTAAATTGGGGATTGGGGCATAATTTTCTAAAACGACCGGCCGGGTCGTTACATCTTCCCACCCTTAAAAGATTCGTTCATCCTCGAACGAGCATAGAAAACATACCTGGAGTAGTGAAAAGATGAGGGTACTGGCTGCGCATATCCTGCTCAGTCTCCCAAGTCGCCTCCTCGACCGGCTGGCCCCGCCACTGAACCTTTACCGAAGCGATGTTCTTTGACCTTAGCTTTCTAACCTGCCTGTCTAGAATGGCTATTGGCTCCTCAACATAAGACAGATCCTTGTCTAGCTGAACAGAAGTGAAATCCAACACATGCGACGGGTCACCATGGTATCTCCGGAGCATGGAGACATGAAATACGGGGTGAACTCCAGCTAGACTAGGAGGTAAGGCTAACTCATAAGCAACCTCCCCAATACGCCTCAAAATCTCAAAAGGGCCAATAAATCTGGGACTCAGCTTCACTTTCTTCCCAAACCTCATAACGCCCTTCATGGGCGAGACTCGAAGCAGAACCCGCTCACCAACCATAAAAGCCACATCGCGAACCTTCTTGTCCGCATAACTCTTCCGTCTGGACTGGGCCGCACGAAGTCTGTCCTGAATCACCTTGACCTTGTCCATAGCCTCCTGAACCATATCAGTACCTAGCAACCTGGCCTCGCCCGGCTCAAACCAACCCACGGGAGACCTGCACCTCCTACCATATAGGGCCTCATACGGTGCCATCTGAATACTAGACTGGTAGCTGTTGTTATAAGCAAACTCCGCCGGTGGCAAGAAGTGATCCCATGAACCTCCAAACTCAATCACGCACGCACGGAGCATATCCTCCAAAATCTGAATAGTGCGCTCGGACTGCCCATCAGTCTGGGGGTGAAAGGCTGTGCTCAGCTCTACCCGAGTACCTAACTCCTGCTGTACGGCTCTCCAGAACCGTGAAGTGAACCGAGTGCCTCTATCCGAAATGATGGAAACTGGAATACCATGCAGCCGAACTATCTCCCTGATATAGATCTCCGCCAGTCGCTCCGATGAATATGTAGTGCTCACCAGTATAAAATGGGCGGACTTGGTCAGCCGATCCACAATGACCCAAATGGAATCAAACTTCCTAGCCGTCCGTGGAAGTCCAGATACAAATTCCATGGTAATGCGCTCCCATTTCCACTCGGGAATCTCGATCTGTTGCATCAATCCACCCGGACGTTGATGCTCATAAGGTAATCATTGTAATCAAAATATTACCTATGTTAGAGTGCAAAGTATCAGAAGTAATAGTATCTGCTGGAAATTTAGAATGAGTGAACATCGACTCCTGCAGTGGTGTCATGTCCCTGTCTAGGTAAAGAACAAATATGAAACAAACCAAACATATCCAGCAGGAATTGAGTGAGCTGTTGTCTTTGTTCTGCACTACTACAACACTATCATTCTTGATGCCTGGGTTGTGATGCTTATATGAACTACAGATATGTTGTTCTACTCTTTAATTTTATTTTTACTATTTCACTTGTCTTTAAACTTTTCCTTAGTTCAAATAGCTCTAAGATATTTGATTTGATAAGAAGAGGAATATAGCGATTTAATGCATTCATTTCCTAAAAGAAGTTCCTCCTTTAGGTGTTGATTTTGGCTCCTCTAAGTCTAATATTAAAAGTAAGGCAAGTGAATACATTTGGTCTCATGTTAAATTAAAAGGACACAATCACGATCCAAATGGTCATCACCTATTTTCTCTTTATTCCGTATTTTTTAGGCTTTGAAAATCTCATTTTTATTTGCCTCAATTTGCGTGCACAGTCCGGCGTGTAGCCAGAAAGCTTATATGTTAAATTCTGTGAAATTTTTTAAAAATGTGGCTTTAAAATAATTAAAGTTGACGTGTTTCGGACATAAATATCTAAAATTGGAAGTTTAAGAAGTTAGAATGGAAAATAATGATTTTGAGGTTTGATTCCTCGTCTATGATGTTATTTTAACGATTTGATCCCTCGGTTGAGTTTGTAGGATATTGTTGTGTTAGCGTGTGTGTTTGGTTAGGAGCCCCGAGGGCTTTCGAGTATTTTCGGAGGTGTTCGGGGTGGTTTTGGACTTGGGAGATGTAGCAAATTTTCTGCAATTTTTGCTCGCGTTCGCGGCACTCAGCTCGCGTTCGCGGACAAGTCCCTGCGCTCGCGTAGCCTTGGTTCCCCCTTCACCGCGTTCGCGAGCTCCCTCTCGCGTTCGCGTATAAGAAAATCCCGGACCCCCAGTTCATCCTTCTACGCGTTCGCGACTAGCACCTCGCGTTCACGATGCCTTGACTCTTTTATCCTTCGCAAACGCGTCCCCCTTCCCACGAACGCGAATGACATTTTTGGCCCAGTGATTTTTTTAAAATTTAAAAATAGACCCGGGATTATTACCAAATTTCACATGAACTCTTCTTTCCCACGACTCTTAGGCGAATTTTAGAGCACTTCTTCACCAAACTTTTCTAGGTAAGTGTCACGACCCTAGTTCACCAATCGTGAACATGTCATGACGGCACCCAGTCCCCACGACTAGGTAAGCCTAACACGTTGCGAAATATACAAGTTTATGAACATTAAATAATAAATAGTGGAAAACTAATATAAAAAGGAAATGTAATCTGTGCCGCTTGGCACATACACCCGTCAAACACACTATATAAAACACCACCAAGACCCGGAATCCCACGGGCAACACAGACTAAAAGAGAGTATACAACTGTGGCTCTATGTGTAAAGTGTATCTAACAACGAAATAAAGGAAAACATCTACTAATACTATCAGAATAGAAGGAGGGCCTCCGGATCCGCGGACGTAGCGGATCATACCTCGAGGTCTCCAAATGTACTGCTGAATTACCTAGTACGGGCATATCCTGATGTACCTGGATCTGCACAATAAAAGTGTGCAGAAGAGTAGCATGAGTACACCACGGCGGTACTCAGTAAGTGCCAAGCCTAACCTCGATGGAGTAGTGACGAGGAAGGTCAGGGCCCTACTGAGAGAAAACAATTACAAAATGATAATAACAATAATAAGCAGTTTAAATGATAATAATTCCGAAATAACAACAATAAAGTGATTACTGCAACCGTCTATAATTAAGCTAACAACAAGTAACAATCTCAATTAACAAGTCCAGGACCTGTGGGAATTGAACCCACAGTCCCATCAACAGTACCCCCGGGTTTCGTGAATCGAACCAGCAGTCCCTACCAATAACTAACGATCTCGGGAATCGATCCCTACCAATAACTCAGGATCTCCGGAATCGAACCCGCAGTCCCTACCAATAACTCAGGATCTCAGGAATCGAACCCGCAGTCCCTACCAATAACTCAGGATCTCGGGAATCGAACCCGCAGTCCCTACCAATAACTCAGGATCTCGGGAATCGAACCCGCAGTCCCTACCAATAACTCAGGATCTCCGGGAATCGAACCCGCAGTCCCTACCAATAACTCAGGATCTCCGGGAATCGAACCCGCAGTCCCTACCAATAACTCAGGATCTCCGGGAATCAAACCCGCAGTCCCTACCAATAACTCAGGATCTCCGGGAATCGAACCCGCAATCCATATCTCAATAATATATCAATAAACTCCGGGTCTCCGGGAATCGAACCCGCAGCCCTTGGATCTCCGGGAATTGAACCCGCAGTCCATCAACACAACAAATAAAGAAAACGCACAGAGAAAATATAATATGCTTAACTACAACTTCACCGAAAACTAGTGCCAACAATTATCAAGAAGTTCAAGTAAGACAATTTGGCAATTAGACAGATAAATCCTATCTAATCATGCTTCCCTAACGAATGCCAGGTAAATATCATAAATTAATCAACTAAGGACAGGAATATCACGAATTTGATGATTCAAGTAAAGTGTGTGTTACAACAACCAGCGCATGTACACGCTCGTCACCTCGCGTACAAGGCATTTAAATTATCACATAATATCCTAGGGGTGAAAGTTCCCCCACACGAGGTTAGATAAGCCACTTACCTCGACTCCGGTACAATACCACTAAGAGACAAATCTCTTGCCACGAATATCGACCACCACAGGTGTAGTATCTGATAAAAATCAATAGAATTACATCAAAATAGGCCAATTGGGCATTACCAAATCGAAACAATTCAAAATACACCAAAACCCACAAGTTGCCAAAACCTGACATTTGGTACACTTCTCGAAAAATTACGAAAGTCATATATTCGGGTTCCTTATCTCAACACGAGTCTGTGCATATAAAATTTATCAAAATCGGACTCCGTTTGCCCATTCAAATCAATGATTTTCTATAATTTAGGCTTAGGGCTAAAACCCTCCATTAACAGTGAAATAATTACGGATTTCACGATAAACTAACGAATTAAGGCCAAGAAACTTACCCCCGATGATTTCCCGATGATATCCCAGCGATTCCCCGTCAATTTCTGTCCAAAAGCTCTCAAGTTGCTCAAAACAATGGAGGAAAATAACCCAAAATCGCGGATATACTGCCCAGAATTTTTGTCGGTACTGTTCACGCGCGGATACTGTTCATGCGTGTGGGACACTATTCAATGTTCACCCGTGTGGTTACTGTTAACGCGTGGTTACTGTTCACTATTCATAAAATGCTGCAGCTTTTTCAAAAAAATTGCAGCACAGCCATTTTGTACCAAAATGGTCCTAACTCCATCATACGAACTCGAAATCGACGATTCTTTTTCCTATGGCTCCGTAATTTCGATACGGATCCAGTGGTTCAAACAAAACTGAATTTGGATCTCATTTGCTCAGTCTAACATCAATTTTGCTCGTTAAACAATTAACTCACATTTCGCGTCAAAAACCCAATCGCGACTCGATGAAATTAAACCAAAATTTCCAGATCAGTCCTATAATTCATGATTTAAACTCTCGAAGTCTCGAAATCAAATTTGGATCTCTAGAACTAAAATTAGACCTTTGGATCATTACAATTATGCTCAAAACGGTAAAAATCTTCCAAAAATGACCCGTTGGGCATCCGAAACACATCTGAGACCCCCGAGACCCCGACCAATAACACCAACCAGTTCCAAAACACATTATGGACTCACTCGAGGCCTCAAATCACATCAAACAATGCAAAAATTATGAATTAACCTCCAATCCAAGCTTGATGAACTTTGAAGTTTCCAACTTCTATTTCCGATGCCGAAACCTATCAAATCAAGTCCAATTGACTTCAAATTTTGCACACAAGTCCAAAATGACATAACAGAGCTACAGAAATTTTCGGAATTCTATTCCGACCATCGGATCAAAATTTCACCTATCAACCGGAATTCGCCAAAATACTAACTTTGCCAATTCAAGCTTAATTCTACACCGGTCATTACAAAAATATTCCGGACACACTCCTAAGTCCCAAATCACCTAACGAAGCTATCTGAACCATAAGATTTGCATTTCGAGTTTGATATCAAAATTTCCACTTCCGGTCAAATTTTCTCAAAAACCTTCAATTTTCTATCTTTAGCCAAACGACTCCAAAATGACCTACGGACCTCCGAATTAACTTCTGATTGCGCCCCCAAATCCAGAATAACCATACGGAGCTACTCCCAGTCTCGGAATCTCAAACAGACATCAATAACACTAAAATGCATTTTAAGCCAAACTGATGCAATTTCTTCTAAAATGCTATCTTCCATAATATGCGCCAAAACGCTCCCGGGTTATCCAAAACCCGATCCGGGCATACGCTGTCATGACCCCAAACCTCGGTCATGATGGCGCCCAACACATTGCTAGGCAAGCCCGACCATCTTATCCAATTAAACCAGCCAAGTATAATTAATACTGATTAATCGGCGTGATTAGCCTATTTTCATAACAAATCAAGAAGTGTAGAAAGCAAATAGAAATACGGTCCCAACAAAATTGTGGTGTCACAAGTCTGAGCCTCTTCAAATAAAACAACCTATACAAACAAGTCTAGGCAAAATGAGGACAACAAAATGATAAAGAAGGAGAAAACAGGTCCTGCGGACGTTGGCAGCTACCTCGTAGTCTCCGTATGATAGAAAGGAATAAGCAGCTGCAACAACTCAACTACTCTCTAGCACCTATGAATCCGCACAAAAAGTGTAGGGGAGTGGGGTGAGTATATTTCAACTCATTGAGTAACAATAATAAATAATAACTGAAAATAAGAATAACGGTACTATCACTAAATAGTTCTAAGGGAAACCCTGCAAGAGCAGCACCTCTCACATGGCAGCAGTTCTCTACTCTCTTTCTAGAGAAATATGTACCTCGGTCTCGTCGCGAGGAGCTACGTCGCCGGTTCGAGTGGTTGATTCAGGGCGACATGTCTGTGACTCAGTATGAGCTTAGATTCACTCAGTTGGCTAGGCATGCCACATGGATGATCCCCACCGATAGGGAGAGGATCAGGAGGTTCATTGATGGCCTCAACTACTCTATCTGTATTCTTATGACCAGCGAGCGAGTTCTGTCATCATCGTTTGAGCAGGTTGCCGATATGGCACGCTCCATCGAGGCGGATCGTCGCCGAGAGAGAGAGGAGCGGGAGGCCAAGAGGCCTCGCAGTTCTGGCAGTTTCAGCGGTGCTCCATCTAGAGGGCATTCCCAGCAGAGCAGAGGTCGCTCATCTAGATCTTCTCATTCAGGCCGCCCAGAGCAGAGCGGAGGTTCTTATGGTCGTGGTCGACGGGGGTTTCAGCAGGGTCAGTCATCACTTAGTGCCCTCCCAGCCCAGAGTGCAACACCTACTTCTCCAGCACCAGGTGCATGTTATGAGTGTGGTGAGTTTGGCCACATGAGGAGACATTGCCCTCGACTACGTAGGGGCAGGACTCAGCAGAGGGATCAGCCCTCCTCTTCAGCACCATCTCAGTCTAGTAGAGGTGGAGGTCGGTCTTCTCGTGGACGCCCCGGGGCGAGGAGAGATCCGGTGGAGGCCGGGCACGGTTCTATGCACTTCCCGATAGGCGTGATGCGGTTGCCTCCGATGCCGTGATTACAGGTATCATTTCTGTCTGTCACAGAGATGCCTCTGTTCTATTTGATCCAGGGTCCACATATTCTTACGTGTCCTCTTATTTTGCACATTATTTGGGTGCGACTCGTGGTAGTCTTGATTTACCTGTTCATGTATCCACCCCCGTGGGTGATACGATTGTTGTGGATCATGTCTATAGATCCTGTGTTATATCTATCGGGGGTCTGGAGACCCAGGCAGATTTGTTATTGTTAAGGATGGTGGACTTTGATGTTATATTGGGTATGGACTGGTTGTCTCCGTATCATGCTATATTGGACTGTCATGCTAAGACAGTTACGTTGGCCATTCCTGGTATTTCTCAGATTGAGTGGCGGGGTTCGACTGATTTCGTCCCTAGCCGTGTTATTTCGTTCTTAAAAGCTCAGAAGATGGTTGAAAAAGGGTGTTTATCGTACTTAGCTTTTGTGAGAGATGTGGGAGCTGAGTCTCCTAGCATTGATTCTGTACCCGTTGTGAGGGACTTCCCAGATGTATTCCCCTCAGACCTACCGGGCATGCCGCCGGACAGGGATATTGATTTTGGCATTGACTTGGTGCCGGGCACTCAGCCCATATCCATTCCTCCTTATCGAATGGCACCAGCTGAGTTGAAAGAACCTGAAAGAGCAACTTCAAGAGCTTCTGGATAAGGGTTTCATCCGCCCTAGTGTGTCTTCGTGGGGTGCACCGGTATTATTTGTTAAAAAGAAAGATGGTTCCATGCGGATGTGTATTGATTATAGGCAATTGAACAAAGTGACAGTGAAGAACAAGTACCCTCTACCGCGCTTAGATGATTTGTTTGATCAGTTACAGGGTGCGAGGGTGTTTTTTAAGATCGATCTTCGTTCAGGCTATCATCAGCTGAAGATCAGGGACTCGGATATTATGAGGACTGCATTCAGGACCCGATATGGTCATTATGAGTTTCTTGTGATGTCGTTTGGGCTGACCAACGCCCCAGCAGCATTTATGCATCTGATGAACAGTGTGTTCGGGCCTTATTTGGATTCATTTGTGATTGTGTTCATTGATGACATTCTAGTCTACTCCCGTAGTCGGGAGGAGCATGCTCAACATTTGAGTATTGTGTTGCAGAGATTGAGGGAGGAGAAGCTATATGCTAAATTCTCCAAGTGCGAGTTTTGGCTCGAGTCCGTGGCATTTCTGGGACATGTGGTGTCTCGTGATGGTATTCAGGTTGATCAGAAAAAGATAGAGGCGGTGCGGAGTTGGCCTAGACCGACCTCAGCTACAGAGATCAGGAGTTTTCTTGGCTTGGCGGGGTATTACCGCCGGTTTGTTCAGGGATTTTCATCCATTGCTTCTTCATTGACTAAATTGACCCAGAAGGGTGCACCATTCGTGTGGTCGGATGAGTGCGAGGAGAGCTTTCAGAAGCTCAAGACAGCTTTGACCACAGCTCCAGTGTTAGTATCGCCATCAGCTTCAGGTTCATATACCATTTATTGTGACGCCTCGAGAGTGGGGATAGGTTGTGTGTTGATGCAGGAAGGTAAGGTGATTGCTTATGCTTCTCGGCAGTTGAATCCACATGAGAAGAACTAC
Organism: Nicotiana noctiflora; assembly: GCA_032618575.1. NCBI lineage: Eukaryota > Viridiplantae > Streptophyta > Magnoliopsida > Solanales > Solanaceae > Nicotiana > Nicotiana noctiflora. The sequence continues at coordinate 98,897 of JASVEL010003305.1, forward strand.
CCTGTTCATGATTTGGAGCTAGTCGCCATTGTTCATGCATTGAAGATTTGGAGGCACTATTTGTACGGTGTGTCTTGTGAGGTGTATACCGACCATCGTAGTCTCCAACACTTGTTCAAACAGAAAGACCTTAATTTGAGACAGCGGAGATGGCTGGAGTTGCTGAAGGATTATGACATTACTATATTATATCATCCGGGGAAGGCCAATGTGGTGGCCGATGCTTTGAGCCGGAAGGCGGTCAGTATGGGGAGCTTGGCATATATTCCAGTTGAGGAGAGGCCATTTGCTTATGATGTTCAGGTGCTAGCCAATCGGCTAGTGAGGTTAGATATTTCGGAGCCCAACAGGGTATTGGCTTGTGTTGTATCTCGGTCATCTCTATATGATCGTATTCGTGAGCGCCAGTATGATGATCCACATTTGGCTATCCTTAGGGACAAAGTTCAGCATGATGACGCTAGAGATGTCACCATTGATAGTGACGGCGTATTGAGGATGTAGGGCCGGATATGTGTGCCCAATGTTGATGGCCTTCGTGAGTTGATTCCGGAAGAGGCCCATAGCTCGCGGTATTCTATCCATCCAGGAGCCGCGAAGATGTATCAGGATTTGAAACAGCACTATTGGTGGAGAAAGATGAAAATGGACATTGTCAGACATGTAGCACGGTGCCTCAACTGTCAGCAGGTTAAGTACGAGCACCAGAGGCCCGGTGGTGTATTTTAGCGCATTGTTATTCCCGAGTGGAAATGGGAGAGAGTCACTATGGATTTTGTTACTGGACTCCCTCGGACGGCGAGGAAGTTTGATTCTGTATGGGTGATTGTGGATAGACTGACCAAGTCAGCTCACTTCATTCCAGTTAGTACTACCTACTCATCGGAGCGGTTGGCGACGATCTTTATTCGAGAGATTGTTCGGTTGCATGGAGTCCCAGTGTCTATCATATCCGATAGGGGTACTCAGTTCACTTCTCAGTTTTGGAGAGCATTTCAGCGAGAGATGGGTACACGGGTTGAGTTGAGTACAGCATTTCACCCCCAGACAGATGGACAGTCCGAGCGCACTATTCATATCTTGGAGGATATGTTGCGAGCTTGTGTGATTGATTTTGGTGGTTCGTGGGATGAGTTCCTACCACTTGCCGAGTTTGCCTACAACAACAGTTATCAGTCGAGTATTCAGATGGCCCCGTATGAGGCATTGTATGGCAGGCGGTGTAGATCCCCCGTGGGATGGTTTCAGCCTGGTGAGGTTAGATTGATAGGGACTGAGTTAGTCCAGGATGCTCTGGATAGAGCAAAGTTGATCCAGGAGAGGCTTCGTACAGCACAGTCTCGTCAGAAGAGTTATGCGGACCGTAGAGTTCTGGAGTTGTCTTTCATGGTTGGTGACAGAGTATTGTTGAAGATTTCACCTATGAAGGGTGTCATGAGGTTTGGGAAGAAAGGAAAGTCGAGTCCCAAGTACATTGGTCCTTTTGAGATACTTAGGAGAGTTGGAGAGGTGGCATATGAGTTAGCCTTGCCGCCAAGCTTATCCAGCGTTCATCCAGTATTCCATGTGTCTATGCTCCGGAAGTACATTGGAGATCCGTCTCATGTATTAGATTTCAGCACCATTCAGCTTGATGGTGATCTATCCTATGATGTGGAGCCTATTGCCATTTTGGGACGTCAGGTGAGAAAATTGAGGTCTAAGGAGATTGCATCAGTTAAGGTTCGGTGGAGAGGTCGACCCGTGGAGGAGGCCACTTGGGAGATCGAGCGGGAGATGCGGAGCAGATATCCTCACTTGTTTGAGACTTCGGGTATGTTTCTTGACCCGCTCGAGGACGAGCGTTTGTTTAAGAGGGGGAGAATGTGATGACCCGGCCCGTCGTCACGAGAATTACCACCTCGTTATGTTGTAAATACATATTTAATGGTTTTATATCAGTGTTAGAGTCCATCGGGTGAGTTAGGAGTGATTGGGATTGGAAATGAGGCATATAGCCTTTGTGAAGGAAACTTGAATAAAGAAAGTCAACCCGGAGTTGACTATTTGGTTAGAGGGCTCGGAATCGGATTCTGATAATTCGGTTAGTTCCCGGAGGTGATTTGTGACTTAGGGGAGCGATCGGAATTGAATTTGGAGGCCCGATGTAGAAATAGGCTTGAATTGGCTAAGGTTGAATTTTGGCGAAATCCGAACGGTAGGTGAGATTTTGATCCGGGGGTCGGAATGGAATTTCGACAGTTGCAGTAGCTCCGTTAGGTGATTTTGGATGTGCCTGCAAAATTTCAGGTCATTCGGACGTCGTTTGGTCGGGTTTTTGATTGAATGTGTAATTCGGAATGTTTTAAGGAATTTAGGCTTGAATTTGATGTGAATTATGGGTTTTGGTGTTATTAGACGTGTTTTGAGGATTGGAGCAAGTTCAAATAAGGTATTAAGATGTGTTGGTGTGTTTGGATGAGGTCCCGGGGCCTCGGGGTGTTTTCGGATGGTTAAACGGAAGAAAATCATGGAAATTGCAGGTTGAAGAGTTCTGGTTCTGTCATTTTCGCCCCTGCGGAAATGTGGGCGCGGAGGCGAGTCCGCAGAAGCGGACTGAGGAGCGCAGGAGCGCTTGGCGTCACAGAAGCAGAACATTTTCAGCGAAAGCGGCATCGCTGGTGCGAGCCAGTGATCGCAGAAGCGGACGAGAAGAAAATGGGAAGGTCCGCAGAAGCGGACACTTGACCGCCTGGGCGAGTCCGCAGGAGCGGACTCTGGTACGCAGAAGCGGATGTCTTCGCAGAAGCGGAGGTTTAATCGCGGAAGCGGACGCTCATAAGCGGTCCTTTTCTCGCAGAAACGGAATTGGCCGGCTAGGCCTGGAATCGCTGAAGCGACCCTTTGGTCGCGGATACAGACTCGTAGGAGCGGAAATTTTTCCGCAGAAGCGAAAATCGCTGTAAGTTAAGTGTATCAGAAGTTAGAAAAATTTTAGAACATTTCACACATTTGGGTCTCGGCTTAAGAGGCGATTTGGGCGATTTTGAAGAGAAATTCAAGGGAAATCATCAGGTAATCAACTATGGACTTAAACTATGATTAGTATTGATAATATTATGCAATTATATCATGAAAATGGAGGAATTTAGGGTAATTTATGGAGGATTTAGCCCTAGGCTTGAACTTTAGAAAATCAAGGTTTTGAATGGGAAAATGGAGTCCGAATTTGGTAAAATTGATATGCTTAGACTCGTATTGAGATGAGGGTTCCGAATATGTGACTTTCGTGATTTTTCGATAAGCGTACCGAAAGTCGGGTTTTGACAACTTTGGGAATTTTGATGTAAATTGAGTTGTATTGATTGGGTGTAGTCCCATTGGCCTAATTTGTTGTATTTCTATTGTATTGGATCAGATTCTACGCGTGCGGAGCTTGATTCTCGTGGCAAGGGCATTGCGGAATAGTCGTCGCGCCGTATTGAGGTGAGTAATAGATGTGGGTGATGACCAGCGGGTTCGAAACCCCGGTATACCACTTTGTGACGTTGTATAGCGGCGAGACACGCACACTCTTGAGAGTGCGGGGTCGATCATGAACTGGAGACTATATATTAGTCCGACCTGTTGATACCGTATTATTGGCTATTCTCGAGCCGTCGAACCTCCTTCTCGGATGGTTGCATATATATATATATATTGTGATAATGGCCACTCTTGAGCCGAGGAACCCCTTCTTGGGCGGTTGAGTATACATGTGGGCCGTGAGCCAGTTATTGGATCCCGCGAGGATCGTTGTCATTGTCTTATCATATAGACATGCTAGTTTACTACTAGTCCGCAGCCATTTTTGTTATTATGCTAATTCCAATCTCTGGAACTTGATATTACTGTTTTCCAACTGAAAAATGATAAAAGAGTTTTCAAAAACTACTTTTGAGCTTGCGAGGCTGTATCTGCATATTAGCTGACTAGTAGTGGATCGGGCTGCACGCCGCAGCGAGATATATGTTGGATCGGACTGCACGCCGCAGGAATATCTCTATGAGATGTGCTTGGGTTGTAGGAGCCCCTCCGGAGTCTGAACCCCCACAGTGAGCACGGGTACCCAAAATTGGAGTCGGGCTACGTGCCGTAGCGGTCATATCATGCATTGCATTGCATTTAGATACATCTGCTAGCTGTTATGCTATTTATTGGTATTTTGTTGGTACAGGTACAGTGAATATTGATTCTATGACAGGGTAGCCGATTATAGCTTTACATAGTGCTTTATTGCGGATTTCTTATCTGCGCTGCTGTCTTACCCTTGTTTATTACCACTGAGTCCGGCAGTACTCATTTTACTCCCTGCACCTTGTGTGCAGATCCAGGTACCTCTCAGCAGTGATCCAGTAGTTGTGCGAGGCGACGTTTGTGGATATTCGAGGTAGCTGCAGAGTCCGCAGGACCCGATATTCTTTCTTACTGTTTTGATTTTGTATTGACATTTCTTTCCGCACTTGGTATCTTGTAAACCTTTATACACTCATGTTCAGTAGAGGCTCATGACTCTTGACCCTTCGGTCTATGGGAGTTGATGTATTATGGGACTTGGTTCCCTATTTTCGTTATATGTATCGCTATTGCTTCGTGATTTGGTATGCCTAAATGGGCAAAAGAGAGCTTCTAGCTCAGTTATTGTTATTGATTGGTCAGGCTGGCTTAGCAATGTGCTGGGCGCCATCACGACCAGATTTGGGGTCGTGACAAATATTTACTATCTCACATAAATACTCCTAATGAATATTCCAATACTATTTACTCCAAAAACAATATATATAAAAAATAATTAATTTATTCTTGAAATCTGAAAAAATTACTTATTTTGAATTACAAGAAAAATATAAAAAAAAATGACTTATTTTGAATCTGATCGAGTATATAGGATTTGGTGACACTAGAAAATAGGGTGGGAGGCGTACTCTTTCGGAGATTAATATTATTGGACTACAAAACTTCTGATTCCATTTAATTGATGGCTTTTGTCTGTCAATCAATATTAAAAGCGTGAAATGTGATGACAACGAAGAAATAATCCTATTTCCTTTTTTTTTCATGTTTTTATCACGAACGTGATTAGTTGTAGGTCACAAAACCTGAGCAATTTATAAATTCCGTAACAAATAAAAACCCATAAATTGTAAATTCGTTAACGTGTTGGACAGGGAATATTCATTGCACTCACTGTTGATAATGCCGTGCAACATTAGAAGTACATAAAAGAATTTATTTGCATAGCATTTAAATCAAAATCATCTTTATTATATGACATGTGCTTATAGTATTAAATTGTGTTACTTAATCATTAACTGCTTCTCACAGATCACGCTAAAAGTTCCAAAGGAGAATGTGTAAGAAGTATATATATATATATATATATATCTTTTGAGGAGAAACAGAAGTAGTTTTAGAGAAAAAAACACTTAGAAATTGTTTTTAAAAGTTTGGTCAATCACTAATTGCTACTCAAAAATACTTTTAAAGTTAATTATCGAAATGTCGCTCGTCTGTTTTACCCTTTAAAAATAAAGTTTAAACTAGACATATAGTGATTTAATAATTTTTTTCTAATATTTAGGATATTGAAAATAAAAAACAACTAACATTTTAATTACGAATTTTTTCCATATTTTAAATATATAGGAAATCCTAAAAATATGTAATATTTGGAAACATAATTAAAGGAAGCTCGTATGGTACACGTGATGTAGGCACTTATTTGAGTTCCTACCATATAATTAAAACATAATTAGCATAAATATAATCAAATATTAAAATTATAAAATTTAAAGGTTAAATAAAATGTTAAAATAAATATTAAAAATTCAAAAAAAGTCAATTAGATAACTTCGATAGCGAAAACACCAAAATGCAAAGTCATATTTCTCATTTAATGATCAATATTTATTTTTTTCAGTAACTTATATTTTCAAAAATTTAATTTTATAATGAAAGCATATTATTGTTATACTGAATTAATACGCAGGCAAAGCGCGTATCATAACATTAGTTTATATTAAAAAAAAGCTAATAAGTTTTACAATTATATTACTTGAGCACGCATTCTTAATATTATTTTGTAGATAAATAATTGTTCAGCACCTAAGATTTAAAAATTCTAGATTCGTTGAAACTACTTCTCACCAAAAATACTTTAAAAAAAACTTTTAAGAAAAAGTACTTCTCAAAATAAGTTAATTTTTACTGCTTGGCAAACACATGCTAATATTCGTCCGAGCCCCCATAAAATATAAACAATTTTTTTCCTTCAATTTTGCTTCTTTTTAAAATCAATTGGTCCAAATAATCCGAAATGCATCGTGTAAGTCCACCTAGGAAATAAAGTGCTCATTGAACACTAAAAAGTTCTTTATTTCTAGAGGTCAAACTTAATACATTCGATTAAAAGTGAATGAGATTTAGGGTGTGTTTGGTATGAAGGAAAATGTTTTTCATGTAAAATGTTTTCTTAGAAAATATTTTCATGGAAAATTAGTGATTTTATCACTTATTTTCTTTTGTTTGGTTGGTAAGCGGAAAACATTTTCCGGAAAATATTTTCTATGTTTGGTTAGAGAGTAAAAAATAGTTTTTTTAGAAAAATATTTTTTTTGCAACTCTCCTACCTCTCCCCCTCCCACCTCCCCCACCCCTCCCCTTCCGAAGTCTCTAAAAATTGACACAATCTAAAGGAACTAATGTGATGCTTTACTTTTTAACGCAAAAATCGCGTATTTCCGAATCGGTAAATTTATAATTTCTAAACCCGTAAACTTCCGAACTCATAACTTTGGAACTTGTAAAATATTGAGTTTTTAAATGATAAATAATAAAATTAAAAACTGAAAAATATATTTTAAAATTTTTTCGGAGGGGGGAGGGTTGGGGGCTGGGTCGGGGAGGGGGGGGGCAGTAAATCGAAAAAAAATAATAATTTAAATTACAAAAAAAGTAATTTTTTTGTGCGGGGGGGGGGGGGGGGGGGGGGGGGGGGGTGGGTGGTGCAGAAAAATAAGAAAACAGAAATTTAAATTTATAGAAAAAAAATTAAGGTAAAAGAAATTTTTTTTTGCGGGGTGGGGTGGAGGGATAGTAGGGTGGATGGTAACGGAAAAACTGAAATTTTTCTAAAAAAAACTATTTTTTGGAGAGGGGATGGAGTGGGTTGGTGAGGGTGAGAATGGTTGAGAATGAGCTTTGGAAAATGTTTTCCCTTCTTTTGATAAGGAAAACATTCTCCTCCAATTGGAGGAAAATGAATTGATAAGGAAAATGTTTTCCAAAACATTTAAGCCAACCAAACATGGAAAAGAAAATATTTTCCTTCGTACCAAACACGCCCTTACTGTCATATATACCACACTCCTCGTTGGCAAATACTTTTTCCCTCAAAAATAGATAGTGAACATGAGGCAGAACACTACGAGTAACTACTGATATGTAATTGATGCAAAAAAATTGTACGCAGTCTTGGTCGGGAAGAGAAGGCTAATATATCGATTGCGTAAGATTTTGCTACGTATCGATGTCCAATAGGTTTAAGGCCCATAATAATATTTATTAATTGAGATTTCTACATTGTAGGTCACTTATTTAAAACTATTAACATAAATAATATCATTTCTTGTTTATTCCAAAAACAGCAGCTTCATTTACAAATATAGCAGGTTCCTAAGTCCATACATTTAATCTCATATTTCATAACATAAATACAGATCCACTAATTGAGGGATCTGTTATTATCCTTATTAACCTATTCAATTTTTTCTCTCCTCTATTTTCTCTTTTCTTATTACTTTGTTGCACACCCCTCTCATTCCCCCCCCCCACCAAACCCCCAAACCCCATATTTGTTCTCTCCTTTTCTCCACTCTCATCTTTCACCTTTACTTTTTGAACCCAACATAAGCTCCTTTTCAACCTCTAAAGGCATTTGTATTCCAAGAAAGAAGCTTGGTGTTGTTGTAACCATATTTTTAATCCATCATGATGAGTCATGACGCATTTCTCTTAACCATTTAATCCATTAGGTATTCTATTTTTGTTTGTATATTTTAGTTTTTGGGGTTTAGAGTTAAGATAAGTGGTGCAGGATGCAAAATTTGGTACGAATAAAATAATTTACTTGATCATTGTGATTACTGGAGATGATATACCACATGTTTAAATAGTTTTTTCTTAAATAAACATTATTTATGTATATCTTTTATATTTTAAAAATAATATATAATTTAAAAATAAATATATACATAATATTATTTATCGTACACATATAAATAAATATACATGAAGCACATAATACGTCAATATATAGAATACTACAAATAATATACGTTATTCTTAATTATACATAATGGTATCCCTAAGATTTTTTTATTACACGTGGTTTATGGTAAATTATACCATATGTAAGTGATAAGCGTGCATGGTTTATAATTTTCATATACCACATATATAATCTTACATTTTTTGTGCTATATAAATTTTTAGAATATACAAGATGTATAAGGTAACCAAATAAATAAATAGGTTGTATAATAGAGACAGTTGTAGATTTTATACCATTTTAATGATGGAAAAGATCCGTCCATGTATGGAATGAATCGTTGCAATAAAGTAAGAATAAATCATTTGGGCAAAAATAGGAGCAGTAATATTTTATTAGCTATAAAATAGGAAAAGATTGGTACAAGCGTGATTCATGGTCTACGATTCCATTACGGACTTGAATGTAAATTTTTTGCTGCTACTTTTGTTAATTCATTAATGCTATTAAGATTATGTAATATTTTATTAAATACTGGACAATTATGAAACTTCCTCTATTTAATTGAGGGATTTTGATATTCCTATACCATGTATGAAACCTTATTACCATTAATATTTAAATTTTAATATAATTACATTTAGTATACCAAATTATCAATTTTATATTATAGTGTATTCTAAGGGTACAATTAATGCAACATATATCCCTCCTTAATTTAAGGTACCGCATATCCCACATCTCCCATGTCGTGTTATGATTGTAGGTGGATCAGTAGCAGGTACTTCAGCTCATCAGCAGTAGCGTCCTTCATCTTCCATTGCTCGTTTGGTGAGCCCCTTTCCTTTCGGAGCCCTGCGTGGCTCATGCCACTCCTGTTTAGACTTTATTTTGATTTTGTGTAAGGTAAAGTCGGAGCCTTGTTACCGGCAAGAATTGTATCGTCCTTTGTATCCTAGAGGCTCCGTAGACATGTAAACTATGGGATTTTAGTCTTATGTATATATTATGTCGGGCGTTGTAAAAATTGTAAACTTGTTAATGAATCTATCGTGTGGTTATGTTTGTACAATGTGAATTCAGTTATAATTGGTAAGATCTTTGGCTTATGAGTAATAAACAACACAGGGGTAACGCGTGGGATAGAAAGGCACCCAAGTCCGCTTGGCTGGGGCTACCTGGTCAGGCGCCGGTCATGTCCTCGATTTGGGACCCCCACCCACGTTTTAGTGAGAGATTTCTTTTCTTCATGCTCTCTTTTTTCCTTCATATGTTTTTGGTTCAGATACTAGGAGAATCTTTGACACCAGTTCTTCTACACATTTAACTTGTAACATGCTCTATTAATACTAAAATTAGAACTGTTCACTAGGCGTTCGAATTCTTTGAAATATATGTAGCTTATCAATTCAGAAATTGATTCATGGGCTTGAGAATAAGCATTGCTTTAAGTTTCAGTTGTGTAGAATATGTATGGTTGTAATTCAAGAAGTATGGTTGTATTATATGAAGGATAATATGCAAACTATGAATACTTCTTTGAAATTCAAGAAGTATGGTTATATTGTATTTAAAGAGGCGTGAATTTGTAGAATATGTTGAATGTGAGGAATAAGTAAAATAAGACTCACAATGGCTTGTTTCCTATTTTTAATCTAGAACAAAGCCACATATCATTTAAAAAAGTCATATTAAAATACAGAATTTCAATGTTTCTACAAATTATATACAAAATTTCTTAAGAAGTCTATCCCTTCATCATACTTTTTTGGATTCTATATTTGGCATAGCAGTTTCGTAAAATGTAATAAGAGCATATAGGAGAATCACAAATTGTAGCATAATCGAGATTTTTGACATAATTGCATTTTTTGTAGAAGATTTGTAGAAATTTTAGTCGTTTTTGATTTGTGAAAAACATAAAATAAAGCATCTACAATCAGAATACAAATAATTTATTATTTATCTACAAAATATCTACAAACTAGGTACATTAATTTTAATATCCCAATTCTCATTCAATTGTAGCATAATTGAGATTTTCGACATAATTGCTTTTTTTTGCATAAGATTTGTAGAAGTTTTAGTCATTTTTGATTTGTGAAAATAGAAAACAAAGCATCTACAATCAGAATACCAATAATCTACAATTTATCTATAAAATATCTACAAACCGAGTGTATTAAATTTTTTATATCCCAATTCCCATTCAATTGTAGCATAATTGAGATTTTTGACATAATTGCGCTTTTTCAGAAGATTTGTAGAAGTTTTAGCTGTTTTTTATTTGTGAAAATAGAAAATAAAGCATCTACAATCAGAACACAAATAACCTACAATTTATCTACAAAATATCTACAAACTGGGTACATATTTGGACTCGACATGCTTCCTCTGAAATGTATGTTTCACATTATTTATACATATTTTTATCCGAAATAGTACTAAATCATCCACTTTAATACAATTTTTATACGATATTTTTCAACTTTTATACAATAGAAAATGACCAAAGATAAATAAATAAACAACAATCTACAATTTATCTATGATTTTTCTAAAATTTCTGCAATATGTCTTCTTCTTCTTCTTCTTCTTCTTCTTCTTCTTCTTCTTCTTATTCGAGTTTCAATCTAAAATTCTGTCAAAACCAAGTCTAATCTTCACCAAAATACCTCAAAATTGAGATATAAATTCCAAACCATATTCCTGAATATTTTCAACAACACCTTATCCAAACAAATAATAATTTTTAAAAATCCAAATTTGAATTCAAAGCTTTCAAGCTTTTTAATGGCTATCAATGGCGGAATTGCTGCTCTCTTTTTATTTGACTTGTATTACTGAAATTTGTGATTGAGAAACAGAGAGAGATGTAGAGAAAATTTTGGAAACAGATTGTATCACAAAAACAGAGTATGAAAAATCTTGTTCTGCATTGTGGAAGTTCACAGTGATGCCGACGATAATTATGGAATGTGCGTGATTTGCTTTGGGGAATATCTGAAAAATATTATTTCCCCTTTTTAGTGCGCAAAATAAGGAATCATAAAGCTACAATGATTCCTTATTTATTGTATTGTATATATTACATAGAAATACCATTAGCATGAAGGTGATATACAAACTATGACATATTTGGTAATATAGTTTCATATATGATATATATACAAAACATTTCCTTTAATTAATGAGAAAATTTCATCTGTCTAATCGGTTATTTGATGGACGTACTGGATTATGTGAGAAACTCTATAAATTGGTCCTCTCCACACCCATTAACCATATGTTATCTTCTCTCTTCCATCACTAAAGACGGCGGTAACAAAAGATAGCAAAGGGCAGTAACGAAAGATAGGCAAGGGGCGAGAAATCGATATTAATTAATGCTTCCGCTTTGTGATAATGACTTTGTCACGACCCGGATTTTCCCCCAACATCGGGATCGTGATGGCGCCTACTCGTGGTAGCTAGGCAAGCAACTGTATTCATACTATCCTGTTTTTAACACCATTTTAATTAAATAAATGCGGAATACTTTATCGAAATAGAAATAACTAATTACAAGATAAAAATCATACTGAAATCCTCTACCCAAGACGTGGAATCACCAACTCACGAACTACTATGGAATACTACACATAAAAGTTTGAAGGAAATATAACATAATTCTGTTTGTCTCGGAACAAAGAGACTGCAGCTAGTAACATAAATAAAGAGAGAGACGTCGGGCCTGCGGACGTCTGCAAGCTACCTCGGTTTCAAATGTGATCAACTCCCACGCAATCGATTTACTGCTGCTGCTCCTGATCGTAACCTGGACCTGTGCAAAAACGCACAGAAGTGTAGTATCGGCACAACCGAACCCATGTGCTGGTAAGTGCCTGGCCTATCCCGGCGAAGTAGTGACAAGCCTAGGACCAGACACCCACATAAACCTGTACAGTTCAATATATATGTATACCACAGAATAACAAGAAATAACCAGGTAATAACACAATAAGGAATATCTCAAAGAATTCAACAATTAACAACAAGTAATAAATTCACAAGGAAAAACAAAGTATAATGGAAACACAAGTAATATCAAATCAAGGAATAGCAAACAATTGCACGGCATCACCCTTCGTGCTTTTACTCTCATCCTCACCAAATAAGCAAATAAAATACACGGCATCACCCTTCGTGCTTTTACTCTCATCCTCACACCCATAGTACGGCATGATCCTTCGTACATGGTTCAATAACAGGGCACGGCATGATCCTTCGTGCATAATCAATAAAACATGGCACGACATTAACCTTCGTGCATAAATAATAAATCAAGGCACGGCATCACCCTTCGTGCATTATCACTCCTCCTCAAAAAAATAACAATCACAGTTAAGGGCAAAGAAAGAAACAGTAATTCATAAACCGTCCCAACAAGGGCAATCAATAATCATCTTCACAACAAGTCCCGACAAGGGAGAACAATAATAATTCATCTGTAATATATCTCAAAATAATCATTTTCAACGACTCACGGTCATACTAGATGCCAGTGTATGGATGCTCGTCACCACAGCCCATACACCGCACTCGATCACATCACACATAACACATAATCCTATTCCCTCAAGCTAGGATAGAACAAACACTTACCTCGAATGTTTATGAACAATTCTATCCGTGGAAATGTCTTTTTCTTTCAAATTTGGCTCCAATCCAATCGTATCTATACACAATTGATTTAATATCATCAATACTACTCAACAAACTAATTCTTAAGATCAAATACAACTTTTACAACATTCTGCCCGGAATAGTGAATTTCAACCCCGGGCCCACATGGTCGGAACTCGGGGTTAGGACCAAAATCCGGTTACCCATCCCCCACGAGTTCATGTATATGATTTGTTTCAAAATCGGACCTCAATTCGAGGTCCAATTTCTCAATTTATGAAAAACCCTATATTCTAATAAAAACAAGAAATTCTACCATGAAAACCTTTGATTTCTATTGAAAAACATGTTTAATGATGTTAGGAATTGAAAGAATTAAGTAAAAAGTGACTTACAATTGTTTTGATGAAGAAGGAATCCGTGAAGAATCGCAAATGGGTGTTTTTGTTTTGTAAAAAGTGAAGAAATGAACTGAAAATCGTGTTTTACGGGTCTCTGTGTTCGCATTTGCGAACATGGGTTCGCAATTGCGAACCCCGACCAATTTCTGGAGTTTGAAAAATAAGCTAAGTCTGGGAAGTTCGCATTTGCGAACTTTTGTTCGCATTTGCGAAGCCAAGGCAAAACTGGGAAGTTCGCATTTGCGAACTATTGTTCGCAATTGCGAACACAGGCTAAATATTGGGAGGTTCGCATTTGCGAACTAATGTTCGCATTTGCGAACACATGCAGTAAAGGGCATTGTTCGCATTTGCGAACATAGGCAGGACAAGGGGATGTTCGCATTTGCGAACAATGGTTCGCATTTGCGAACAAGGCTGGGTCATGAGGGGCTTCGCATTTGCGATCAGGGTTCGCATTTGCGAGCCCTGCCTTGATCTGCCCCCTTCGCAATTGCGAAGCCAACAGCTGGGTGAAAAACCAGCAGTGCAAAAATTCAGAATTTAATCCAACGGCCTATCAAATCTTTACCCGAGCCCCCCGGGCTCCAAACCAAACATGTACACAATCTCAAAAACACATTATGAACTTGTTCGTGCGATCACATCGCCAATATCACATCGTTTTTATCAAATCAAGCCTCAAATTCATGATTTTCATACTTTTGGTTTTCAAAACTTTCAAACTTGGAACTCAAGGTCCAAAACATCTCAAACGACATCCGAATGTCACCAAACTTTACAGAAATCACATATATAATATTTAAGACTTTACCGGGCGTCGGAACCAAAATACGAGCCCGACACCAAGGTCAATTAATTCATTTCCTTTAACAATTACATCAAAAACAATTTCATAGAAAAATTCATAACTTGGGCTCTAGGCCTCGGAATTCGACTCCGGACGCATGTCCAAGTCCCATATTTTCCTACGGACCTCTCGGGACCATCCAATCTCGGGTCCGGATCCGTTTACTAAAAATGTTGACCGAAGTCAACCATATCAATATTAATATCATTTTTATCCAAATTTCTCATAGAATTCATATTTTCTATCACAAAATCTTTCCGGCTACATGCTCGGATTGTGCACGTAAATCGAGGCAACATGGAATGAGGTTTTCAAGGCCTCGGAAGCTCGAAATGATTAATAAAATAAGTGATGACCCTTTGGGTCGTCACAATCTCCACCTCTAAAACAACCGTTCGTCCTCGAACGGACAAAAGAAAGAAGTACATGAGTCAGGAAACAAGTGTGGGTAGCGGCTCCGCATATCAGACTCAGACTCCCAGGTCGATGCCTCAGGAGGCTGACCTCTCCATTGAACACGCACAGAAGGATAACTCTTCGACCTCAACTGTCGAACCTGTCGGTCTAGAATAGCCACCGGCTCCTCCTCGTAAGATAGATCATTGTCCAATTGGACAGTACCGAAGTCTAACACATGTGTGGGATCGCCGTGGTATCTCCGAAGCATAGATACGTGAAAAACTGGATGCATGGCTGATAAGCTAGGTGGTAAGGCTAATCTGTAAGCCACCCCTCCCACTCTGTCTAGAATCTCAAATGGACCAATATACGTAGGGCTGAGCTTGCCCTTCATCCCGAACCTCATCATGCCCTTCATAGGCGACACTCGGAGCAATACTCGTTCACCAACCATGAAATCTACATCTCGAACCTTACGATCCGCATAAGTCTTCTGCCTGGACTGAGCTGAACGCAATCTCTCCTGAATAGTCTTGACCTTATCCAAGGCCTCCTGAACTAAGTCTGTACCTAATAACCGAGCCTCTCCCGGTTCAAACCATCCAACCGGTGATCGACATCGCCTACCATACAACGCCTCATACGGAGCGATCTGGATGCTAGATTGGTAACTGTTATTGTAGGCGAACTCTGCTAATTGTAGAAATTGGTCCCACGAGCCTCCGAAATCAATAACACAGGCTCGAAGCATGTCCTCAAGAATCTGAATAGTCCTCTCGGACTGGCCATCCGTCTGAGGATGAAATGCTGTACTCAACTGAACCTGGGCGCCTAACTCCTGCTGGACCGCTCTCCAGAACCGCGAGGTAAACTGCGTTCCCCGATCGGAGATAATAGATACTGGCACCCCATGGAGACGAACAATCTCCCTAATGTAAACCTCCGCTAACCTCTCCGACGAGCAGGAGACAGATACTAGAATAAAGTGTGCTGATTTGGTCAGCCTATCAACAATGACCCAAATAGCATCAAATTTCCTCCGAGTCAAAGGAAGTCTAGTAACGAAGTCCATAGTGATCCGCTCCCATTTCCACTCGAGAATTTCAATCCTATGGAATACACCACCAGGTCTCCTGGTGCTCATATTTCACCTGTTGACAATTTAGACACCGAGCGACATACGCAATGATATCTTTCTTCATTCTACACCACCAATAGTGCTGCCGCAAGTCCTGGTACATCTTTGCGGTGCCCGGGTGAATAGAATACCGCGAACTGTGGGCCTTCGCTAAGATCAACTCTCGAATCCCTTCGATATTGGGCACACAAACTCGACCCTGCAATTTCAATATCCCATCATCATCTAGATTTACCTTCGTGGCACCTCCCCGCTGTACTGTATCTCTTAAGTTACGCAAATGAGGATCATCAAATTGCCTCTCACGGATACGCTCTAATAAATAAGAACGAGCTACCGTGCAGGCTAACACCCTGCTAGGCTCAGAAATGTCTAATCTCACGAACCGGTTGGCTAAGGCCTGGACATCTAGAGCTAATGGTCTCTGACTGACCGGAATGTATGCAAGACTACCCATGCCGGCATACTTTCTACTCAAAGCATCGGCCACCACATTGGCCTTACCTGGATGATATAAGATAGTAACATCATAGTCCTTCAGCAACTCTAACCATCTCTGCTGGCGTAGATTCAACTCCTTTTGCTTGAACAAGTATTGTAGGCTTTTGTGATCGGTGTACACCTCACATGTCACACCATATAGATAATGCTTCCAGATCTTTAAGGCATGAACCACTGCTGCTAACTCAAGATCATGAACTAGATAATTCTTCTCATGTATCTTTAACTGCCTCGAAGCATAAGCGATAACCTTACCATCCTGCATCAATACCGCTCCAAGCCCTATACGAGATACGTCACAATAAACTGTATAAGGCCCTGCACCTGTAGGTAGTACCAACACTGGTGCGGTGGTCAAGGCTGTCTTGAGCTTCTGAAAGCTCGCCTCACACTCCTCTGACCACTGAAACTGGACACCCTTCTGGGTCAACCTGGTCATCGGGGTTGCAATAGAAGATAACCCCTCTACAAAACGACGGTAGTAACCTGCTAACCCTAAGAAACTCCGGATCTCGGTCCCTGAAGCTGGTCGAGGCCAATTTTGGACTGCCTCAATCTTCTTTGGGTCCACCTGAATACCCTCCAATGATACGATATGACCCAGAAATGCCACCGAACTCAACCAGAACTCACATTCTGATGCCTCATATAGCTGGTTATCTTTCAGAGTCTGAAGAACCACTTTGAGGTGCTGCTCGTGCTCTTCCTGGCTGCGGGAGTACACCGGGATGTCATCTATGAAGACTATCACGAACGGATCTAAGTAAGGCCTGAATACCCGATTCATCAACTCCATGAATGCTACTGGGGCATTGGTCAACCCGAAGGACATGACCAAGAACTCATAATGCCCATATCTAGAGCGAAAGGCTGTCTTAGGAATGTCAGCCGCCCTGATCTTCAGCTGATGGTAGCCCGACCTCAAGTCTATCTTAGAGAATACCCTCGCTCCCTGGAGCTGGTCAAACAAATCATCAATCCTCGGCAGTGGATACTTATTCTTTATTGTCACTTTGTTTAATTGTCGGTAATCAATACACATCCGCATCGAGCCATCTTTCTTCTTTACAAATAATACGGGTGCTCCCCAGGGGGAAACACTGGGCCTGATAAAGCCTTTCTCAAGAAGGTCCTGCAACTGATCTTTCAACTCTTTTAGCTCCGGTGGGGCTATACGATAGGGTGGGATAGAGATGGGCTGAGTGCCCGGTGCAAGATCAATACAGAAATCAATATCCCTGTCGGGTGGCATGCCCGGTAGGTCTGAAGGAAAAACCTCAGGAAACTCTCGTGCAATAGGGACTGACTCAATGGAAGGAACTTCTACGCTGGAATCACGAACATAAGCCAGATAAGCTAGACACCCCTTCTCGACCATACGTCGAGCCTTAACATAGGAAATGACAGTGCGAACGGAGTGGCTTGAGGTACCTTTCCACTCTAGTCGGGGTGATTCCGGCAAGGCTAAGGTCACCGTCTTAGCATGGCAATCAAGAATAGCATGGTATGGGGACAACCAGTCCATCCCCAATATGACATCAAAATCTACCATATCCAAAAGCAACAGATCAACACGGGTCTCAAGACCCCCAAATATAACTACGCACGAACGATGCACCCGATCGACTATAATGGAGTCACCCACTGGTGTAGCCACATAAACTGGAATATCCAGAGCATAGCTGGGCACGGCCAAATACGGTGCGAAGTAGGAAGACACATAGGAATATGTAGATCCGGGGTCAAATAATACTGAAGCACCTCTGCCACACACAAGAATAGTACCTGTAATCACGGCATCTGATGCCTCTGCCTCTGGCCTGGCTAGTAAAGCATAGAATCGGGGATCTGCACCTCCCCTCTGAGCTGCGTCTCTAGGATGACCATCAACTGGCTAACCTCTACCTCCGGTTGGACGGTCTCCACCTCTACGGTCTCGACCTCCACCTCTATAATCTCTACCCCCGCCTCTGGCTGGCTGGGCAGGCTGAGGGTCAGCTGGGGCCTGAATCATAGGACGAGGACCTCGCTGCTGAGAGTTGCCCGCTGCTAGAGGGCAATTCCGGATAAAATGACCTGGGTCACCACAACCGTAGCAACTCTTAGACTGATAGGACTGCTGGCTCTGACGGCCCGAATGGCCTCCACGAACACTCTGAAGAGGATGAGCATTAATAGGAGACTGGTCTGAATAATGCCCCCGAGAACCACGATCACCTGATCCACCCTGTGAAGCCTGAAGGGCGAAATGAAAAGGCCTGGAGGACTGGCCTCTATCAAAGGATTCTCTGCTACCAGAGGAAGAACCACCAAACCTGCCTGAATGACGAGGCCTCTTATCTGAAGAATAACCGCCTCCCCTAGCAAGAGCCATCTCAACTCTGCGTGCTGCATTGGCTGCCTCCTGAAATGATATGTCACTTCCCACGCCCATAGCCATCTGGAGTCTAATTGGCTGATTAAGCCCATCTATAAACCTGCGGACCCTCTCCCGCTCTGTGGGAAGTATCACCACTGCATGACGAGCCAAATCGACAAATCTCGTCTCATACTCTGTAACCGTCATAGTGCCCTGATGGAGGCGCTCAAACTGCCTCCGAAGTACATCCCGCTGAGTAGCAAGGAGAAACTTCTCCATAAATAGTTCCGCAAACTGGTCCCATGATAAAGCTGGGGACCCTGCTGGTCGAGTCAAGCAATAATCTCTCCACCAAGTCTTGGCGGATCCTGCAAGTCTGAATGTACAGAAGTCAACTCCATTTGACTCCATGATCCCCATAGTCTTGAGAATCTCATGGCAGCTGAATAAGAAGTCCTGAGGATCCTCTGATGCAGCTCTACTGAATGTAGTGGTAAATAGCTTGGAGAACCGATCAAGCCTCCATAACGAATCGGAAGTCATGGCCGCTCCATTGCCGGTATGAGCTGTGGTACCTGACTGAGTGGCCACAGCTGGCTGAATTACTGGTGCCTGAGGCTGAGGAGCTACTGGCTCCGGAGTATGAGCAATAGGAGTCTGGGCCCCTCCTCCAGCCTGAGAAGTGGCTGGTGCAACTGATAATAAACCCGCTCTGGCAATGCTGTCCATAAATCCCGCTATTCTGACCAAAGCATCCCGGAGATCCGGGGTAAATAAAGCCTCTCCTGGGACCTGAGCTGGGCCCACTGGAGCTGCTGGGACCGGAACCTCCTCGTCAATCTCAATATGAGGCTCCACCTCTGGGGTAGCTGCCTGGGGCTGAGCTCTACCCCTACCACAGCCTCTAATACGGCCTTGGCCCCTGCCCCTCACGGGAGCTGCCTGGGGCTCGGGCTGCTGGTCAGCGGACGAAGAAGCGCGTGTCCTTACCATCTGCGAAAGGACAGAATAGAAATTCAATCGGTATTTGAGGAACAAGTCGCACGACAAGAAAGAACAAATGAGAGACTCTTTCCTAACTCAATAGACTCTGGAGGACAAGTACAGACGTCTCCGTACCTACCTCTCAAACTCTACTAAGCTTGTCCGTGAGTGGTGAGACCTATGTAACCTAGAGCTCTGATACCAACTTGTCACGGCCCGGATTTTCCCCCAACATCGGGATCGTGATGGCCCTACTCGTGGTAGCTAGGCAAGCCACTGTATTCATACTATCCTGTTTTTAACACCATTTTAATTAAATAAATGCGGAATACTTTATCGAAATAGAAATAACTAATTACAAGATAAAAATCATACTCTGAAATCCTCTACCCAAGACGTGGAGTCACCAACTCACGAACTACTATGGAATACTACACATAAAAGTTTGAAGGAAATATGACATAATTCTGTTTGTCTCGGAACAAAGAGACTGCAGCTAGTAACATAAATAAAGAGAGAGACGTCGGGCCTGCGGACGTCTGCAAGCTACCTCGGTTTCAAATGTGATCAACTCCCACGCAATCGATTTACTGCTGCTGCTCCTGATCGTAACCTAGACCTGTGCAAAAATGCACAGAAGTGTAGTATCAGCACAACCGACCCCATGTGCTGGTAAGTGCCCGGCCTATCCGGCGAAGTAGTGACAAGGCTAGGACCAGACACTCACATAAACCTGTGCAAGTTCAATATATATGTATACCACAGAATAACAAGAAATAACTAGGTAATAACACAATAAGGAATATCTCAAAGAATTCAACAATTAACAACAAGTAATAAATTCACAAGGAAAAACAAAGTATAATGGAAACACAAGTAATATCAAATCAAGGAATAGCAAACAATTGCACGGCATCACCCTTCGTGCTTTTACTCTCATCCTCACCAAATAAGCAAATAAAGTACACGGCATCACCCTTCGTGCTTTTACTCTCATCCTCACACCCATAGTACGGCATGATCCTTCGTACATGGTTCAATAACAAGGCACGGCATGATCCTTCGTGCATAATCAATAAAACATGGCACGACATTAACCTTCGTGCATAAATAATAAATCAAGGCACGGCATCACCCTTCGTGCATTATCACTCCTCCTCACAAAAATAACAATCACAGTTAAGGGCAAAGAAAGAAACAGTAATTCATAAACCGTCCCAACAAGGGCAATCAATAATCATCTTCACAACAAGTCCCGACAAGGGAGAACAATAACAATTCATCTGTAATATATCTCAAAATAATCATTTTCAACGACTCACGGTCATACTAGACGCCAGTGTATGGATGCTCGTCACCACAGCCCATACACCGCACTCGATCACATCACACATAACACATAATCATATTCCCTCAAGCTAGGATAGAACAAACACTTACCTCGAATGTTTATGAACAATTCAATCAGTGGAAATGTCTTTTTCTTTCAAATTTGGCTCCAATCCAATCGTATCTATACACAATTGATTTAATATCATCAATACTATTCAACAAATTAATTCTTAAGATCAAATACAACTTTTACAACATTCTGCCCGGAATAGTGAATTTCAACCTCGGGCCCACATGGTCGGAACTCGGGGTTAGGACCAAAATCCGGTTACCCATCCCCCACGAGTTCATGTATATGATTTGTTTCAAAATCGGACCTCATTTCGAGGTCCAATTTCTCAATTTATGAATAACCCTATATTCTAATAAAAACAAGAAATTCTACCATGAAAACCTTTGATTTCTATTGAAAAACATGTTTAATGATGTTAGGAATTGAAAGAATTAAGTAAAAAGTGACTACAATTGTTTTAATGAAGAAGGAATCCGTGAAGAATCGCAAATGGGTGTTTTTGTTTTATAAAAAGTGAAGAAATGAACTGAAAATCGTGTTTTACAGGTCTCTGTGTTCGCATTTGCGAACATGGGTTCGCAATTGCAAACCCCGACCAATTTCTGGAGTTTGAAAAATAAGCTAAAGTTGGGAAGTTCGCATTTGCGAACTTTTGTTCGCATTTGCGAAGCCAAGGCAATTTTGGGGCCTTCGCATTTGCGAACATTTGTTCGCATTTACGAACAAGGCTGGGCTGAGGGGCCTTCGCATTTGCGAAGAATGCTTCGCATTTGCGAAGAATGCCTTTACACTGAAGGCCTCGCATTTGCGAGGTTTGGTTCGCATTTGCGAACCCTGCCTTGATCTGCCACCTTCGCAATTGCGAGAAATGCTTCGGAATTGCGAAGCCAACAGCTGGGTGAAAAACCAGCAGTGCAAAAATTCAGAATTTAATCCAACGGCCTTTCGCATTTGCGAGCCCTGCCTTGTACTGCCCCCTTCGCAATTGCGAGAAATACTTCGCAATTGTGAAGCCAACAGCTGGGTGAAAAACCAGCAGTGCAAAAATTCAGAATTTAATCCAACGGCCTATCAAACCTTTACCCGAGCCCCCCGAGCTCCAAACCAAACATGTATACAACCTCAAAAACACATTATGAACTTGTTCGTGCGATCACATCGCCAATATCACATCGTTTTCATCAAATCAAGCCTCAAATTCATGATTTTCATACTTTTGGTTTTCAAAACTTTCAAACTTGGAACTCAAGGTCCAAAACATCTCAAACGACATCCGAATGTCACCAAACTTTACATAAATCACATATATAATATTTAAGACTTGTACCGGGCGTCGAAACCAAAATACGAGCCCGATACCAAGGTCAATTAATTCATTTCCTTTAACAATTACATCAAAAACAATTTCATAGAAAAATTCATAACTTGGGCTCTAGGCCTCAGAATTCGACTTCGGACGCATGTCCAAGTCCCATATTTTCCTACGGACCTCTCGGGACCATCCAATCTCGGGTCCGGATCCGTTTACCAAAAATGTTGACCGAAGTCAACCATATCAATATTAATATCATTTTTATCCAAATTTCTCATAGAATTCATATTTTCTATCACAAAATCTTTCCGGCTACATGCTCGGATTGTGCACGTAAATCGAGGCAACATGGAATGAGGTTTTCAAGGCCTCGGAAGCTCGAAATGATTAATAAAATAAGTGATGACCCTTTGGGTCGTCACAACTTCTGCTTCAAATATATTTTCTATAACGATTTTATATAAAATTATTATTAAAATTCCCGTAAGAATTAAAGTTTATGTTTACAATTGGTATCGAGGCCCACCAAATGTTTCATTTTGTTTTATTTAAAGGGTGTTCGTGAGGTAAGCTTATAATGACTTTTAGGCTTATTTATATGTTTGGTTTTTATTAAAATTGCAAGCTAAAATCAACATAAGTTGATCACCTCTAAATTACAATTGTTCAGCTTATAAATACTTTTGGTTCGATCAAAATTTAACTACTTTATCTTTAATTTCTTTTGTAATTCCTAAAACACCCTCTCAAAACAAAACTCATAAATCGATCTTCATTTCATTTAATCAATCTTTTTCTTATAAATACAGAGTCAAGCTGCATATAATAACTTTTATAGTCCGTCCCTTTTTTGTACTCCGCGCATAGGGATAACTTAATGTACCGGACATTAACCTTCTCTTTATAAAATTACTTTATAGTTTATACTTATGAAAATAATTTTGAGGATAATTATTTAATATCAAAAGTGCTTATCTTCTTTTCTAGTCCTAGCACATCTACAATTTATTATCAGTTTCAATGATTTTATTATAACACATAATTATTTATTTATGACATCAACTTTTAACCTTAAAATGATATTCATCACTTATCCTTTTAACCTTTAAAAAGGTGAATGTATTCAAAGAGTTAAAAATAATATACATCGTTAACTTTAAATAAAAACAAGTATTTCTTTGTAATAACTTAGCGCGTTTGGACATAAAAATTGTAAAATTCCAAAAAAAAAAAAAAAATTTCTTTCAAGTGAAAATGTTATTTGAGATTAGAGTTGTATTTGGACATTAATATAATTCTGGGTTGTTTTTTATGTTTTGTGAGTAACGAGTAAAAATTTTTAAAAAATAACTTTTTGGAATATTTTAAATTTTTTAAAAATTCATCTTCAAGAGAAAATTGAAAATTTTATGATCTGATTTCGAAAAGAAGTAACAAGAATTCGAAAAAAAATGAAAAAATTCTTATGTCCAAATGGGCTTTGAACTATCCAATGATGGAGAGTCGGATCTAAAATTTTAGGTTTATGAGTTCCTACAAAAATCTGAACTAATATATAATATTAACTTGATAAATGAACTAAGTTTCAACTTATATATTCTTATATATTTAATAAATTTTTCAATACAAATATATATTCTAGACAAAAGCTATTGGGTTCGCGAAAACTCGTAGCTATTGTACTGAATCCGCTCCTGCTCTGATGTGTTGCTCTTTTCACATATTTGTAGTGATCCATGTACTTAAAACGACCCCTCCCCACTCTTCTCCCTCTATAAATAAATACCACAACCAACATCTACTATTCCACTACAATTCCCCATATTTGCTCATTTTCTTCTTCTTTTTTTGCATTTTCAGCAGGAACAGACTCAAACAAAAGATGAACAGCTTTGGAACTAAAACTACAGAAATCCCACATCTGATATCTGACAAACGCTTCATTAGAACCCAGATTTTGTTGAGGATTTTGGCCGCTGCATTCACATTGGCTGCTGCTTGCTCAATGTTTACCAGCAAGGAGTCTGTCCATGTTTTTAATACTCAGATGGATGCTCGCTATAGCTATTCTTCAGCTCTCAAGTATATGAAACAAATCTTTAATTACATAAAATCTTTGGCTTTGTTTTAATTAGTTCTAATATTTTAATGTACTGAGGCTCTTCTTGTTTATGTATCTATCTGCAGGTTTTTCGCCTATGCAAATATAATTGGTTGTGCTTTCTCTATTTCGTCACTGTTTGTTGTTTCCATCTTTTGTCGTAAGGGTCTTCACCCAAAGAGCTATTTCTACGTGTTTCTCCATGATATGGTACGTACTCTTCATTTTTTTTTTCTTTATCAGTAACCATTTTAATATTGAATATTGATAAGTCACTTATTTTTACGAAGCAATTTTGGAATCTTGAATTTCCTTTTTCCCATTACAAATTATTTTCAAAACAAGAAATATAGGTACACAGGTAAAATAAATATATTACTAAAATTTTGACAAATATTATATATTATGTAGATAATTTTGAACATGCAATAAATAATCTAAGCACCTTAAATATTGAATCCATCAAATTTCTCCTATAACTTCATCTCCTTGCGCGTACCATTCAAGGTGTTTGTTCATTAATTTACAAAGTTTCAATTAAAAATAAAATTCCGTATAGGAGTTTAGTGAGATGAAAGATATACTCCATCCGTTTACTTTTAGTTGTTCACTTTTGATTTGCACTTTTTAAGAAAAAATAAATGAAGTGTATATTTTATTATTTTATCCATAATTATGATAGTATTTTCAAAAGCCTTAGGAAATAATTTGAGAATAAATAGATAATTATAAGGATAAAACAGAATTACTTTTTTCTTTCTCTTGATTTAATATAGAGTTGGGTAAGTCAGGAGAACGTACCTTTCTTGCCTAGCCTTAGGATCTAAAATTTCCATATATTAACAAGTTTGTATCTTTACGTAATAGATATTACACGTTATTTGTCTCTAAGTTCATACTTTATTCCTTATGTGACTTCCATCTAACACGTCATTATTAATACATTTTTGTAGATGTTATTCGTGCGGAGCAAAATTTTTTATTAAAGAATGTTAAAATATAAAGAAGTAAATAGAAAGAAGTCAAGGGGAGTCAACATATGGCAATAAATATATATAAAATAAAAATTATCAAATTATACAATGTAATTTTTTAGACGAGGGGATGTCAATTGACACCCCTTTGGATAAGGTGTTTCCGCCGCTGATGTTATGGTCAACTTTCGTTTTTTAGAAAATTCTCCTAATAATCACAAGATATGGGAGAAATGCATACTTGAACAATACAACAACAACAACAACCCAGTATATTCCCACAATGTGGGGTCTAGGGAGGGTAATATGTATACAGGCCTTACCTCTACCCAAGAGGGCAGAGGCATACTTGAAGAATGTTTGACATAAAAGGGGCAATATTAATTTTTCCCCACTATTATCACATTTTTTTTATTTTGGGACCATTAGCATTGCACTTTACCTATCTTATTCACGCCATCCACATCCAAACATAGTATTAGTATACCAAATTTTGCGATCAAGTCGAGATTAGCTATATGAATTTTTACTGTCCATGCCGATTCATAAAATATGAAACATAATATTCATAAAAAATTTGAAGTGTTGTTTGGTGATGACAGATTTTGATGGCATTATTGCTGGCTGGAACGACAGCAGCAACTACAATTGGATTTGTGGGAAAATATGGAGAAAATCAATCAGGGTGGATGCCAATTTGTGATTCTGTTCCCAAATTTTGTCATAAAGTTATACGGAGTATTGTATTCGGTTTTTTGGGGGTTATTTTCTACATCTGCCTCACTATCATCTCAGCATATCAATCTAGAAAAATCCAAGTTTGAAATGTCCATGTACCAGTCCCAAGAAAAAGAAAAAAAAAGTGACAAAGTTTATAACAGCAGTAGTGGTGTATTTAAGGAAACAGTTATACTCCCTCCGTTTCAATTTATGTGGACATATTTTCTTTTTAGTCTGTGCAAAAAAAATGACCTTTTTTCTTATTTGGAAATAATTTACCTTTATGCAATGATTTATAGCCACACAAAATAAAGGTGCCTCATTTTATACCACAAGATCAAAAGTCTTCTTTTTTTTCTTAAACTCCGTGCTCAATCAAATGGATTCACGTAAATTGAAATGGAGGGAGTATTTAGCATCGATATATATCTGGCGCAGGAAACCAATTTCAAAAAAATCTTAGGTGATAGTATTTGTTTAATGCAGTAATAAAGTTTTATGGTTGAAGATTGTACGAATTTCGGTGGAATCATTAATGACTTGTATTTACTTCTATAGAATTGTCTAAACTGAAATACTGAGAAAACTTATTGAATGTTTGCAGCTACTCCCTACTTTGTACATTTGAGAGGCATATAGGTGTCTGCTAAATTCTTGGATTTTTTCGGTCGTTGTTCACTCTATCATCTCAACTCTTTACTTTCTTTTTTTATTAAAGAAAAAACAGAAATCATGAAGATTAAAAGCAAGTCAGTATCATACATATACTCATAATGACAGTCTGAGAGTTAAATGTATAACCATGTTACATAAGGCGTAACTAGGGAAAATGAATATGCATGAAGAAATGACAAAAAAAAAAAAAAAAACGATATTGGTGAAGTGCCCTGTTGACCTATTCAGGGGCGGATTTATGGTTATCGAAGCGGTGTCACGCGACACCTCTTCGTCGGAAAATTTTACTAAATATATGTATTAATACTGTACGAAAATAAATAACAAGGAAAAATGACACCATTTAACATAAATTGTGGCTTGGTGTATTGGTAATTTGTTTGATTTTTCTCTAAGAGGTCAAAGGTTCAAATCTTAACTAGCACATTTTTCTTTTGCAAATTTAATTCTTTTATAAATTCACCGCTTACAAAAATTTATGCGTACGCTCCTACCGGTATTGACTGCTTCCCGCTATGGCTTATTTATTTATTTTTATTTTATAAATATGAACACTTTCTCTTAACATATAAGTTTATTTACACATAAAAATGCATATTCTTGTGTAAGAGAAAGGACGACTAAGTAATTGTTATTATACTGTATTTGTAAAATAATTCTGAAAATATAAATAAATACAAACAAGAATATGCATAAACAGAAATGAAGAAACAAATTCGAGCCCACTGAATTCACAGTGTGTAACGACCCGACCGGTCGTTTTAGAAAATTACGCCCCTATCCCTAATTTAACTGTTCCCCTAAGTTCATTTCTGCTATTGTGGGTTGCCGGGAGAGTTGGTTCCGAAAATTTGAGCATTTTGGGACACTTAGTCCCCAAATAAGAGCTTTGAAACTAGAAAACGGTCCATAGCCGGAACAGTGTTAAGACGATCTCGGAACGGAAATCCGATGGTTCCATTAGCTCCGTTAGGTGATTTCGGGGTTGGGAGCGCGTTCGGAATATATTTTGGAGGTCCGTAGCTCAATTAGGCTTGAAATGCCGAAGGTTGAAATTTTGGTGAATCCGAACGATAGGTGAGATTTTGATCCGGGGGTCGGAATGGAATTCCGACAATTTCTGTAGCTTCATTATGTGATTTTGGATATGTCCGCAAATTTTCAGGACATTTGGACGTCATTTGGCCGGGTTTTGGATTGAATGTTAGTTTTGAAAGTTTTGAAGAAACTTAGGCTTGAATCGATGTGATTTATGGGTTTTGATGTTGTTAGACGTGTTTTTATGATTGGAATAAGTTCGTATCGTGTTTTGGAGTATGTTGGTGGTTTTCGTTGGGGTCCCGGAGGCCTCGGGATGAATTCGGACCATCATCCGGCACTTTGGAACATGTAAAGTCTGCAGAAAAACTGCAGATCACTGGGCAAGATTTAAGCCATCGCGTTCGCGAGGGCCTTGTTCGCGTTCGCGTAGGCCGGGTGCTGCAGAGCATCGCGTTCGCGTCCAAGGCGTCGCGTTCGCGTAGTGGAAGAAGGGGAGGCACCGCGTTCGCGATCCCTGTGTCGCGTTCGCGAAGAGCAAGGCGGGTTGGATGGGAAATAAGGTCATCGCGAACGCGTGGACTGGCGCCGCGTTCGCGAAGGTTTAGCCGGCTGTGCATCGCGGACGCGAGTGGCGTCACGCGAACGCGAAGGGTAAATGGGCTAGAGCATCGCGAACGCGTGACAGGCCACGCGAACGCGATGAAGGAAAATGTCTGGCAGTGAGCTTAAGTTCAGAACATAACACCCGCGACCCCCATACACAAAAACGCCATTTTTGAGCTCCAAGAGAGGTTTTTGAAGGGGAAAACGTTGGGATATCATCGGGAAATCATCGGGGGTAAGTTTCTTGACCTTAATTCGTTGGTTTATCATGAAATCCGTGATTATCTCACTGAAATTGGAAGATTAAAGGTGGGTTTGAGCCCTAGGCCTAAATGTTAGAAAATCTTTGATTTGAATGGGCAAATGGAGTCCGATTTCGATAAATTTTATATGCACGGACTCGTATTGAGATAAGGAACCCGAATATATAATTTTTGTGATTTTTCGATAAGCGTACCGAAAGTCGGGTTTTGGCAACTTGTGGGTTTTGGTGTATTTTGAGTTAATTTGATTGGGTAATGCCCAATTGGCCTATTTTGATGTGATTCTATTGATTTTTATCAGATTCTACACTTGTGGAGGCCGACATTCGTGGCAAGAGGGTTATTACTTAGCGGTTTTGTACCGGAATTGAGGTAAGTGGCTTGTCTAACCTCGTGTGGGGGAATTTTCACCCCTAGGATATTATGTGATAGTTTTAATGCCTTGTACGCGAGGTGACGGGCGTGTACATGCGCTGGTTGTTGAACACGTATTTATTAAAAATGTTCGATGAGCGGTATTCCTGTCTTTGGCTGTTAGTTTGATATTTTACCGGTAGTGGATAGAAAAACATGATTAGGTAGCCCTTAACTATTTAGTTGCCTAATTGCCTTATTTGAACTCCTTGATAATTATTGGCACTATTTTTTTTCGGTGAAGTTATAGTTAAGCATAATTTATTCTCTCTGTGTATTCCTTTAATTACTGTGCTTGTGGACTGCGGGTTCGATTCCCGGAGACCCAGGGCTGTGGGTTCGATTCCCAGAGACCCTGAGATTTATTGAAATGTGGACTACGGGTTCGATTCCCGAGATCCTGAGATTTATTGAAATGTGGACTACGGGTTCGATTCCCGAGATCCCGAGATTTATTGAAATGTGGACTACGGGTTCGATTCCCGAGATCCTGAGATTTATTGATTATTGGTAAGGACTGCGGGTTCGATTCCCGGAGATCCTGAGCTATTGAGATACTATTGAGACATGGGCTGCGGGTTCGATTCCCGGAGACCCAAAGGTACTGAGAATGGGACTGTGGGTTCAATTCCCCCAGATCCTGGACTTGTTTATAGAGTTGGTTATTTGTTATTAGCTTGATTGTAGACAGTTTCAGTAAATGTTGTTATTTTGGAAATTTTGTTGTTATCTCTTAAACTGTTTATTTTGCTATCATCATATTATTATTGTTCTCAGTAGGGCCCTGACCTTCCTCGTCACTACTCCATCGAGGTTAGGCTTGGCACTTACTGAGTACCGCCGTGGTGTACTCATGCTACTCTTCTGCACACTTTTGTTGTGCAGATCCAGGTACATCAGAGGAGGCTCGTACTAGGTGATTCTGCAGCTTTCTGGGAGACTTCGAGGTATGATCTGCTACGTCCGCGGATCCGGAGGCTTCCCTTCTATTCTAGTATTACTAGTGACATTTTTCTTCATTTCGTTGTTAGATACTCTTTACACATAGAGCCACAGTTGTATTTCCCTTTTAGTCCGTGTTACCGTGGGGTTCCGGATCTTGGTAGTGTTTATTTATTGTGTGACGGATGTATGTGCCAAGTGGCACGGATTACATATCTTTTATGTTATTTTCCGCCGTTTCTTATTTAAGTAATTATAATTTATAGATTTCGCAGCGTGTTAGGCTTACCTAGTCGTGGGACCGGGTGCCATCACGACATGTTCACAATTGGTGAACTAGGGTCGTGACAAGTTGGTATCGAGCTCTAGGTTCATAGGAGTCACGGGACACGGACCGGTTACTTAGAGTCTCGCCGATCGATACGGAGACGTCCGTATTTATCTACGAGGGGCTATGTAACTGTTTAGGAAGCTTTTCATTTCTTTTGGATTCCTTGTCGTGTGACATTTTTGGCACCAAATCTAAACTACTGCTTTCTATTCTCTTACATATGGTGAGGACATGTGCTACTCAAGAGGATCAGGTACCCGCGCCCCCTGTTGTTGCCGTCAGAGGCCGGGGCCGAGGTAGAGGATGAGGACGTGCCCAAGGTGCAGCCACAACACCCGTGCGCGCTACCGCTGAGGTTCCACCGGTGGATCAGGCTGGAGCGCATGCACCTGGTACACCGACTACAGTTGCTATTACTCCAGCGCTCCAGGAGACCCTGGCCCAGTTAATGAGTATGTATACCAATTTAGCTCAGGCAGGGTTGCATCCTCTCACTATAGCTACATCCCAGGCCGGGGGAGGGGCCCAGACTCCCGCAGCCGTTACACTTGAGCAGCGAGTGCCAGTGGGACTGGTTCCAGAGATTATGGTTATACCTCCTGCCGCCCCAGCACAGCCTGGAGGTGGGCCAGCTGGCTCTGAGGACGAGCAGCGTAGATTGGAGAGGTTCAAGAAATATGACCCTCCAGTGTTCAGTGGTTTGGCTTCAGATGATGCATTGGGTTTTCTGGAGGAGTGTCATCGTATTCTTTCTACCATGGGGATTGTGGAGACCAGCGGGGTTTCCTTCACTACGTTTCAGTTTCGTGGGACCGCTTATGATTGGTGGCGCACGTATGAGTTGGATAGTCCGGAGGAGTCCGCTTCGTTGACCTGGACGCAGTTTTCAAATCTGTTTTTGACGGAGTTTGTTCCCCAGAGCCTTAGGGATTCTTGGCGCTCGGAGTTTGAGAGATTGCGACAGGGCTCCATGTCAGTATCGGAGTATGCTATTAGTTTCACCCGCCTAGCCAGGCATGCACCGGCTTTGGTAGCCACGGTCCGGGAGAGAGTGCAGAGATTTGTTGACGGCCTGATTCCGCTGACCTGGTACAGCATGGCCAGAGAGTTGGAGACGGATATATCTTATCAGTAGGCAGTGAGCTTGCCAGGAGGATCGAGAGTATGCTCCCTAGAGAACGGGGAGAGAGGGAGGCCAAGAGGTCTCGTGAGTCGGGCCATTTCTCTCGTGCCTGCACTTAGCAGCCGGTCGTTTTGGCAGGGGCTTTTCCGGTCGACCGGTTCACTCAGCATTGCCAGTAGCCGGTAGTTCTCCAGCCCTTCCAGCACCTCAGGAGCCTTATTATGCTCCCCCAATTTCCAGTGCACCTCTTGTGCGGGGTCCTTCCAGGGGTCAGACTAGTAGGGATGAGGCCGGTCAGTCACAGCCACCGCGTCCTCCCAGAGCTTGCTTTGAGTGCGGGGATACTCTCCATCTGGTTAGGGAGTGCCCTAGGCGTAGGAGGGGAGCACCTCATCAGTCTTCGCAGCCTCAGCGTGGTTCTCAGGGCTAGCAGGCCATCATTCCAGCTCCAGCTGCCACTCCACTTGCCCAGCCAGCCAGGGGCGGGGGTCAGGGTTCCAGAGGCCGCCCTCGAGAGAGGGGACATGCCAGATTCTATTCTATTCCTAATCGCGCCGCAACTGTTGCATTTGATTCTGTTATCACAGGTATTATCCTGGTTAGTCACAGGGAGGCATCGGTTCTATTCGACCCTGGTTCCACTTTTTCATATGTGTCTTCTTATTTTGCTTCTCATCTCTGGGTGTGCCTCGGGATTCTTTGAGTGCCCCCATTTATGTTTCCACTCCGGTGGGTGATTCTTTGGTCGTGGACCGCGTATATCGGTCGTGTTTGATTACCATTTGTGATTTTGAGACCGGAGCGGATCTATTGCTGCTTGGGATGGTCGATTTTGATATTATTCTGGGCATGGACCGGTTGTCGCCCCATTATGCTATTCTTGATTGTCACGCCAAGACCGTGACGCCGGCTATGCCAGGCATTCCACGTATTGAGTGGAGTGGTACTCTAGATCACACCCCTAGCCGTGTTATTTCTTTTCTCGGAGCTCAGCGTATGGTTGAGAAGGGGTGTGCTGCTTATCTTGCCTATGTGCGGGACGTCAGTATTGACCCTCCCTCTATTGATTCTGTTCATGTGGTACGTGACTTTGCTGATGTATTTCCAGCCGATCTTCCGGGCATGCTGCCTGACAGAGACATTGACTTTGCTATTGACTTGTTGCCGGGCACTGAGCCCATTTCTATTCCACCGTACCGTATGGCTCCTCCTGAGTTGAAGGAGTTGAAGGATCAGTTACAGGAGTTATTGGGCAAGGGTTTTATTCGACCCAGTGTTTCGCCTTGGGGTGCTCCTGTATTGTTTGTGAAGAAAAAGGACGGTTCTATGCGTATGTGTATTGACTATCGTCAGCTGAACAAGGTTACGGTGAAGAACCGGTATCCTTTGCCCCGTATTGATGATTTATTTGACCAGTTACAGGGCGCACATGTGTTTTCTAAGATTGATTTGCGCTCCGGGTATCACCAGCTGAAGATTCGGGAGCCAGATATCCCGAAGACTGCCTTCAGGACCCGGTATGGTCACTATGAGTTCCTCGTGATGTCTTTTGGGTTGACTAATGCTCCAGCAGCATTTATGCATTTGATGCACAGTGTGTTCAGGCCTTATCCGGACTCGTTCGTGATTGTCTTCATTGATGATATTCTAGTATATTCTCGGAGCCGGGAAGAGCACGAGCAGCATTTGAGGATAGTGCTTCAGATTCTGAGGGAGAAGCAGCTTTATGCCAAGTTCTCTAAATGTGAATTTTGGTTGAGTTCAATGGCATTTTTGGGCCACGTAGTGTCGAGTGATGGTATTCGAGTAGATCCGAGGAAAGTGGAGGTCGTGCAGAGTTGGCCCAGACCCTCCTCCGCTACTAAGATTCGCAGTTTCCTTGGTTTGGCGGGCTATTACCGTCGTTTGGTAGAGTGGTTCTCTTCGATTGCAGCACCTATGACCAGATTGACCCAAAAGGGTGCCCCTTTTCAGTGGACAGACGAGTGTGAGGCGAGCTTTCAAAAGCTCAAGACAGCTTTGACTTCGGCCCCTATATTGATGTTGCCTACAGGTACGGGGTCCTATACCGTATATTGTGATGCCTCACGAGTTGGACTCGGTGCGGTATTGATGCGGGACGGTAGGGTGATTGCCTACGCGTCGAGACAGCTGAAGGTGCATGAGAAGAATTACCCTGTTCATGATTTGGAGCTAGCCGCCATTGTTCACGCCTTGAAAATTTGGCGTCATTATTTATATGGGGTTCCTTCTGAGATCTACACTGATCACCGGAGCTTGCAGCACTTGCTTAAGCAGAAGGACCTGAATATGCGTCAGAGGAGATGGTTGGAACTACCGAAGGACTATGATATTACTATTCTCTATCATCCGGGCAAGGCTAATGTGGTTGCTGATGCCTTGAGTCGTCGGGCAGAGAGTTTGGGGAGTTTGGCATATCTACCAGCTTCGGAGAGGCCTATGGCGATGGATGTTCGGGCTTTGGCCAGGCAGTTGGTTAGACTGGATCTTTCGGAGCCCAGCCGGGTTCTAGCTTGTGTGGTTTCTCGGTCTTCTCTATTTGACCGCATCAGGGAGCGTCAGTTCGACGACCCTCATTTGCTTGTCCTTCAGGATGGAGTTCGGCGTGGTGATGCTCGAGATGTTACCATCGGGGATGATGGAGTTATGAGGATGCAGGGGCGTATCTGTGTGCCCAATGTAGATGATCTTCGAGAGCCGATTCTAGCAGAGGCCCATAGTTCGCGGTATTCCATCCATCCGGGTGCCGCGAAGATGTATCAGGACTTGAAACAGCATTACTGGTGGAGGCGGATGAAGAGGGATATAGTTGATTATGTTTCTAAATGCCTCAATTGCCAGCAGGTGAAGTATGAGCATCAGCGTCCGGGTGGATTGATGCAGCGGATTGAGATTCCAGAGTGGAAATGGGAGCGCATCACCATGGACTTTGTATCTGGGCTTCCACGGACTATTAGGAAGTTTGATTCTATTTGGGTTATTGTGGATCGGCTGACCAAGTCCGCCCATTTTATACCGGTGAGCACTACTTATTCATCGGAGCGACCGGCGGAGATCTATATCAAGGAGATAGTTCGGCTGCATGGTATTCCAGTTTCCATCATTTCAGATAGAGGCACTCAGTTCACTTCACGGTTCTGGAGAGCTGTACAGCAGGAGTTAGGTACTCGGGTGGAGCTGAGCACAGCATTTCACCCCCAGACTGATGGGCAGTCCGAGCGCACTATTCAGATTTTGGAGGATATGCGCCGTGTGTGCGTGATTGAGTTTGGAGGTTCATGGGATCACTTCTTGCCACCGGCGGAGTTTGCTTATAACAACAGCTACCAGTCTAGTATTCAGATGGCACCGTACGAGGCCCTATATGGTAGGAGGTGCAGGTCTCCCGTGGGTTGGTTTGAGCCGGGCGAGGCCAGGTTACTAGGTACTGATATGGTTCAGGAGGCTATGGACAAGGTCAAGGTGATTCAGGACAGACTTCGTGCGGCCCAGTCTAGACAGAAGAGTTATGCGGACAAGAAGGTTCGCGATGTGGCTTTTATGGTGGGCGAGCGGGTTCTGCTTCGAGTCTCGCCCATGAAGGGCGTTATGAGGTTTGGGAAGAAAGGGAAGCCGAGTCCTAGATTTATTGGCCCTTTTGAGATTTTGAGGCGTGTTGGGGAGGTTGCTTATGAGTTGGCCTTACCTCCCAGCCTAGCCGGAGTTCACCCCGTATTTCATGTCTCCATGCTCCGGAGATACCATGGCGACCCGTCGCACGTGTTGGATTTCACATCTGTTCAGCTAGACAAGGATCTGTCTTATGTTGAGGAGCCAGTAGCCATTCTAGACAGGCAAGTCAGAAAGCTAAGGTCAAAGAACATCGCTTCGGTAAAGGTTCAGCGGCGGGGCCAGCCGGTCGAGGAGGCGACTTGGGAGACCGAGCAGGATATGCGCAGCCAGTACCCTCATCTTTTCACTACTCCGGGTATGTTTTCTATGCTCGTTCGAGGACGAACGAATCTTTAAGTGTGGGAAGATGTAACGACCCGACCGGTCGTTTTAGAAAATTACGCCCCTATCCCTAATTTAACTGTTCCCCTAAGTTCATTTCTGCTATTGTGGGTTGCCGGGAGAGTTGGTTCCGAAAATTTGAGCATTTTGGGACACTTAGTCCCCAAATAAGAGCTTTGAAACTAGAAAACGGTCCATAGCCGAACAGTGTTAAGACGATCTCGGAACGGAAATCCGATGGTTCCATTAGCTCCGTTAGGTGATTTCGGGGTTGGGAGCGCGTTCGGAATATATTTTGGAGGTCCGTAGCTCAATTAGGCTTGAAATGCCGAAGGTTGAAATTTTGGTGAATCCGAACGATAGGTGAGATTTTGATCCGGGGTCGGAATGGAATTCCGACAATTTCTGTAGCTTCATTATGTGATTTTGGATATGTCCGCAAATTTTCAGGACATTTGGACGTCATTTGGCCGGGTTTTGGATTGAATGTTAGTTTTGAAAGTTTTGAAGAAACTTAGGCTTGAATCGATGTGATTTATGGGTTTTGATGTTGTTAGACGTGTTTTTATGATTGGAATAAGTTCGTATCGTGTTTTGGAGTATGTTGGTGGTTTTCGTTGGGGTCCCGGAGGCCTCGGGATGAATTCGGACCATCATCCGGCACTTTGGAACATGTAAAGTCTGCAGAAAAACTGCAGATCACTGGGCAAGATTTAAGCCATCGCGTTCGCGAGGGCCTTGTTCGCGTTCGCGTAGGCCGGGTGCTGCAGAGCATCGCGTTCGCGTCCAAGGCGTCGCGTTCGCGTAGTGGAAGAAGGGGAGGCACCGCGTTCGCGATCCCTGTGTCGCGTTCGCGAAGAGCAAGGCGGGTTGGATGGGAAATAAGGTCATCGCGAACGCGTGGACTGGCGCCGCGTTCGCGAAGGTTTAGCCGGCTGTGCATCGCGGACGCGAGTGGCGTCACGCGAACGCGAAGGGTAAATGGGCTAGAGCATCGCGAACGCGTGACAGGCCACGCGAACGCGATGAAGGAAAATGTCTGGCAGTGAGCTTAAGTTCAGAACATAACACCCGCGACCCCCATACACAAAAACGCCATTTTTGAGCTCCAAGAGAGGTTTTTGAAGGGGAAAACGTTGGGATATCATCGGGAAATCATCGGGGGTAAGTTTCTTGACCTTAATTCGTTGGTTTATCATGAAATCCGTGATTATTTCACTGAAATTGGAAGATTAAAGGTGGGTTTGAGCCCTAGGCCTAAATGTTAGAAAATCTTTGATTTGAATGGGCAAATGGAGTCCGATTTCGATAAATTTTATATGCACGGACTCGTATTGAGATAAGGAACCCGAATATATAATTTTTGTGATTTTTCGATAAGCGTACCGAAAGTCGGGTTTTGGCAACTTGTGGGTTTTGGTGTATTTTGAGTTAATTTGATTGGGTAATGCCCAATTGGCCTATTTTGATGTGATTCTATTGATTTTTATCAGATTCTACACTTGTGGAGGCCGACATTCGTGGCAAGAGGGTTATTACTTAGCGGTTTTGTACCGGAATTGAGGTAAGTGGCTTGTCTAACCTCGTGTGGGGGAATTTTCACCCCTAGGATATTATGTGATAGTTTTAATGCCTTGTACGCGAGGTGACGGGCGTGTACATGCGCTGGTTGTTGAACACGTATTTATTAAAAATGTTCGATGAGCGGTATTCCTGTCTTTGGCTGTTAGTTTGATATTTTACCGGTAGTGGATAGAAAAACATGATTAGGTAGCCCTTAACTATTTAGTTGCCTAATTGCCTTATTTGAACTCCTTGATAATTATTGGCACTATTTTTTTTCGGTGAAGTTATAGTTAAGCATAATTTATTCTCTCTGTGTATTCCTTTAATTGCTGTGCTTGTGGACTGCGGGTTCGATTCCCGGAGACCCAGGGCTGTGGGTTCGATTCCCAGAGACCCGGAGTGATATTGGTAGGGACTACGGGTTCGATTCCCGAGATCCCGAGATTTATTGAAATGTGGACTACGGGTTCGATTCCCGAGATCCTGAGATTTATTGAAATGTGGACTACGGGTTCGATTCCCGAGATCCTGAGTTATTGGTAGGGACTACGGGTTCGATTCCCGGAGATCCCGAGCTATTGAGATACTATTGAGACATGGGCTGCGGGTTCGATTCCCGGAGACCCAGAGGTACTGAGAATGGGACTGTGGGTTCAATTCCCACAGATCCTGGACTTGTTTATTGAGTTGGTTATTTGTAGACGGCTTGTAGTATTTATTTCATTTGCTGTTATTTCAGACTTATTCCTATTTTGTACTGTTAGGTGTTATTATCATTATTTTTATTATTTCTCGGTAGGGCCCCGACCTTCCTCGTCACTACTCCATCGAGGTTAGGCTTGGCACTTACTGAGTACCGCCGTGGTGTACTCATGCTACTCTTCTGCACACTTTCGTTGTGCAGATCCAGGTCCATCTGATCAAATGCACTAGGTGATTCTGCAGCTTTCTGGGAGACTTCGAGGTATGATCTGCTACGTCCGCGGATCCGGAGGCTTCCATTCTATTCTAGTATTACTAGTTGACATTTTCTTCATTTCGTTGTTAGATACTCTTTACACATAGAGCCACAGTTGTATTTCTCTTTTAGTCTGTGTTACCGTGGGGTTCCGGATCTTGGTAGTGTTTATTTATTGTGTGACGGATGTATGTGCCAAGTGGCACGGATTACATATCTTTTATGTTATTTTCCGCTGTTTCTTATTTAAGTAATTATAATTTATAGATTTCGCAGCGTGTTAGGCTTACCTAGTCGTGGGGACTGGGTGCCATCATGACATGTTCACAATTGGTGAACTAGGGTCGTGACACAGTGTTTCCTTAAGGAATTTAATCACCTCCTAGTACCCATGGTTATGAATTATTTCCTCACAGGATAGAACGAATTACACACTGGTGTAGTGGTACTTCACACCTTAGTGTTTCAGCGAACACAAAGTTCGGTACGTAGCAAATCACACTTACTTTTTGCTTTGTTTGATGCTAACAGTATGCAGAAGAAAGGAGGAGAAACTCAGAAAATTCGTAGTGAAATTCTGAGCAGAATAGTGTTATATTTATAGCCAAAAGTTCGGCTGAAATCTTAAGAGTCTCTTCAGAATGGTTGAAACTACAAAACTGCCACAACATAAATATCATTGCATAAATGGCTATT
Organism: Nicotiana noctiflora; assembly: GCA_032618575.1. Taxonomy (NCBI): domain Eukaryota; kingdom Viridiplantae; phylum Streptophyta; class Magnoliopsida; order Solanales; family Solanaceae; genus Nicotiana; species Nicotiana noctiflora. The sequence goes on from JASVEL010003305.1 coordinate 137,619, forward strand.
TACTCAATAATAAAGAGGGGAAATAAAGAGGGAAATTTGATGGGTAGTTAAGTTTCTGTTACAAAAATAGAAAAACTGAATTTGGATTTAATATTAATATTTATTTAATATTAATATTTTGTTATTAAAATAAATATTTAATAACATTTATGTTAATATTTTACTATTAACAAATAAATTTGGTCCAAAAAGTTAATCAATCGATCATTTGACCAAATCCAAAGCCGAGGCCGAAGCCGAGTGAGCGACGACGACGACGGCGCGAGGCTTGCTTTCTTCTCAACTCTTTAAGAGTTAGAAGAAGAGCAATTGCTTATATACCCATAAAAAACATCTTCCTCTTCCAATATGGGACAATGCCCATTTACCAAGGAGGGGGAACTTGAAATTTCACTCAAAATTTTATTTTCTTCCATTTCCCATTCACCCTCTTTTAAATATTTAATATATTAATAAATATTAAACCCAACAGTAACTATGGTACTATTGGCCATAGTGATTGTGAAGTCCCGTGTGGAAGGGCTCTCGTTCAACGGATCAAATGTATGCCGAGGATTTCATACTGATAACTCCCAAGAGCTCTTATAGACAGAGCGTTTGGCACCTCGATGTCGACTTATCGTATCCTGGGGTTGAAGAAGGTTCAAGGGTTCGGTTTTATCGAAAATTGCTTCTTTATTTTCTCAAAATAGAGATAAGGTTTGCGTATATATTAGCCTTCACTGACCCCATTTTTAAAATTACACCGAATTTGGAATTGCTGTATAAAAATGCAATACCTTGTAGAAAATATGGTACAAGAGATAGAGTTTATAAATCACAAAAAGAAGCAGATATTTCTTCAACCGGGGCCCTAAAGTCCACGATAGACTCAAAGTCCTATTCAATTTATAGTTGGTAAGCTTGATCAGTTATAAACAAAATATATTAAAGTATAACTAAAATCCTTCCGGCAACGAAGCCAGAAATTTTAAAAAAAGTGTTCAGAACTTAATATATATATCTATAAAAAAATAATTTTTAACTTATATACATAGTATAATTTTATATGTACTTAATATAATTTTTCAATAAAGGGTATTCAATGGAACACCCTTAACATTGTGTGGCTACGCCACTGAAAAACCAAGAGCGGAGCTAGGTGCGCTGAAGGGGTTCAACCGAATCCCTTTTGTCGAAAATTACACTAAGATTAATTTTTTTCTTCATATATATATACATTATATGTTGAATTCAGTTAGCTGCTTTGTGTGTTTATTTTTCTTATTTTTTTAATCCCCTCCGTAAAAAATTGCTTATGCCAATTGTTCTTGAATGCGTTGCTCTAGTTTTTAATGTCATTGTTGAAATTGGCAAACTTTCATCCCACATCGGTTGGGAAGTGAAGTTGGGGGGATTTTCTCCCTATAAAAGAAGGCCTAATGTTTAGGATTTAAACACACCTCTCATTTGCCTTCTTATCTCTTTAAGGCATTTGTATCTTCTCTCTTTAGTATTATTTCACTTGTATTTGGAGTGGAATAAAATATTGGTTGTGTCCGAGGAGTAGGCAAAATTAGCCGAACCTCGTAAATTTTGGTGTTCTTTATATTGTTGCTTTATTGTCTTATTTATTATTTGGTGGCTGCCATAATTTTTGGTATAGTAGTTGTGACTCATTCACACTATATACATAAGATTTATCTTGGTAACTGAGTCAAGGTATTATCTCGTATGCTCTGTGGTTGCAGCGTAGTCTGATCTTCCACATCAGAAAAGATTTATCTTGGTAATTGAGTCAAGGTTCTATCTCGGTATGCTCTGTGGTTGCAGCTTAGTCTGATCTTCCACATCAGAAAGGAAATAATCTTGATTTGTGTCGTCAGCTATTAAATAATATTTGTGTCAAAGATGGGAGACAATAAACAAGAAGAATCTACATCAAGTGTCAACAATACGTCATCATTGGCATCTTCGCTTATGACAAGAATTGTGTCAAATGCGAAATTTGCGGTAGAAATTTTTGACGGGTCCGGACATTTTGGGATGTGGCAAGGCGAGGTTCTAGATGTCCTTTTTCAACAAGGGCTAGATCTTGCTATTGAAGAAAAGAGACCGGATGGTATTGGAGAAGAAGATTGGAGAATTATCAACCGTGTTGCTTGCGGTACCATTCGATCCTACCTTGCTAGAGAGCAGAAATATCCATACACAAAGGAAACTTCTGCAAGTAAATTATGGAAAGCACCGGAGGATAAATTTTTGAAGAAAAACAGTCAAAATAAATTGTACATGAAGAAGAGACTGTTTCACTTCACTTATGTTCCTGGTACCACGATGAATGAACATATCACCAGTTTCACTAAGTTGGTCACGGATTTGCAAAATATGGATACAACTTATGATGATGGCGACTTGGCCTTGATGTTGTTGGCGTCACTTCCTGACGAGTACGAGCACCTTGAAACTACTCTACTCCATGGAAATGACGAAATTTCTCTCAGAGAAGTTTGTTCGGCTTTGTACAGCTATGAACAAAGAAAAAGAGAAAAACAGAAAGGCGGAGAAGGAGAAGCACTGTTCGTGAGGGGTCGTCCTCAAAATCAAACGAGGACAAGGAAAGGAAGATCTAAGTCAAGATCTAAACCCAACAAAGATGAATGTGCCTTTTGTCGAGAAAAGGGGCACTGGAAGAAAGACTGTCCGAAGTTGAATAATAAGGCCAAACATAACAATGGAAAGGCCATTATGGATTCAAATGTTGCTGATTGTGATGATTCGGATTTCTCATTAGTTACAACGGAGCCGTCAACGTCATCAGACATATGGTTGATGGATTCGGCTTGTAGCTATCATATGTGTCCCAACAAGGATTGGTTTGTGGACTTTCAAGAAGGAGAATATGGAGTCATCCAAACAGCGGATAATAGCCCTCTTACCTCATATGGAATTGGTTCAATACGATTAAGGAACCATGATGGAATGATCAGAACATTAATAGATGTTCGATATGTACCGGGTTTGAAGAAAAATCTCATCTCCGTGGGAGCCCTGGAATCAAAAGGGTTCAAAATTATTGCAGAAAATGGAGTGATGAGAGTATGCTCCGGTGCACTAGTGGTAATGAAGGCCAATCGGAAGAACAATAATATGTACCGTTATCTCGGTAGTACAGTTATTGGGACAGCGACAGTGACGTCCAGTGACAACAAAGAGGCAGAAGCAACCAGGCTATGGCACATGCGCTTGGGACATGTTGGAGGAAAATCCTTGAAAACTCTATCGGATCAAGGATTGTTGAAAGGGATAAAGGCTTGCAATTTGGAGTTTTGCGAGCATTGTGTCAAAGGGAAACAGACAAGGGTTAAATTTGGTACAACAATCCATAATACCAAAGGCATTTTGGATTATGTACACTCTGACGTTTGGGGTCCTTCCAAAACACCTTCATTGGGTGGGAAGCACTATTTTGTGACCTTTGTTGATGATTTTTCCCGAAGAGTATGGGTGTATGCAATGAAGAGCAAAGATGAAGTGTTGGGAATTTTTCTCAAATGGAAGACGATGGTGGAGAATCAAACGGGCAGGAGGATCAAGTGTATTCGCACAGACAATGGAGGTGAATACAAAAATGATCATTTCAATAAGGTCTGTGAAAATGATGGCATCGTCCGACACTTCACTGTGAGACATACACCACAACAGAATGGAGTGGCAGAACGCATGAACCGGACCTTGCTGGAGAAGGTACGGTGTATGTTGTCCAATGTTGGCTTGGGCAAAGAATTTTGGGCTGAGGCAATTACATATGCATGCCACCTCATTAATCGCTTACCATCTGCTGTTATTGATGGCAAGACACCATTTGAAAAATGGTATGGAAAGCCTGCTGTAGATTATGACTCTTTGCACGTATTTGGCTCAACTGCATATTATCATGTGACGGAGTCAAAATTGGATCCAAGGGCAAAGAAGGCTATTTTTATGGGGATTACTTCTGGAGTCAAAGGACATCGCTTATGGTGTCCTATGACAAAGAAAGTAATATTCAGCAAGGATGTTACCTTCGATGAATCTTCTATGGTAAACAAGGTAACAAATGAAGATACCAAACAAGATGATGGTGCTTCTAAGCAGGTGGAGTTTGAGGGAAAATTTATTTTTCCTACACAAGAAGCAGAGGAGGAAACAAATGAAGATTATCCTCTGGGAGGAGAGCCAGTAGAGGAGATTCCAACTCAGGAACCTCAACAACAACTTGAATCAATAGCAACCAGCAGGCCAAAAAGGAAAGTAACGAAACCTGTTCGTCTCATAGAGACAATTGCTTGTGCAACCGCAATTGCAGTTGATGATGTTCCCACCACTTATAAAGACGCAGTCCAAAGTTCAGAAGACGATAAGTGGAGGATTGCCATGAATGATGAATTACAGTCCCTTCATCAGAATCATACATGGAGATTGGCCAATCTCCCGAAGGGAAAGAAAGCAATTGGGTGCAAATGGGTATTTGCAAAGAAAGAAGGATTTCCTAATCAAGAAGATGTTCGCTACAAAGCAAGGTTGGTGGCCAAAGGATATGCTCAAAAGGAGGGAATTGATTACAACGAAGTATTTTCTCCAGTTGTAAAACATTCATCCATTCGAATTATGTTGGCTTTGGTAGCACAATTGGATTTGGAACTAGTTCAGATGGATGTAAAACCTGCGTTTTTACATGGAAACTTGGAGGAGGAAATCTACATGACTCAGCCAGAAGGATTCAAAGTTGCTGGAAAGGAAAATATGGTTTGCAAACTTGAAAAATCGTTGTACGGGTTGAAACAATCTTCTAGACAATGGTACAAGCGATTTGACAAGTTTATGTTGCAACAAGGGTACAAGAGAAGCAAATACGATCATTGTGTGTATTTGCGCAAGCTTAAAAATGGTTCCTTTATATATCTTCTCCTATATGTTGATGATATGTTGATAGCTTCCAAGAATTCGGAAGAAATTGATAAGTTGAAGATTCAACTGAAGAAGGAGTTCGAGATGAAGGATCTGAGTGAGGCGAAGAAAATTCTTGGCATGGAGATAATAAGAGATATACGTTCAAAGAAACTCTGTTTATCTCAGAAAGAATATTTGAAGAGAGTACTACAACGTTTTGGCATAGATGACAAGACTAAACCAGTTAGTACTCCACTTGCTCCCCATTTTAAGCTAAGTACTACTATGTCGCCATTGGATGAAGCTGAACAAGAGTATATGTCAAAGGTACCATACGCAAATGTTGTTGGTAGCTTGATGTATGCAATGGTCTGTACGAGACCTGACATTTCACAAGCTGTTGGAGTTATTAGCAGATATATGCATAATCCGGGAAAGGAGCATCGGCAAGCTGTGAAGTGGATTCTACGGTATATTCATAATACCGTAGATGTCGGGTTAGTTTTTGAGCAGTAAGACAATCAGTCTGTAGTTGGATATTGTGACTCAGATTTTGCGGGTGATCTGGACAAACGAAGATCAACTACTGGTTATGTGTTTACTTTTGCAAAGGCACCAGTTAGTTGGAAGTCTACTTTGCAGTCAACGGTTGCTTTGTCTACAACAGAGGCAGAGTACATGGCTATTACAGAGGCCTGTGAAAGAGGCAATTTGGCTTCAAGGATTGCTAAAGGAGCTTGGTGTTGAACAAAAAGGTATCACAATTTTTTGTGATAGTCAAAGTGCTATTCAATTAGCGAAGAACCAAGTTTATCATGCAAGGACGAAGCACATTGATGTTCGGTATCACTTCGTACGAGAAATCATAGAAGAAGGTGGAGTCACGGTAAAGAAAATTCATACTACGGAGAATCCTGCTGATATGCTGACAAAGGTGGTGACTGCGATCAAGTTTCAACATTGTTTGGATTTGATCAACATTGTTGAACACTGACGATTGAAGATGAAGACACAACCAAAATTTGTTATAGAGAGAAAATTGAAGATGTGGAATTTTTGCCAAGGTGGAGATTTGTTGAAATTGGCAAACTTTCATCCCACATCGGTTGGGAAGTGAAGTTGGGGGGATTTTTTTCCTATAAAAGAAGGCCTAATGTTTAGGATTTAAACACACCTCTCATTTGCCTTCTTATCTCTTTAAGGCATTTGTATCTTCTCTCTTTAGTATTATTTCACTTGTATTTGGAGTGGAATAAAATATTGGTTGTGTCCGAGGAGTAGGCAAAATTAGCCGAACCTCGTAAATTCTAGTGTTCTTTATATTGTTGCTTTATTGTCTTATTTATTATTTGGTGGCTGCCATAATTTTTGGTATAGTAGTTGTGACTCATTCACACTATATACATTTGGCTTCCGCAAACAGTCATATGGTATTTTTAATTTTGGAAATGATCGAGGCAAAGGTCGGATTTCATGAGAGAAACTTATGACTTGGTGAAAATTGGAGCAAGTAATGATGTCAATCGCTCATGTACAAAGTGAATTTATACAGAAGCCAGTGTTTTGTCAATCACAAATTCACAATCATAGGAAGACAAGAACATTGCATTTCTTGCACATAACTAAACTAATCGATGCTAGTAATTAGACTAAGATTACCACACGAGTATGCAACTAGTTGTTGTCAGATGAGGAAAAATTGTAAGTCACCTTTTCAAGGATCAGTTAAGTTAGAAGTTGAACCATCGGCAAAAATACATAGACATATAGGGACCCTCTCCATTCTCAAAGGTCAATTATAAGAACCACAATGTTGTCTGCAAAAGCAGTGCAAAACCCTATCAGGGCCAGAATGACAGTGATAATACTGGATGTACATGAGCGAATGATCACTGGTTGATGTGTGAAACACCTATTTCTACACGGTGGTTAAGCTTTGGCTGCAAGTTTGGCTGAATCTAGTAACTTTGATTCAAGTCCTGTATTTATCGTAAAAATTCAATGTAATGAATTATACACAAATTATTAATTTAAAACTCAATAGCTTAAAATAATTAGAATTCCGAATACATAAACTTCATATCATGGCTCTGCCTCCGACCATACATTGGTCTTGCACTAAGTAAGGTATCAATACTTCTTGCTAGGAATACCGATGATCAATGTACAGAGTCTCGTTGGATGTAATATCATTTGAGGTCTCAAAGGAATTCTTTTGTATTGTGACATTATTTTTAGCCAAAGGTATATTATTCAGACAGAAAATTTCATATTCTCATATTTAAATCAATAACAATAAGATGCACATTGAAAATTTTAATTGTCCGAAAGTTACGGTATATATTAAACTTGCGTTTTTCTGTCTCATTCATGGTGTATATTTGAACGCAACATTTTCTTTCTTCCCTAACATTTCCTTTTTTTATACAACAAAAGTTAAGAACACTTGGTCCTGAACTTAGAATTACAAGTTCAAAAGTTAAGGACACTTGGTCCTGAACTTAAACTAATAAGCTCAAAAGTTAAGGACAGTAGGTCCTGAACATAGCATTACAAGTTCAAAAACCTAAACTTAGACTAACAAGTTCCAAAGTTAAGGACAATAGGTCCTGAACTTAGGCTAAGAAGCCTAAAAGTTAAGGACAATAGGTCCTGAAATTATAGTTATAAGTTCAAAAGTTAAGGACACTAGGTCCTGAACTTATAGTTATAAGTTTAAAAGCTAAGGACAATAGGTCTTCAAGTCATGAACTTTGTAACAAGCTCAAAAGTTAAGGACAATAGGTCCTAAACTTAGGCTAAGAAGCACAAAAGTTAAGGACAATAGGTCTTGAACTTAAACTAACAAGCTCAAAAGTTAAGGACACTTGGTCCTGAATTTACAGTTACAAGTTTAAAAGTTAAGGACATGTAGTCCAGAAGTAAAGTTCAAAAGGTAAGGACATGAATCCTGAAGTCCTGAACTTAGAGTACCAAGTTCAAAAGTTAAGGACATGTAGTCTTGAAGTCCAGAACTTAGAGTTACAAGTTCAAAAGCTAAGTACATGTAGTCCTGAAGTCCTTAAGTTAAGGACATGAGTAGGAGAGTAATTTCATCCGGGCAGTTAAAATTTATAAAAGCAGTGGCTAAAGACTAAAGACATTTTAAACAGTGTCTTATAAATATGTGTTATTAGTGGCTAACTGTGCACTTACCTCTATTCTAGAAGATTTAAAATAAAGTCTTGGGTTTAATGTAGGGAAAATCTCACTTTATACCCATTAATTCCAAACTATTTACTCTTTAATGTTCAGGCCCAAACTATTTACTACTCATACCCATGCGACCCAAACTATTTACTGTTCCTATACCCATGAGGCCCAACCTATTTATCCGGTTATTCATTTATTCTATTAAAACAGCTGAGAAAATCAGAAAGAGTGTGGCCACTTCTCTTCTCTTCTCTCTTTCTTCTTGGTAACATTAATTCCCCAATGCCTGTTATTTTCCTTTTTCTCTAAAACTAAAACCCCTTATGTATTTTTCATCCTTATGTCTTTAGTTTCTTTTACATATTCAAACACCATCTTCTCCTTTTTACTAAATCCAACATCACCACCTCAAAAAATTCAGAAAACCAATAATGAAATACCAATTTTTTTGCTAAAAGTATTACCCATATGATTTCTTGAAATATCCATGTCAAAATTGTGGAATTATTATTTTGGGTAGTTTGGGTTTGGTAGAGTGAGAATGAAAGCAACCCAGAAAGAAAAAGAAGGCTTGGTCTTAATTTTAGTAACTCCAGATCCTTGAATTATTTCCTTTTTTGCTACTTCGTGAGTTACCTGTAATTTCTTCTTATAAAATTATTCTTCCATTTTTCTTATATCCTTCTTCAAAAAGAAATTAGATATGATTATCTAAGAACTTGACCTCTAGCTAGTTCCAATTCTACCTCACTTTTTCTTGATTGTTCTTTCTCTAGATCTTGCTCTTGCCTTGGCTTACAATTTTATTTTGAAGATTTTTTTTTGATTCAAAGTGGGTGCTACTAAATATTGCTTATAATACCTTCTGTAAGTTTATACTGAATTTGATAGCATTTGAAATTGATTTGAGGTGATTGAGATCGGAATTTTCAGCTGAAAATCGAGAAGAACACAACTACCCAATAGTATACTGCTACGATATATAATATTCTGTATGAGTATATAGCTATACTGCAACAGTATACTATTATAGTTTTTAATATACTGTAACAGTATATTGTAATAATTAAAAAAGAACACAGTTACCTAACAATATACCGCTATAGTATACAATATATTATAGGAGTATATAGTTTTCTTTTCTTGGCAATTAAATACTTTTATTACCAAGTAAGTATTTACAATATATACCAAGAGACTAAACGTCTGTATTCTCCTTTGTTGGACATAGAGCCCCAACGAAAGAATACTACACTATCCCTTAATCAACTGAATTTCTTGCTATGCTATACTGGGTACCAGTTCAAATTGCTCAAGTATGTAGCCAGCTTTATGTGACTTTGAGCTCGTATATGAATCTCTTGCACTATCACTTTCACTATACTCATAATACTGACTTTTTCCTTCTGAAATATACTATTATTTATAGCATGCCAAACACGATAAACAATTGCAGCCAAAATGACTTTGTATAATTCAACTCCCGCACTCTTTCATGCTGCCTTTTCTACTGCCCATCGTATTTCTTCATGTCATTGCTTTTTACTTATCACGATCCTTTGCCATTGTAGTAGTTTCTGCCATAATTCTCATGTTACATCACATTCAAAGAAAAGATATTAACTATTTCATTGCTCAGCTGACATAGAGAACAAACTGTTTCATCCATTGTACCCCATCTAGCAAGTCTTTCCTTGGTAGCTAGTCTGTCTAGGATTGCCAACCTTAGGATGAAGATTCATTTAGGCACCCCTTTGTTATTGTATGCTAGTCCTTTCCATGGCACCTTTTAGAAGTCCCCTTGTAGCCTTTTGTACAGCTGCTTGGTGGAGAACTTATCTAAATGCTTCACTTCTTCTTCTTAGTATCTCGCCTCTTGAAGGTGCTCCTTTGGCTTAAAAATCTTCTGTATTACCCAGGATATATTCCTAGGCTATGTATCCCAAATACTGCTCCCTTTTATATAATATGTATGAACCCATTGCACCCATATTTTCTCCTTTATTTTACATATGTTTCATAGCAGCTTACAAATTGCTGCTTTGTTCCATATCTCAATGTTGATGAAGGTTAGTACCCCTTCTGATTTAGGCACACATAATTTGTCCCAAGTAATCATTGCCTTTCTTGTTGGTTTAGCATTCTCAGACCATATAAATCTCCTGCATATTGTCTCTATAAATTGTATGATCTTCTTTGGTAGTGTGAAGACATGTGCCCATAAAATTTGAAGTGTTCCCAATACGCTTTTGATCAATGTTGTTCTCCCTGCATAAGTAGTAACTTGGCTGTCCCGCATTGAACTCTACTCAACATCTTGTCAATCAATGGCTCATATTGGACTATTGACAGTCTCTTTGTACTCAATGGGACACCAAGATATCTAAAGGGTAATTCACCTTTAGTATACCCTAGTATTTCCAAAATTCTTTGCTGCACCCTGTTGTCAACTCTACCAAAGAATACAATACTCTTGTTTGTGTTGGCTACTAGTCCAGAAGCTTTGGAAAATGTTTGAAACTAATTATGAATTTCCACCACAGATTTCTCCTCTCCCTTGTAGAACAGCAGAAGTTCATCAGCAGATCCTAATTGTATGAGATTCAGTTTAGCACACCTTGGATGGAATTTGAAGTTCTTGTTGTTCCCTAGGTGCTTAAGTAATCTACACAGGTACTCCATTGCTATGAAAAAAAGCAATGGTGAGAGTGGGTCTCCTTGCCTTAGACCTCTTTTTGCTTCAAATGGTTTGATTGGCTTCCCATTTATAATGATTGAGTGAGATATTGTGCTTGTGCATGCCATCACCCAAGTTATATATTTCGTGGAATTCCCAGCTACCTCATAACTTGCTCCACATAAACTCATTCCACTGAATTATTGGCCTTCTACATATCTGTCTTTAGCATACATCTGGGTGATATATTCTTCCTTCCATATCCTTTTATCAATTCATGGCTCATTATGATATTATCTGTGATCACTCTTCCCGGTATATAGGCTGTTTGACAATTATCTATCACCTCTGGTAAGATTTCCTGCAATCTGTTTGTTAAGATTTTGGATATGATCTTGTACAGAATAGTGTAGCATGATATAGGTCGAAACTCTTTGGTGTTGCTGGGATTTTTCACTTTTGGGACCAGGGTTATGGTAGTACAGTTTATTTGTTTACACATTTGGATTATCAAAGAATTACAATACTGCTTGAGTCACCTCCATGCCAATTATATGCTATGCTTTCTTGTAGAAATAAGCATTGTATCCATCACATCCCGGAGGCTTGTTGTCATCAATACTTTGAAGTGCTTGTTTAACCTCCTCTTTAGTTACTCTCCTAATCAGATTCAATTATTGTTGTTTATTCAGGTTGCTCCCCTACTTCATTACTTCTGAGTTTTACTGATGGCAATTGTACTGTTGCTAATCCCAGTAGATTTTTGTAGAAGTTTAGGATCTCATTTTCCACTTCTGCAGCTGCGTTTAGTAGCTGACATGCATTATTATACAAACAACCTATATGGTTAGTGGCTTGTCTACTCATAGTACAAGCATGAAAATATGTTGAGTTTGCATCTCCCAGGTTGAGCCATTTGATCCTTAATGTTTGCCTCATGATGCTTTCTTCAATTTCAATCCATTTATCGAGCTCCTTTTGTGCTTCTTTTTCTTGTGTTATGCCTTCTATACTCCAGCCAAGTACATCCATTTGCTGCTGAATCTCCTCCAATTTTAATCTTGCTTCTTGGATTCTTCGCATAGTATTATTAATGTCTTTTCTGTTCATCTGCTTGATTTTGCTCTTTAGCATCTTGAGTTTCCTCCATACTTTGTTCATTGGTTTTCCTTCTTCTCCTTTACTCCAGCATCCATATACAGCTTCCTCAAATCCTTTGTGTTGTGCCATACAATTAAAGAACTTTAAAGGTCTCCCACCATTGTGTTTCTCATAGTCCATTGGTAGACTTAATGGACAGTGATCTGAAAACCTAGGCTGTGATGCCCTTCCTTCCATTTCATGCCATTTTTTGATCTCGACAGCATTAATAAGAATCTTTCAATTTTACTGTGGACATGGTTATTAATCCACGTATACTTTCTAACTACTGTCTTTAACTCAGTTAGTCCATTTATCCATATGAAATCTTTGAAGTCTTTTACTTCAAATTCATGTACTTGTGTTCCTTAAGCCCTATCTTCACTAGTCAAGATGGTGTTGTAATCTCCCATTAGCACACAAGGATCAGTAGCACCAGCTATTGCTTTTTTCATATCTTCCCATAGTCTTTTCCTATCTTGTATTGTATGCATTCCATAGACAACACCAAATCTGAATTTATTATCATTTTTCCTCTCCGTGACTTCCCCTATTATGTATTGTTGGTGCATATCATACCCTTCAAAGTCTACCTTTGTTTGATCTAATGCAATCTATATTCTACCACCTGGAGCCTGTGAGTAATTTGCTATCGATCTCCAGTTATTGAATATATTCTTTATGATACTTTCCGCCTTTATTTCTTTAACTCAATTCTCCAGGACTACTATAAGCACTACCTTATTCCCCCTAATAAATTTTTTAGTTCTTTTTTCTTATACACCTTATTCATACCTATCACATTCCACACTATGATGTTCATCATTATAGCTTTATTTGATTGGTGTTACCCCTGCCTCTATCCCTAGGCAGTTCCCTCTCTTTGTCTTGTTCCCTTGTCATTTGGACTAGTCTTTGTGTAGTATCTACCAGAACTATGAAAGCATTGCCAGTGTTAACTTCCTGCTCATCCCTACTATCTCCATTCTTCTTTGAAGTAGATTTGCCTTTTGCCACTTGCCATTGCTCTTCCTTTGAATTGTTGCTTTGTATCCCATCACTATCTTCTTCCAATTGCTCCAGGAATTTTTCTCTTGTATCAATTTTATCAGCCTTGGGATATTAAATTCTTACAACTTTCCATAGCGTTCCTTGATTCTGCATTCCATATGTTGGCTGCCCCACCCCTTACTTCTGAACTTCCTTGTTATGGCATGAGTGATCAATTTGACAACAAGTTTGACAATATTGGGGCTTCCAGTCATACTGTACCATTTGCTCAATCACTTTGCCATTGGGGTCAATCAATTTAATTGTCCCTGGTAGAGTTCTAGTTATATCCATTTTCATGAGGACCCTAGCATAGGCAATTCTATCAGCCACAATTATGCAAGCATCAACATACAAAGGCTTCCCTATTCCACTTCCAATTTTGCTAAGTGCCTTATTACTCCAGTAGTTCAGTGGGAGTTTTGGAAATTTAACCCACAGTAGAATATTTCAGAACCTCTTCATTAGAATCAAAATCCTCAGCCCAAGCTTTTAGTATTATAGGTCTATTGTTCATAGTATAAGGCCCATTCATCATCACTTCATCTCTTTCTTCAACACTAGTCAGCAGAATTATAAAATAACCATCACTATGATATAGTACCTTAGGTTTTCTGAATTTTTCCCCATTGAGCAGCAATAAATCGTTCAACCGCACTTATAGTTGGAGTATTTCCAACTACATACATTATTAGAGTTCGATCCCATTTCTGCTTTTCATCAGCTATATCTTCCTCCAAGATATGTATTACTACTCTACCTTCTTGTATTACCAGTAGAACATATGTTAGATCCATTCCTTTTGCAGCTAATTTGTTGTCATGCAATAAACCAACCCATGATCTACCTAGATTGGTTGGTTTTGTCTGGTTTTGCTTATCTTCCTCAGCTCGTGCAGTCACTGTTGCATTGCCCTGCTCATTTACATTACTGTTTGTTACCGTATTATTGAGTTTTTCTCTGCTAGTGCTTGCATATCCAATGGAAACTAGCGATACATTCCCTAAATTAGCGGGACTCACTGGTGTACCTAAATTAATACGATTGCAGCTCAGATTTGGCCAGCTTAGCTCACAATCACTGTCTACATCCAGTTCCTCTTCCTGCATTTTCCTATTTGCATGTTTTTTCCTTGTTCCTTTGAGTTACTTTCCTTGCTTCCGCGATCAATGACTAGCAATTTGGTCTGATTTTTCCTTGGCCTCCCTCTTCCTCCCATTTTCCGGTGGTGGCGCATGTTATCTCATCTAATGTGCGCCGAGAGAGAAGGAGAGCTTTTTTCTGGAGCACTACTTGAAATGTGTATATAGTTATACTGCAACAGTATACTATTATAGTATACAATATATTATTATAGTATACTGTAATAATATGCAGTATACTGTAATTGTATGTTGTAATAGTATATAATATACTATAATTGTATACTTATTACCCATAAATTCACTTGCCTTTTCCATTTTAATTTTTTTTAAGCTTTTACCAGCGTGAGTAGAAAATTGAAAAAAAAAATAGTATGCCATATAATGTAATGGTATGCTCTTACAATTAGATCCTTTTAGAAATTTTTGAAATTGTATTCACAACTAATATTATTTCAGTTTAATAATTGAATTTTTTTAACTCTTTGCGTACAAATTGTATACCCTGTTAGTATATAGCTATATACTATACTGGTATCATATGTTGCTTACTATTTTTTTTATTGTATTAGCTACATTAGAATGGAGGGAAAGATACTCCGAAACAACTGGAATGTCGCCTATCTCAAGTACTTCCACTTCTAAAAGAAGGCATCACCTAAGTTGTACTATTTTAGCCTCACCCGAGTTTTGTCCCAATTGAGTTGTCCCGGGGAGGCTTTTAATAAGGCGTCAAGAGAGATGCTTCAAGGATCGGAGTGTTGTTCATTACCTCGACCCATCGATAGGATCTCTGGAGCAAAGTAATGAATGGACTGGATATAGATAATCGAATCTCCACTATACATGCGAAATCGACATGTGATTCTCACAATAACTCAATCGAATCTCCATTGTACGTGCGAAATCGACAAGTGATTCTCACAAGAACTTAATCGAACCTCCATTGTATATGCAAAGTCGACATGTAATCCTTACAAATATATAATTAAACCTCCATTGCATAAACAAAGGGATATCTTCCTATGGGAATACGACCGAATCTCCAACCAAAAATGGCAAAGCCCATTGACGACGACATGAGTTCAACATCGTTCAAACTACGGTAGTATTCTACTTCGGAGATAGTTCAAAGCAACATCCCAATGGCCAAGGCCATCGACAACGACATAAGTTTGACCTTGTTCAAACTACGATGAGATTCTGCTTCAATGACAGTTTGAAGTAACAACCCAATGGCTAAGGCCACCGACAACGATATGAGTTCGAATTCGTTTGAACTACGAAGGGATTCTACTTCGATGACAGTTCGAAGAAACATCCCAATGGCGAAGGCCATCGATGATGACATAAGTTCGACGTCGTTCAAACTACGATGGGATTTTGCTTCGATGATAGTTCGAATCAACTGTACAAGTCCATCGATGACGACATGAATTCGACATCGTTCGAACTACAATGGGATTCTACTTCGATGATAGTTCGAAGAAACATCCCAATGTCCAAGTCCATCCACGACGGCTTAAGTTTGACCTCATTTGAACCACAACGGGATTATACTTTGATGACAGTTTGAAGCAACATCCCAATGGCCAAGGCCATTGACGACGACACAAGTTCGACCTCGTTCGAACCATAACAGGATTCTACTTCGATGACAGTTCGACCTCTTTTGAACTACAACGGGATTCTACTTCATCGATAGTTCGAAGCGACATCCCAATATCCAAGGCCATCGATGATAACATAAGTCCGACCTCATTCGAACTATGATGGGGTCCTACTTCGACGACAGTTTGAAGCAACATCCCATGTCCAAGGCCATTGACGATAACATAAGTTCGACCTCCTTCGAACTACAATGGGATTCTACTTCGATGAAGTTTGAAGCAACATCCAAATGGCCGAGGCCATCGAGAAGTACCCCAAAAAATATAAACATTGACAAAAGAGCAAATCAACAAAATAGATTTTACATTACATCAAAATGTTAGTTACAATATCCACAAACGGGATCAAGTACACCCTATGCAAAAATCCAACCAACAAAAAACAAGTACAAATATAAGCTACACATCCCCTCCGGAAGGTTAAACATCCTCGTACCATGAGTCCGAAGCAAGATGACCAGCACCATTAGAATTGATGTTGCCCCCACCGGAAGTAAAGGGGTCGTACCCACAAGCCTCACGAGCTGCGGTATGAACGGCTTGAAGCTCCACTTCAACCACCCTTCCTCAGTGAGGAAAGCCCTATACACATCTAGTCAGGCCTCATCTTGAACCCACAACTTGAATAAACGGCGTCGACTCGCATCCTCCACCCTCAGCGAGGCCATTTGACCATTTATTGCAGCTAACTCCGCCTCCAGCTCTTTGATACGCACATCAATCCCTGCAACCCGCCAACCAGTGGCTTCCTTATCATCAATCAACTCCGACCTAGAAATGTGAAGGGCATCTTCTAAAGATGACAAATCAAAAATAGCCACCACCAACTTGTCGGTACTAATGCCCAATTTGCCCTTGAGCCCCGTAATCTCTGCACCTTTGCACTCAACTCGGCAGACAAGTCAGCATTCCCATTCGTCTGTAAGTCGGCATTCCCATTCGTCAACTCCTTGCTCAACTTGAGCTCATCCTCTCTCACCTTAAGGGAAGCCTCCAGCTCACAATTGCAGGCGACGACCCTCATGAGCTCCTCAACCCTCTTCTTCAACTCCTTAATCTTGTGCTCCAATTGGTGATCTTGCTGCTTAAGCCACATACGAAACACCTGAAACTCAGGGTCTTGATGATAAATGTCGGCCATCGCCCGGTGCTTAGCCCGATACTAATGATATTTGGATGACCTCTTCTCAAAAAGACCCATCCGTCTCCTATCCTGACTATCTTGTTCGAAATCCATGACGAGGGTCTAAAAAAAAGAAGGGGAGAAGTTAGAAACAAAAATACGGAACAACGTTTATAGCACAAAATCAATGACGAAATAAAAAGACAAAGCATCTACCTGCAAAGCCATACCGACAACCTTCTGAGACAACTCCACGTCGCTCATAGCCCTGAGCATCTCGCTTTCAGGAGCGGCACACAAGGGAGCTAAGGTAGACACCACTTTATCGTTGTTCAGGAACAGGTTGTCATCCCTAGGGATGACTACATAACAGTCAGAACTGTCCATTCTAACCTCCATGTGGGTAAGGTGACCCACAGACTCATTAAAATCCTCTAGATCGACATACGAACTACAGCCTCCACTCTCAATACAATGCCCTCTGACGTTAGATGATGCACCACCCACAATATAGTGCACTGAGCCATCCCCTGGACAAATTCCTTCCACCCGGGGAGACCTCACCAACAAAATAGCGCTGGCCATAAATACATGCACAGGGGGTGTCCGGGAAACCGTGCTTCGATCACCATCCGTGGCCACGACCTTTCCAAGCTCTAGCCTCCTTCTTTTCCCCGACAACGACTCATCTCCGGTAGAAAATTCATCCAAAAGATGTGAGGCTGGCACCGAGGAAGCCTCATCCCTCGTGACCACTACTCAAGATGGATCTCCCTATTGAATGGGTTGGGGACGATCCCCCGAACAGACTCATTCAAAACAAATTGCGTGTTCGCAGCAGCAACGACTTGTCGAAACGCGGGGATTGGTGCTCTTAGTCTAGAAGCTCCTCGACCTGTCATCACAAAGGGTCATACCAGTAATTACAATATTGCAACCAATGAAGTAGTAAATATGACATTTACCGTAGAAATTTAGGGCCGTATCGCTTCACGAAGGCGTGCAAAGTTCAATTTTCTGCTGCATGGGGCAATAGACAGGCTACCCAATCCTTGATACCCGCAATAGGGCTAGGCGGACGGCCCATCGCTGCAAAACGGTAAGAGAATAAAATTTATGGCAAGTACAGAAGAAGGGAGAACAAACTGAGCAATGACACTTACGAGTCTCGTTCAACCACTCCGGGAATCTGCAGAATTAAAAATGACATTCTCGATCTTGAAAAAGAAGTACTTATGCCAAACCTTACAACCTGCCCGATGGTCTATCCCGACCACAAGCCCTTTCGTGCCATGAAGCCTCAAATGCACCATGGTACCCCTGAGAAAGCTAGGCGTGAACATGTGCAAAAGGTGGTGGATAGAAATGCTTCACTCCACCAACTCTGCATACTTGGTCAGTAGCAAAAGCACCTTAAGCGTATATGATGTAAGTTGTGCTGGGAAAACTTGGTAGAATCTACAGAATTCCTCCACTAAGGGGAAGAGAGGAAGAGTATAGCTAATCATAAAAGGGTACTCATAGAAAGCGCAATACCCCGGTCTATGGACGCCCACGTAATCTCTCACCGCTAGAGCTATTTCTTTATGGGAAGAATGCCGTACTTTACACGAAGGGCGTTGAGATGAACCTGCTTAGTCTCACAAAACATATGATCCAGGGTGGAAGGAGGATCCTCGAGGAAGTCACTCCGAGATAAAGGGTGTCACGATAGTAATTCCCCCACCGTAAGAGGGTTGTCACCCTCTTCTACCACCAAATCCCCGTTGTCAGAAGGAGACACTATGGACGATGGGGTGGCTTCAGGAACCTCTTCATGAGAACGACAAGACCTCAGCATGATATCGATCAAAGGAATATCAACAAGGAAAAAGAAAGTGGGAGCTTCAGGTGAAGAAAGAAAAAGGGAACAGATGGATATGAGAGCAGATGAGGAAGAGTGAAAGAATTTTCAAGAGAGAACTCGCTAAAGTTCTCCAGAAAAACAAATCCCCACCTATTTATAGGGTTGGGTGGGGCCAGAATCAAGGCGGCATGTATAAAAGCTGCATAAGAATCGAAGCATCAAGCCGTCAAATCGTTGCCTCGAAAACCTACATAATGATGACACACATGAAGCTGACATCATTTCCTATTGAAATTTACCACCTGGCATTTTGTTGAACGGAATGACCATCCCCTGTTTGCCATCGTAACGTTTCAACGGCTCAAATTCCTCCAAGAGAGTGTGTGAAGTCCGCTCATCGAGGACGTGCCCGTTTGCAACCCGGAAAAGCGGAGGAACTAACTGTGTATGGATCTAAATTTAACCAACTATGACCTATGACGAGTACAACAAATGATCGGGTACCTTCGATTCGACGTCCCGAAAGAGGCGACCTTAGGGTTGTACGACCTTTGTAGTATTGTAAGCCCATTAGGGGACATTGAGAATATTCCATCGAATATTCTTGGTAGTTTTTTTCTGACAAGTTAGAAGAGTCTCTCTCTAGTATATAAGGGGGACAAAGAGCGTTGTAAAGGGGAAAAACTCGGTGACAAAAACATTAATTGAGAACAAAAGGAAATATGTTGACGTTCATATCGTCATCATTTATTTTTTCTAGTATTTATTATACTCAACTAAGATTTACCCTTTGATCTTTCAATTGATTTGTTCCAGAATGTTTTTATATCTTTCGAGTCAAACAAATACCAAACCGAAATGGTTAAATATCGTACCGCATCTTACCAATAGACGAACACCCCACATGTATATATTGTTTGAAACCCAAAACAAAAGGACGGCTTTTTTCTTAACTACTCCCTCCGGTCCAAAATAAGTAAATTTTTAGATCTTTTTCTTGTGGTCCAAAATAAGTTATTTTTTCAAATTTCAAAAATGAATTAATTATTTTTTTCATAGATTGTCCTTGGAGTAAGTAGTGGTGGAATATGTGCTAGGAGTGTTTATGTCATTATGTGAGATAGTTGAGGTTAATATGATCAATTTCATTGCTAATTAATGCTAAAAAATAAATTTCTTACTCTGTGTGAGAACATCCGAAAAAATTACTTATTTTGAATCGGAACGAGTAGTAAAATGGAGAAAGACCAACAAGTTAAACGGGAAAGTGTTTCTTACATATAAGGTGGTAAAAAATAAGATATTCGAAATCCACCTTTATATATCAAAGAAACTTGTGAAATTACCATAACAATATTAAACTAGGATAAGATCATCACATATATCAGATTTTATTTATCCAATTTTCACTTTTTACTTATGGTGAACATGGGTTTTTGAATGTCAAAATTTTTGAAAACCTTCTACCTTAGAATTTACAGTAGAATGTTTATTCAGATCAGTAGATGGTACAAATATTACCAAAATAAAATATGAAGGGAAACACCCAAAGAAAAAAAAATCTGCCTATGTTGCACGCTACATTAATCTTGAGTTTTTTTTTTCTTTTTTTTTTCTTTTGGTTTTTAAATAAGATGGAATTATGAAAGTTGGTAATACCAATTTTCGCCCAAGTTTGAACAAGAAACATCGCATAGGAGCAAAATAGTTAGCCCAATTTTGATATTTTCACTTTCGAGATTGATAAAATATACGAGCAATAGATATACCAGTATTGACCTTTTCACTTTTAAGATTAAAAAATAACTCACAAAACTTCAAAAACAAACCCAAAATTATATTCATTCCAAACACAACTCTAAAAATTTCACCAAGTTATAAAATTTTACAATTCTATGTCACAAACACCCACTTAAAATTCGAAGAGGATCATACCCTTAAGAGTGTGATGTCGATAGCCTATCCTAATACAACGAATCCGAATTCTTCGAAATTGACCAAATTATATATTTGTGGAAGGAAAATAAAGTCTAATTATGGGAGCCTCATTATTGTATTAGCTCTTACGACTAACTACGATATAAGAGTCTACAAATTTATTTGTTTTCTAATTATGCAGCCTAATAAAAAAATTTCCCACTTTTTAATGTACTACTCGGACGTGGAACTCATCCAGTCCCTCTACTGATTTTTCCTAATTAGTTTCTTCTTATCTAATAACCTCCTCCTTAAATAACAGCAAAAGAAATTAAACCACCATTTTCACTGAGCTCTCTCTTCCTTTTTTCTCTTCTTTCATTTTCTTTTTTACTACAATTTTTTTTTTTAAATTACTGTACGAATTCAAGCCTTAAAATGGACAGCTTTGAAACCAAAACTAATCACGACCCTCCTCTCAAAACTCAGAGAGTTATTTTAATCCTCCAAATTTTGTTAAGAATTTTGGCTTTTGCTTTCACTTTAGGTGCGGCATTGAGAATTATGACTAGCAAACAGGTTTTGTTTCTTGGATTTGATGCTCGTTACACCTATTCTCCTTCTATGAAGTAAGTCATAATTAATACTATTAATTACCCTTTTGGATTGAAATACTATTTTTATGGTTATAGTAAAACTGAATGATTCTTTAATTTTCCCCTCATTTTGCAGATTTTTTGCAGTTTCGAATATCATTGGATGTGCCACATCTGTTGTTTCTCTATTTCTTGTTTTAATGAGTTGTCATAAACCTCACGATTTCAACAAGTACTTTTTCTTGTTCCTCAATGATTTGGTACGTCTCCTCTTAATTATTCCCCTTAATTTGTAATATTTTTTTCCTTTAATTTCTGTCTGATCCTTAAATTACAAATTCCTTGATATAAAATCTCGGGAAAATATTTGTATCTCTCTACCTTTTTGTTTTTGTAAGTTACATGCATAATATCTAGGGAAAAGCTTAAAAGGCATTAATATAAATAAGACACCTAAGATCTTTGACTGTCAGATTTTAAATGAGATAAATATTAAATTTCAATAGGGATCTTTATAAATAGCCGGACAAATTTACTGTTACTTTTCCTAGTTGGTGTATACAAGTTATACATTAATTATATACGGTTACACACATATTATTTATGAATTGTACATACGTAATATATATGTCGGCTATTCTTAATTTAAGTGGTTGAATATGCGGCTATTTAGGTTTACTCATTTGTATAACTTAAAATGGATCGGTTTCATTTTTCTAACATTTTGTTTGAACAAAATTGTTGACAGATTACGTTGGGAGGACTGGTGGCTGGAAGTGCGCCGCAGGCCCCCACGGGCCGGCCCATCATTTTAAAAAATATAATTTTATATTTTTCTTTAATTTCTGACCTGAAAAAGATAATTATTTAAAAGTTAAAAAATTCGCAAAACTTAGTAACTTTTTATATTGTTCTAATATATCACAATAAATATTAAAAAAAGTAAAAGACAAGACTATATTTCATTCACTAAAAGTCAAAACTTAAAACAAACTATTCAAGAGAACGTTCATGATGTCTATGAGATATCTAACATATCATCTTCATCAAACACATTTGAATCCGATTGTGACAAGGTTGTCTTAACATCTTCACTTTCATCTACCATTCATATGCAATATTAATTAGCTAAATATTAACTTTAAATTTTTAAAATTAATAATATTTAAATTCACATAAAAAATTATTATCCGTTTGAGTACGGGAAAACCTATGCAGTCAATTTCGAGTAGTAACAAGTGTTTGGACATTTTCATAATTAATTCAACTTCTATACTTAGTAAGAACACTCCACCAATGTTAAATATTGATTCTAATGGTATAATGGTAATAAGAATGCTATGTAAATCACACACCATCATTGAATTAAAACATCGGGATATTTTCTAGGCTTGTCCTTCCAATACATGACACCATCATCTCTTGAAACTTCTCAAGATCAAATTGTTTAGTAAAGATCCAATTCTGACTTTTCATCTCTAAAGGCAGTATACTTTTTATTTTTTATATATTTTAAATAAATATTTTATTAGGCCCACGGGCCCGTCCCGGCCCGGTCTCAATCAAGCATCACAGACCACGGACTTACTCGGGCCGTTAAAAGCCTTATTTTTTAAACGGGCTTCAAAAATTCTAGCCTAGCCCTGATAAATCACGGGCCAAGCCCATATTGACAACTCTAGCGGCTATTTAGGTTTACTCATTTGTATAACTTAAAATGGATCGGTTTCATTTTTCTAACATTTTGTTTGAACAAAATTGTTGACAGATTACGTTGGGAGGACTGGTGGCTGGAAGTGCAGCAGCAACAGCAATAGGATATGTGGGTAAATATGGGCAGAAGCATTCTGGCTGGGAGCCAATTTGTGTCTTTGTTACTCAATTCTGTCACAAAGTTACTGTCAGTTTGACACTATCTTACATTGCCATTATTATCTGTCTTTGCCTCACTATAATCTCGGCAAACCAGTCAAGACAGATTAAAGCTTAAAAATGTCATCATCAAACGAAACAATGATTAAGTATTTCAATATTTCAGCGTTAAATATGCGTAGTTGGGTATTTGCAGGTGAAGAATATTAAATGTAATATGCATAGAGATACTGGTGTTTTGAGATTAATGGAATAAAGTCTTTCATTCTAATTATGTATAAAGTTTCTTCATATTTTTTTTCAAAATCTATTAGAAGTGTTTTATAAGGCAAAAATGTTCAGCGTTTTACCTCTCATGGAACGATTAAATTATGCTATTGATTATTCAAGAAAATGTAATTAAGAAAATAGGAAGAAGAAGAAAGAATTATGTCTTAAAACCATTGAGGATTGAGCCAAAACAACATTGTTGGTATTTCCTTCTGGACGGTAATGACTTGATGCCATATGTGTTGATTCAATGAGAAATATCATGTCAATATTTTTTAGAACTAAATCAAGACACCAAACTCCTTAGGCCCAAGCTAAATAAAGGCATCAAACTACTTAAGCCCAAGCTAAATCAAGGCTTCAAGCTCCATAGGCCCAAGCTAAAGCAAGACATCAAGCTTCGTAGGCTAGTGGCGGATCCAAAATTTTTCAATCGTGAGTGCTAAATTATTTTTAATTTGAAAATTACTACTGAGACTGGTGTTTCATTAATGTATTTCTATGAATTTACTAGGTTTTTATACCGATCATACTATTTGGCTCTAAGAGTAATGGGCGCTCAAGCACCCATAACCCATAGAGCTTATTGTTGGGCCTTGTTTAGAAGATTTTATCAAAATAACTGCCCACCTAATTAATCTCTTAAACTTAAAATAGGCGAATGATGTATAATATATGTATAATTCATGAAAATATATGTATAACTATATGCAATCAATATATATTCTATGTATACTTTCTAAAAAAAGTAAACACTAAATCTGATTGTCTATTTGTATAATAATATTATAAGCTTCATCATCTCTAGCAATGGGTCGTTTGGTTACCGGGTGAAATAAACAAGATTATCCCATAGTCTAGGATATTCCATGAGATTAGGTATTCCACCTTCTAAATGAGATAGTTAATATGAATATTTTGGTATAAAATTTATCCAAACACTAGCTAATACATATAACTAAACATTAGATAAATACAAACTCATTTTTTTCCGGGATTAATATCTTTATCCTGATAGCCAAACGACCAAAAGAGAGGAGCACGGGCGGATTTAGGAGGGTGGAAGGGTGTGTTCAACGGAACCTCTTTCGCAGAAAAATTATATTGTATATGTAAGGCAAAAATTATTTTTTACCTCTATATATTATGTTTTAAATTCCCTTAACATAATCTAAAAGTATAAATTAGTGTTCACAAGGGGTTCAAAACCTTTGTAAGGTCATTACTTTTACTTCACTTATAATGGTCATTGAACCCCTTATCGATAATCCTACCTCCACCACTGAAGAGGAGATTTACATTCCATGCATGTCAAGATATATCAACCAAATGTTAATTAGCTATGTGAATTCCTGGAAGGTTACCTGAGGAATGTTCTCAAAGTCTTATCGTGTATATCATTACTAAATTTAACGATACTAATGGAACTAATCACATAACTTTGTCCCCGACACTAAAAAGAAATTAATAACATAATCTTTCACAACTTCAGGATTGTTATTATAATTATATAAGTCGTCCTAAGTCTTTTGTTAATTTTAGATCCAAATTTCAAACAAAAGTCATACCCAGCCAAGTAGAAATTTTACACGTAAAAAATACAGGATTTTTTCATTGGAGAAAGCCTCGTGCCTTTGTCATAATTCAATCCTAAAAGTCCATGAAATTTAAAGGATTCTAAGCAAATGTTATAAGAGCTCAAAGGCCGTAACCGTAATGGCCAGGCACAAAATTAATATTTGGAGATTGTGCAATTAATGGGATCGGAGATCCAGAGATCTGATTGAGTAATCATGATTACTGTCATTGTCATGGGCGGCTTTCCAACCATGCCCCATGACTCCTTGGGCGCGTTCCGTGGCGTCCTAGCAAGCCTCCCAATGTCTAGCGCCACAGACGGTATGGTCTTGGTCGCGCCAAGTGAAATGTGGGTAGGTGTCTCTGTCGCCCCGCCGCTATCCCTCGCTAGCGCCTAGCCGCAGGCAGATTCCAACAACGCCTCGCGCGTCGATCCTTATGCCAAAGACGCTGCTGCTGACAAAGGATTTGTTCCTGCTTTGTAGAAAACTAAGTCCTTTCCATTGTAAATATAGAGTACTTTTATTTCATGCACTTACATTATGTTTCTCCAGCTTTTTCAAGTCTAGTCGTGTAGCTTTGGTTTATTCTTTTTAAGTACTACTAGTATCCGTACCCGCGCGTTGCGCGAAAATATAAAATATAAATATTTATAAGAAAATGTTACATGAAAAATACCGAATACAAAGAAGCATGGAAATGCTACTATTTTTAAAACATGTAATACACTAAATATTGATAAATTGAAATCATGCGAAAACACAGTTATCAATTTTAATAAACAACTATCACGGAAGAAAATAAAACATTAGATTATTGGTTACATGAATTAGCATCGTTTGAGAAAGTCAACAAATAGCGCATGCTTAAAGTTACTTGATGAGAATTAAGATTGTTTGATGAGACCATTGTAATAAAGAGATTGAAATTAGACAAAGTGCAACATAAATTATGCAATCACTTAATTTGCAATACCGTTAAAAGGGTGAAATACAATAGAATTGCACAGGTACAGGCGTGAAATCGTGTAATATCATCTTTTGGCGTTGTCTCTAGCTTGTATTTTACATGATGGATAAAATTGAAGTCTTAGAAAAATAATATATTATTTTATGGAATGTCTACATATTTATCACAAGATAATTCGAGAATAAAAGTTAGTGATGGCCTCGTCTTGTTGTAAACTTCAGTTAACTTTCACGAAAACTGATAATTATATTTTACATTGCATTAGTGTCAGTAATTAAATGGTATAAGTTTCTCTTAATTAACTGCAGAAACCTACATTATAGAAGAGAAAGTTGAGTATTCATAAATGATGCATTGCCAAGTCAAAACAACATATAGCGAATTGAAAAGAAGTAGCTAGTTTAAGTTCACAAAAATAGATTTATTTGAATATCTTCTTCTGTTGAACTACCATTGTAGCTTTCTTTGTGCCCTTTTAATGCAATTTAAAGTAGTTGAAGGATGAAACTGTTGCACAACTTTTTCAGTTAAGAGAATATTTACGAACGAATACTAATTAGTAAAAGATTGGGGATGATAGAAATTAGACTCCTGTATATTCATGAAGTCCACATACCAAACGCGAATGAACCTTTTTAAGGAAGAAAAATGAAGAAGTTTAATAGAACCTTCAAGCAATTGGAGAGTATAAGCGTATAAATAAAATGTACCATATAAGCGTGTGAGAGCGAAGTCGTCACGAAAATAAACTTGCATTTACAATCATCAATTTATGGACAATAAGAGCACAAGTTATAGAAATAGATAAACTGTAGAAGGATATAAAATGTAAAAAGATAAAACCTAGAGCCACATCAGGACCTCACAACACATACATGGATATTAAATGTCTGGTAAAATCAGCAACTAACTTGAATCCGATTGCGATGGGCAAAATCAAATACTGCACGATGCTCTAATAAACCCTGAAGTTCCCTCTGCCTTTCCCTGTCAATCCTCAGAAGCAAATCAAGTAGAGCCGCAGCCTCAACATGTATCTACGAATATGCTTTGGTTGGGCATCCTCACGGTCAACAACAGACCCTTCACCAACACGATCTACTTGAGAACTAAGCCCAGTGGACTGTTCTTCCCTTTGGCCACCACAAGCTCATCTTTCTTGAGTAGTCATTTGAACCCATTCTCGCACAATTCTCACCTTTTTACGCTCTGTCTCCCCCTGTCATTCCCCTCTTGGACCACTGTTGCTCTGTTTCAAGGCCACAGGCGGATCTTCATTTCGTTATGCCTATAGAGAGATATAAAAAAATTTGTCATGTCTTCAAAGATGTAAAAAGCCAAAATGACAGATATGCATAACTAAGTTTAAAAAAATATTTGTATAAATTTACAAATAATCTGGACTTCAATTCTGTATATATTGTAACTCCAAAATTCAACTTTTCAATCGCACAAGGGGATCGTGTTTTCAACGTGCCTACAGAGAGATATAATTTTTTTAGTGAGGACGTGCATATCTGAATAAAGCGAAATATCTGAAATTGCTACCGAATTCAAAAGCATATTTGTACAATATATGAAGAATCTAGACCTAATTTTTGTATATAATGTAGTTCCAAAGGTCATCTTTCTATTGTCACAAGCAATTCATGATTTGATGTACCTATATATATATATAAACTACTTTTAGTCAGGGCTTGTAAAGATATGAAAAGCAAAATGACAGAACTTCATAACTAATTTTAAAAGAGTATCTGTATAAATTTAGAAAGAATTTGGACTTGAATTTTGTATATACAATAGCTCCAAAAGTTGTCTTTCCAACGGCACAAGCGTATCGTGGTTTCAAAATGTCTGTAGAGAGATATAAATTTTTTTGTTCGGATGCGCAAAGCTGTAAAAAGCAAAAAACCTTATGGACCTAACTTTTGCATATAATGTAGTTCCAAAAGTCCTTTTTTAGGGGCATGAGCGGAACGTGTTTTCGATATGACAGTAGTGAGATATGAATTTTTTTTCAACACGTGCAAAGTTGTGAAAAGCAAAATGGCAGAAATTCATAACTGAGTTGAAAAGGATATATGTATATCTACAAATAATCTGGACCTAATTTTTGTATATAATGTACTTCAAAAAGTTATTATTTAACGGCAAAAGTGGATCGCGATTTCAACAGTAGAAATATATGAATTTTTAGGCCGCGCTCGCAACTTGAACATTAAATACATACATTTAGAAATAAATAAATTATATGAAGAAGAAAACATGCAGATTTGATACTTAACAAAAGGAGAAGTAAAAACAACCTTGTAAGATAACAATAGATAGGGCAAATGCGTACTAACTCTCTTGCAACGTAAGAAGTACTGTTATAGCAAAATGTATTTGCACTAGTTCATGTTATAACAATTTTAAAGAATAAAAAACAGATTATATTTTTTTCCAAAAGTAAAATATACCTATTAAAAAAGTGAGTAACAACATCATATATATATATATATATATATATATATATAAAGAGAGAGAGAAAAGTGAGTAACATATTTTTACCAATACCATTAATTCCTTACAAATGAAAAGAAAGAATTACCACACAATTCTGTCTCATCGACATCCTGTTGATTTGTTAGTTGGTCAAAAGGGTGCAAGTTAAAGATGGTCATATGAAATGAAGGATCATTTGTTTCCTCAACAAATGTCTATTGAGTAGATGTTAGCCTCTGGTGGTGTGTCGTAGTCCTCAATTTCAGATTATTTGGCCCAACGACAATATAAGCGAAATTCATGTCGCTTGTTCCTAAAAAAACTTGAGAACATACTTTCCGATTGAAGCATATATACGATCACCTACAAAATCAAATTTATTATTAGCATGCAATTATAAGCTCGTATATAGCGGAGATCAATGCCTAAAAATTATCCTACCTATTTCATATGGAAAAATAGAAGGCTATATAAAGAATTTAACAATCATGCATGAAGGAACTATGGTTTGGATCAGAATTTCATTATGAACAATCAATAAGGTTTAAAATGCTACAACAATTATGCTCTTATCATAAAAAAATATTCGACAATTAGGAGGCTGCCACAAAAAAGATGAACCTAGCAACATCAAGTTCAACAACTTTGTCATAATGCTGGAATAATGTGAGTTATATGTGATTGATATAGTTACGCAAGTCCTCGTTATATAGAATGCGACAACATTACTAAATATTGTATTTCCGGCTTAAAGCGATCCGGCATTACCCACATTCGGACGACACTAATTTTAAGGTTCCATTGTATTGAGTTGCCTGAAATTTGGTTAATATTATGAATTTGGGTCGCCATATTTGTAAAGAAAATTAATCAGAATGGTATATTGAGCAGATAAAATATAAAGTTGAAAAGGTTCTGAAAATGTAAAGAACATAAATCCAATATATATAGATGTGCAGATAAAAGAT
The DNA here is from genome assembly GCA_032618575.1 of Nicotiana noctiflora. NCBI lineage: Eukaryota > Viridiplantae > Streptophyta > Magnoliopsida > Solanales > Solanaceae > Nicotiana > Nicotiana noctiflora. The sequence continues at coordinate 167,024 of JASVEL010003305.1, forward strand.
GGTTTTTTGAATTGGCAGCGCACGTTTACGTGGGAATTACCTGTGAGTGTGGCCCATAAATTGAGGGAGTAATGAAATTTATTTGAATTTTCATAACTGTTATGTGATCCATTTTTTCTGTCCATCTGAAATTTGCTTATTTATTGGGCAAAGGGAATAAGGACAGTTATAATTGTGGTTCATGCATATCGTGGGAAACAATTTTTTAGTTTTTTTGGGGAGTAAAGTTGGAAACCCACGTTTGGGAGTAATCATGGAAGCCGACAGTTGGGACTTGGGATCACAAGTGGAAGCAAAAGTTTTGGATTTTCTACGTTTGGTAATTATTAGTTTTAAACCTTTTCTTTAGACATAATAATAAATAAAAAATATAAATAATATTTTCAAAATCCAAAATTTTTGGAGCTTTGTCCTAAAGGAGTGACACTTGGTTAATTGTTGTTGTGCCACTTGGCACAATAATATGGCTTTGCTTCTCCTATTCTATATAGATAGATTAGGGGGATCAAGCAATCAAAACGTTCTAGCAAGCAAGCAATTCTCTATACTGGTGTCTCTCCCCCTCGACACCGCGTTGCTTTTCTATAATAACTTTCATTAATGCAATCAAGCTTTCTTTAAATCTCAATTCTCATTATGTTCTCTCAATTGCTCTTGATATTGATTTTTCCATACGACACTGACAATCTAGTCTAGCGTACGGCGGGAACCTCAGTTGGCGGACAACAACTGCACTGACATCAGTTGCTTAGCCTTATGTCGCCCTTCCAAAGATCTCAGGAAGGCGCCGTAACAGTTAGTTTCAGATCCTAGGATCGACATCGGACGAGAGAACGCATTGTCATTACCATCATTCTGACCATGGTGAATCATGGGGACCGCATTGCGGCCCTTGAACAGACGGTTGATGGATTATGGCCCATCGTGGATACGGTGCCTAAACTAAGAACCAGCTTAGGGCAAAGGTTGGACGACCTGGACTGCAAGGTGATCCAGGCCGAAGTTGACATAGAAAACATCAGTCGCGACTCCGAGGGAGACCGACAAACGACAACCACAACGGCAGCCAAATATTTTGGCAAACTCGAGGGACTCCAACAGGAGCGTGCCGAGGATTTAGCTCATAGGGCATAAGAGGCAGACATAGTGACTTCCATGCAACAAACTATTAACAACTTGACAGACAAGCTCAATGTTGTCAATGCTGCTCTACAGAGCCTACTTCAAGGTGGTGGAAACCAAATCAGGGGCGCTGCGAACCCCGCCTCCGCGACACAAAAACTGAAAATTCCTGAGCCAAAGCGATACAATGGGGCTAGGAATTCCAAGGAAGTGGAGAACTTCATCTTTAACGTCGAACAATATTTCGACGTTGTTGGGGGCCTAGAAGAAGCTAAGAATGTAGCAACTGCTGCCATGTATCTTCAGGGTGATGCTAAACTCTGGTGGTAGGTGAAGTACGAAGCCATCAGGGCAGGTGAAGTTACTCTCGGGACATGGACAAAACTTAAGGAATCTATACGCCTACAGTTCTTCCCAGAGAATGTTGAATACAATGCAAGGAGAAAGCTTCGGGAGCTCCTCCAGACAAAATCTGTGCGGGACTACGTGCGGTAATTCTCCGCGCTCATGCTAAGCATCTGCGGCATGGGGAACAAAGACAAGCTCTTCAATTTCCTGGAAGGGCTGAAACCTTATGCTCGTGTGGAGCTACAAAGACAGAGGGTAGATACCCTGCCCAAGGCAATCCAAGCAGTTGAATGCCTTGGGCACTATCAAATGGATGCTCGGTAGTATAAGCCTCATCCACCTGCCCGAGCAGGATTCAAAGGGGGCCAGCCTAACAATGGTGGCACTAGCAGAAGTGGGGGAGATCAGAGCTCAACCAAATCTAAGGCTCCCTCCTCATGTAGCAAAAGTGTTGCGTCAAACAACAATGATCGGGGAAGAAATCCTCCTTCAGGTTGCCATCATTGCAGTGGACCACATTGAAATAATGAATGCCCACGTGCACAAATGAACGCCCATCAGGCTTGTGATGATGGGTCTGATGATGACTCTAATGATGAGGACTGGACTGAACTAGTAGGTGCCTTCAATGAGATTGTTGGCTCCGTTTCTCAGGCATTAGCGGAGACCAGTGCTGGTATCCGTAAGAAGAAGGACCCAAGTCGAGTCACCGAGAAAGGGAAAAAGAAGGCAGATGAGGAGACTCCTCTCAAACAGGAGAGGACCTTAATGTTCGTTGAGATGAAGGTAAATGGCAAGCCCATTCGGGCTATGATAGACACGTGTGCTACCCACAACTATTTATCCTCGACTCAAGTGGAGCGCCTTGGTCTAGTTGTAAGGAAAGGTAGAGGTAGTGTCAAGGCTATTAACTCACCTCCCCAGCCAGTGGGTGGAATACCAAAGAGGTACCAGTGAAGCTTGGTCCTTACGAAGGAAAATTCAACCTGTGACTGGTGATCATAGATGACTTCGAGCTTATAGTTGGGCTGTAATTTCTAAGGAAAACCAATACCATGCATGTACCATTTCCAGACATGCTACTGATGATGGGAACCAATAGGGCCAGGCCCTCCATTATCCCGTGCATGCCAATGAAGATGGCCGCTGAGAACATTTCGGCCTTGCAGCTGAAGAAGGGGGTCAAACTGAATGAACCTACATTCCTAGCAACCATCTGCATCGAAGATATTGAACGCTACTCGGGTCTCATTCCTGAACCCGTGAAGGAGTTACTACTGGAGTTTGAAGATGTCATGCCTCAAGATATGGCAAAGCATCTCCTACTTAGTTGCACTGTGGACTATGAAATTAAGTTGTTGTCGGATGCGAAGCCACCTTCCTGGTTGCCTTACAGAATGTCACAACCCGAACTCACTAAGCTTTGGAGACAATTGACGGAGATGCTAGATATATGGATCATTGTATCCTCCAAGTCCCCATACGGGTCCCTTGTTCTATTCCAAAAGAAACATGATAGCAGCCTGCGACTCTGTAGGGATTATTGAGCTCTAAACAAAATCACCAAGAAGAACAAGTACCTTATTCCTCTAATGGCAGAATTATTTGATAGACTAGGTGGTGCAACGGTGTTCGCCAAGATAGACCTCAAGACAGGTTACTGGCAAGTCCGGATCGTAGAGGGTGATGAACACAAGACAACCTGTATGACATGATATGGGTCGTGCGACTCCCTGGTCATGTCGTTCGGCTTGACTAATGCCACAGCAGCCTTTTGCATCCTGATGAACCAAGTCTTCCGAGAGTACATTTACAAATTTGTGGTTGTCTACTTGGATGACATTGTTATTTATAGTCAAACAGTGGAAGAACATCTAATGCACCTGCGGAAGGTCCTATCCCGTTTGCGGGAGCATGAACTATATGCGAAGCTATCCAAGTGCTCATTTTATCAGAAACAAATTGACTTTCTCAAACATGTCATCAAGGAAGGACGGATCAAGATGAACCAACAAAAGATTCAGGCCATCACGGACTGGCCGCTACCTAAGGATATCCATGCCTTGAGGGTGTTCCTTGGCCTATGCAACTTATACCGGCAGTTTGTGAAGAACTACTCCCTTATCGCAGTGCCCTTGATAGAACTCCTCAAGAAGGTTACACCCAGGGATGAGGAGAACAGATTCCTTCAGCGCATTAAAAGCGGCTATGTCTAGTAGTCACGTCTTAGACCTTCCTAATTTGGCAAAGCCATTCGAGGTACAAACAGATGCATCCAACCATGCCCTCGACAGAATCTTACTACAAGAAGGGCACCCTGTGGCGTATGAGAGTCGAAAGTTGAAGGATGCAGCGCGGCGTTATGCGGCCCATGAGAAAGAATTATTGGTTGTCATCCACTACTTGCGCCTTTGAAGGCACTATCTACTAGGGACCCCGTTCGTGGTCAAGACAGACAATACAGCTGTCAGCCATTTCTTGACCCAGCCAAAGTTGAATAGTCGACAGACCAGGTGGTAGTAACTCCTAGCTGAATTCCACTTCAACCTGGAGTACCGCAGTGGAAAGATCAATCATGTTACTGATGCACACGGTCAGAGAGTTGATCTAGCATCGGTGTCCCTACATGCCACCCTAAGGGGAAGCGAAGTAGCCACCTCCATTAAGGACCAGATACAACATCTACTCACAAAGGATCCCACTGCTCAGTATTTGGTCGATTTGGTAGGACAGGGCAAGACCCGCTAGTTCTACGTGGAAGATGGTTTTCTGAAAGTCAAAGAGAACCGACTTTATGTTCGGAAAGAGGGGATCTACGGAGGACTCTTCTAGCGAAATGTCATGATACCTTATGGGTTGGCCATCCCGGTGAAGAATGCACCGTGGTGTTACTTCGTCGTGCCTATTATTAGCCTCAAATGGCTGATGAGGTCGCTCAGTATGTGAAGACTTGTCTAGTATGCCGAAAGAATAAGTCGGACCGCTTGGCACAATCGGGACTCTTGGAATCACTAGTTGTCCCAAAGAGACCTTGGGAAAGTGTTTCCCTGGATTTCATCACCAGATTGCCCAAGGTCGGAGATCTCACAACTATCTTGGTTATGGTAGATTGGTTTTCCAAGTATGCCACCTTTATTGCAGCCACACGATATATATCAGTAGAAGATACAACTCGACTCTTCTTCTGTCATGTCATCAAATATTGGGGCCTTCCCAAAGATATTGTTAGTGATAGCGACTCACGCTTTACTAGCAACTTTTGGACCGAACTTTTAAAGTGCCTTGGGTCAAAATTGAGTCACAACTCAAGTTTTCATCCGCAATCTGATGGCCAGACGGAGCGGTTCAATGGTATGTTGGAGGAATATCTCTGCCACTTTGTAACCGGATTGCAGAAGAATTGGGTGAATCTTCTGGATGTTGTTCAACTGTGTTTCAATCACAAAAGAACTCTAGCACAAACAAAAGTACTTTTGAAATTGTTACCGGACAGCAACCACTACTCCCACACACTATGAATGCTCCAAATATGGCTAAGTCCCCTCAGGCTGCTAGCTTCTCAAAAGAGAGGGAGTGGAAGTGGAATTTAGAGATAGTGCGGAGCTATCTTGTTAAAGCTCAAAAGCGGATGAAGATGCATGCTGATCAAAATTGTCACTTTGTTGAATATCAAGTAGGAGACAAAGTGATGGTCAAAATTCCAAAGCGATACTTATTTGCGGGGGTACATGACTCTCGCCTATTGCAAAATTACATTGGACCCTTGTTCATTGAAAGGCGCATTGGAAAAGTTGCATACCGGGTAGATACCCCATGCTAGTGGAAGATTCATCATGTCTTCCATGTTAGCCTCCTAAAACCTTTTCAGGAAGACACGGAAGATCCTTCAAGGAGCCAGCTTACAATACCCAGTATTCAAGGTCCCAATTCAACCGGAAAAGGGCGTGTTGAAGATATCCTTGATGACAGAGTAATTCATGCCTCAAGGAAAGATCACCAAGAGTTCTTGTAAAATGGCAAGGTTGTGATGCAAAAGAGAATGCTTGGGAAAGGGGAACAAACCTCAAAGCCTACAAGAGCCTCATTGAAAATTATTTTGCAAGCAAGGCGCCGAGGATGTCACCAACTCAAGTGGGGGAGAATGTCATGGGCGGCTTTCTAGCCATGCCCCATGACCCCTTGGGCGCGCCCAGTGGCGTCCTAGCAAGCCTCCCAATGCCTAGCGCCACAGACGGCCCTGTGGTCTTGGCTGCGCCAAGTGACAAGCGCGCAAGTGCCTCTGTCGCCCCACCGCTATCTCTCGCTAATGCTCAGCCGCAGGCAGATTCCAACAATGTCGCACACGCCGACCCTGATGCCAAAGACGTTGCCGCTGACAAAGGACATGTTCCTGATTTGTAGAAAACTAAGTCCTTTCCATTGTAAATATAGAGTACTTTTATTTCATGCACTTATATTTTGTTTCTCCAGCTTTTTCAAGTCCAGTCGTGTAGCTTTGGTTTTTTTTTTTAAGTATTATTAGAGGGATCAAGCAATCAAAACTTTCTAGCAAGCAAGCAATTCTCTGTACCGGTGTCTCTCCCTCTCGACACCGCGTTGCTTTTCTGTAATAGCTTTTATTAATGCAATCAAGCTTTCTTTATATCTCAATTCTCATTTTTGTTCTCTCAATTGCTCTTGACATTGGTTTTTCCGTACGACGCTGACAATCTAGTCTAGCGTACGGCGGGAACCTCAGTTGGCGGACAGCAACAACACTGAATCAATTGCTTAACCTTACGTCGTCCTTCAAAAAATCTCAGAAAAGTACCGCGTAACATTACAAAGGAATAATTGTCACACCTCCTTTTTCCGCACCCACGAGAGCGCGAGGGAAAGGGACTAAAGGAGTTTTTCCAATTAAAGGACAATCGAAACGGGATTTATTTGATTAATTCAGAGTCGCCACTTGGGGAATTTATGGTGTCCCAAGTCACCGGTTGAATCCCGAATCGAGGAAAAGAATGACTCTGTTTAACGATCCGCGAAACAGAAATCCCGATAAGGAATTCTGTTAACCCGGGAGAAGGTGTTAGGCATTCCCGAGTTCCGTGGTTCTAGCACGGTCGCTCAACTGTCATATTTGGCTTATTTATCCGATTTATACCGTGCTTTAATTCATGTGCAAAATTCAAGTTTTAACCGCTTTTAATATTATTATTCATTATTTTAATAAAAAATTGCAACTTCATGAAAATATATTTCGGATCACACCGTACCAGTACGCCTGTGCCCTTTAACGCATTTTGACTTCGTTGAGATTTGGAGTTGGGTCACATAAATGTGCACCCGAATTTAGGAAAATAATATTATTAAACACGAGCCTAAAGCAACTACGCGTTTGCACTTTGCGAGGGCCATGAAATTCGCTAAATGGCACGCCTCGAATTCTAAATAATTTTAATAACCAATTATTATGTGCTCCGTCTTTTGGTGTTTCTTATTATAGCGTTACGTGGAATTACCATATGACTTTTAAATACCGTAATGTCTAACAATTACCTAATGCAATAGTAAACTATCATGAACCAATCTTTAAACTAAATAACAAAATCACACATTCAAACATCTAAAGCTAAACAGCATAGGTTTTTTCTTTTGCATTTTTTACAATAGTAAATGAATTGATGCATTTGTTCAAGAATAAGAGGTCATATACATCACAAAATGTAAACTAATGAAGTAACCAAAATAGATGTTGCGGCTTTAAGATGGTAGAACCAAACCAATTAATCCCATAACTATACAATCATCACTGGCACACGACATCATCAAATTTATGCTCACATCCGCGTGAAAGCGAACATCATACGTTTTTAAGCATCACATTGATTCAACTTCAAGTATATCACCAACTAGACAAATCACAGAATTAAATTACCAAACCAACAATTAACACTAAACTGAAATAAAATAAGTAGAGGATTAAGGAATAGAACCTCGCTGGCAACCTCGAACGGGCTTTGGCCAAAAGCTAACAGAAACGATCGATGTTCGAACGAAAAGCTCGGGACTCGCCGGAACCACGACAATACTCAATAGCTACTGGTTTGACGATACGTATGGCTGCTGGAGGTGGTCGTTTGGAATGAAGAAGATGAAGCAGAAAAGGGTCGTTTGGATATGAGGCTGGACGTAATGGTGCTGGTCGGCTGGTCGCTGCCACGACGGGCTGTTAGAGGTTAACGACGGGTTGCTCGCTTGGAAGCTGGTTTTAGCATCGTTTGGACGTAACAGTGATGGAGTTAAGCTCGTCGACGATCGATTGACGACGCAGCAGCGGCGTCAAAGGTTGCTGCTGGATGCTTAGACTGGGAGCTGGCTGGTCGTTGCCGAAATGCAGGAGGGAGATGAGGGCGTTAATGGAGGTTGACGTCGGGAATGGGGGTGAAGGTGACGACGAAAGGCTGGTTTGTAGGAGCAAGACGCTAGGGACAGTAGGTTTTTTTTTCTTTTTGGTTCTTTTGCTCAAAAAAAGACGATGATGTCGTCCTCTCCTTTTAAAAAATGAAGAAGAAGCTAAATAGTCTCCTCTTCCAGAAGTTGCAGCAACAATCCTTTTCTTCGTGTAGTCTCCCCTTTCACTGTTCGTTATCTCTTCTTTTTGAAGAAGAGAAATGTCTCATGTTTCATTCCTTTTTTAAATTGTCTCCATTGTCTTTTTTGTTCCCCTCAGATGCCTTTCACGTGAGTCTCCCCCCCCCTCCTTTTTAACGTGATGTACAGTACATCTCTGTGTATTGTATATTATTTTTTATTTTTTTTTAAATTTAGTCCCATGTTGTTTTTTGTCTTTTTCTTTTGTTTTTTACTTTCTTTTTGTCATTTTCTAATTATTCCTATCCCCCATTACCTATTGTCCCCATAGTGTGTGCATGTGTGTATGGGTAGTTTTGTCCGTGTTCCCCGTGTGGTGGACTCGGATTATTACGGGCTAGGTCCAAAAATTATAAAACCAGGTAGTTTGAACCCGAATATTATTCTTTGCCCGGAACCGAGAATGAGAACACGGTGTTATTAATTAATCACTACGTAAGCAAAATAACTATAAGACTAATAACTAAAACAAAATTATTTTTTATATTTTTTCAAAATTAAAGTAACTACAAAATGTTAATGAAACTATTTTTTATTATTTTCGTTTTTATAAAAAGATAAAAATATAAAGTACTATTTTTGTATTTTTCAAGTTTAAAAATGACTACGAAACATTAATAAAACTATATTTTTGTTATTTTTTATTTTAAGGTAAAAATAAAGTAAAAGAGTCAATTTTAGCTAAAATAGCTATATTAAAACTAAACTAAATATTTTATGCTAAAAAATATAAAAAATCTCGGGGAGGGTCAAAAATCACGCGTTTACAGCTGCCCCTCTTTGACTGAAAACACAAAGAGTTTTTAGACAAAGAACGACTAGACAAGTGTTTTGACCCGACCCTTATTCGGAGGGACTAAACTAAGAGGAAAGGAATGTGACCGAGCCCTTGTATCTGAGCTGCCTACATATCCTTGGCTATAAAGGAATCAGGCCACGTGTAGTTCAGAAGTGAGTAAGAATCTGGAGTAACCGAGGTGGAGAGCCAGTCGAGGTGTCGTTCAGTCGAGGTTCCGTTCGCGTCGAGGTTCCGGTCTGTGGTCCTGCTATTACATCAAAAATCAAAATCATGAGAAGGACTAACTAAGCCCATCAGCTACTAGTTACAAGATTCCTATCTACAAATCTTCTGAAGCTTGATCTTGAATATTGGTTGGTGCTTCATGCAGACTCTAAATTTGAACCTTGATACTTGCTAGTTGCAGGTGCTGCTTTTCGGATCAAGACCAGGTATGCAGTGCTTGTGACCTCGGCCATGTCTTGAGCACACCACATCTTTCATCAACTTCTACACTTGGATTAACTCTTTGCCTTTTTTCATTGTGACTGACTTCTGTTGATCATCTCGGACTGTTGACTCGCATTCTGGTCGCATGCTTCTTTTGTTGCTATCTTGCATTGCACTCCGAAGCGAATTCCCTTACTTGTGATCTTCGAGCTATTCTCCTTCGAAGTCTGAATCTATCTTTTCTTATCCTTGTTGCCTTCCTTCTGATTCATGCTAGGGATTTCCGTTACACTCTGTCACTTTTCGATTGTTCACTATCCTTATCAAATCTTGGAACTGAGATGCCGTTCTGCTTTTCTGACAAACTCTAATCATAAATCGTCATTCCATTCTTCAGGCGGGCACCTGACTTCACCAACAAACTTCGAAAATAAATTGCCACTCCATTCTTCAAGTGGGCACCTGATTACCAAAACTTGAAATGTATAGATCGAATGATTACCATCTCAGGAGAAAAGAATATCTTAGGAGAAAGATTCACCGGACTGAGATTTTGATGTCTTAGGAGAAAGATTCATCAGACTAAGACTTTGACGCTAGGAGATAATTCCTCAGACTAGGTCTAAATTGTTGTGATCTCAGGAGAAAGATTCATCAGACTGAGACTTTGACGTCTTAGGAGAAAGATTCACAGATAGATCGAATGATTACCATCTCAGGAGAAAGATTCATCGGACTGAGATTTTGATGTCTTAGGAGAAAGATTCATCGGACTAAGACTTTGACGCTAGGAGATAATTCCTTAGACTAGTTCTAAATTGTTGTGATCTCAGGAAAAAGATTCATCAGACTAAGATTTCGACGCTAGGAGATAATTCCTCAGACTAGGTCTAAATTGATGCCTTACTTGAAATCTTCCAATTGTTGCTTCCTTCTTCTTGTTGCTTTCATCTAAAAGCTCTAATTGTTGTTTTTCTCTTCCTATTAAATTATCTTTAACTATAATTTCAAAACTAATTCGCCACTCCATTCTTCAGGCGGGCTCCTTGACTTCAACTACAACTCAAAAACTCAATCGCCACTCCATTCTTCAGGCGGGCTCCCTGACTTCAACTATAACTTCAAAACTAACTCACCACTCCATTCTTCAGGCGGGCTCCATGACTTCAACTATGACTTCAAAACTAACTCGCCACTACATTCTTCAGGCGGGCTCCCTGACTTCAATTACAACTCAAAAACTAAATCGACACTCCATTCTTCAGGCGGGCTCCCCGACTTCAACTACAACTCAAAAACTAAATCGCCACTCCATTCTTCAGGCGGGCTCCCTGACTTCAACTATAGCTTCAAAAACTAAATCGACACTCCATTCTTCAGGCGGGCTCCTTGACTTCAACCACAACTCAAAAACTAAATCGCCACTCCATTCTTCAGGCGGGCTCCCTGACTTCAACTACAACTCAAAAACTCAATCTCCACTCCATTCTTCAGGCGGGCTCCCTGACTTCAACTACTACTTCAAAATAAATCGCCACTCCATTCTTCAGGCGGGCTCCCTGACTTCAACTATAACTTCAAAACTAAATCGCCACTCCATTCTTCAGGCGGGCTCCCTGACTTCAACTACAACTCAAGACTAAATCGCCACTCCATTTTCCAGGCGGGCTCCCTGACTTCAACTATAACTTCAAAAACTAAATCGCCACTCCATTCTTCAGGCGGGCTCCCTGACTTCAACTACTCAAGACTAAATCATCACTCCATTCTTCAGGCGGGTTCCCTGACTTCAACTACAAACTTCAAAACTAAATCGCCACTCCATTCTTCAAGCGGGCTCCCTGACTTCAACTGCACTTCAAAATAAATTGACACTCCATTCTTCAGGCGGGCTCCCTGACTTCAATATCAACTCACTAGCTCCATCCCATCCATGTTGCCTTCCTTTGCTTCCTGCACCACTTTCTTCTTCCTGCATCGCCTCTTGGGCCATCCTCTCGGAATTGCTTTCCTCCGGGGTCGTGTTATTTTTCTCTTGACTGCTAGGGATATCTTTGGAATTGTTTACTTACCTGCTGGGGATAATACTGTTGGGGGAATCTTCTTTATTTCCTCCCTTTCTGCTTCCTTCAAAACCTTTATTCTCTCCCGAGATCGCTGGGGATTGAAATGTCATCAGCTGGGGATTACACTGTCGGGGGGTCCCTTTACCTTTTTCCTCCTTCGGGACTCGCGTTTTGCTCCCTTGAAAAACTTGTAGGATATAATGCTGCCGGGGAAATCTCGAAATCAGTGTTTCATTTTTTCGAGAACTGCTGGGGATGATACCGGCCTCTTGCCTTTCTGAACGCAAGCTTCCTCGTTTTGTCCTGTCTGCTGGGGGTATAATTTCCTCTATCACAACTTGTTGTTTTCTTTCTTTCAAAGTTGCTGGGGATAATCGGGTTCAAAGATCATTTCCTCGCGTTATCTGGCCTCTTTTCCCAACCGGGTATTTGGTTTCGAGAAAATTTTCGCAACGGGAGAAACTTTTCTGCCCCAGTTTGAGAATCTTCTTCGTGGTATGCTTTTCTGCCAACAACCCCTCTTTTTCCTGTTTCAAATCAAAGAAAAATTGGTTCGTTTTAAAATGTGGTGGCTGGTTGTGGTGCTCCTGCTGGGGATGGTTCTCTTCCTCTTTCCCTGCTCTGCGTTTCATTGTCAGAACTTGCTGGGGATGTTATTATTTGATGATATTCATGTTGGGGATAGCTTTCTCCTTTCTTGCTTCCCCGCCTTCCTTGACGACTCTTTATTCGCGAACCTTTCCACGTGGTTTTCCACCACCCGAATTCCTATGATAGTGAACCTGCGTGAAGACCTTGCATGTTTTACTGGTGAACCATTTTCTTTGTTCACCCTTGTCACCGGAAATACCTTTCTGCTGGGGATATCTCCCCTTCTTTTGCGTCATATCTAAGGAATGGGCATTTCTCGACCTTTGAGTCTCATTACCCATTAACCTTGAAGTCATTAACCTTCCTTGAGATATCCTCATTGACACCAATCCATCCCTTTGTCATTTTCCTATTACTGGGGAATATCCTGATGGACATTGGCCTTGCGCTTGATCCCTCCTGACTTATACCACTTGGGTGTACCCATCAAATTTCGTCTTGCATAATTGGAAAGCTGATGGAAAATTTTGAAGTCATCTCTTGCAAACAGACTCTATTGGGGAATTTTGATAAAAGGAGAAAGATAAAAGGAAACAGAATAAAAGACAAAAGGGAGGATGACTCTCTAAAAAGAAAAAATATAAAATAAACCTATCAAACGTGGATACCAACTCTAATGGACATGACATGCACATATAGCCTATCCTCCGTCGTTAAACCGGCTTTTGTAATCTTCGTCTGGGGCTTCCCATCTGATTTCCAATCTTCGTTCGACTTGTAGTGCCCGAGGGGTTTTCACTACCAAGCCTCTCTCATTTCGGTTTTTCTCTCAGCTTTTATCGCCTTTTGGTGCCTGTGAAGGTTTCCACCGCTAAGACTCTCATTTGTATTACTTTTCCGCTGGGGATTGGTGGTGTTACTGCTAAGACTCCCCTATTTTCTGCTGGAGATCGGAGTCTTTCTGCCGGGAATCAGAGTGTTATGTCCCGATAAAACTTCTCTCATTTTCCTAACTCAGCCTCTTTTGAAGATTGATCAAAAGGTCTTTCTTTGGACCGTAATGTGGGTTTGGACAGGGCTAGAAATAAAGGGTATTAAAGGTTCAAAATAAAACAAATTGGGTTCAAAATTACAACCTTCGGAATCCTATATTTTCCTTACATAAACACAATTTTTTTTTTACTGCCCCCGTTTCTTGCTTGGGGATTTTTTGATTTTTATTTACACTATGACCGAGCTGTGAAGCGCCTACGTATCCTCTTTGAGGAATCAGGTCAAACGTAGTTCCCAATTCCTCTTTTTCAAGTTTCTTTTTTTTCATACATTTTTCTTTTTCTTTTCTTTATCTCTTTTTGTTGTTTTCTTTTTCTTTACTTTTTCTTTATCCCTTTCTTCTCTTACCTTTCAAACTTGTGTTTCTAGTCTTTGCAACTAATTCCGAAGGAGGGGTATGAAAGAATTTAAAATAAGGCTCAAAGGGTTGACGATGGATAAAGTGTTTGGATAAGAGAACAAAATGCCTTCGTCATTCCAATCTTCAAAACATGCCAAGTGTAAACAACACAATTAATATACGTCATATCTTTAAAGTACTTGTTGGGCAACACTCTCATTTTCATTATTATGAACGACCCCATGTCAATTTTGGCAGCTTGCCTTTAACGGTTTCCTTTTACTTGCCCCAGTTTCTCATGACTCGGGTTTCGAATAATCTCAAACCGTTCTTACTTCATTTAAATATCTCGATCACCTCCCAATGGTTTTGTGATTAACTTTTAAGATCAGGCCAGAACTATGCGCGCACGTCATGTCACTAGAGCTAGCAGAAAAAGAACTATAGGAAGGAGAGGACTAAATAACATAAAATGTCTAGAAATAATATAAAATAGGTCATTGCATTAACCGATAAAAAAACGACTCGAACAACCAAAAAACAAAACTGGGGTACAATACTTAGGACGAACCTAGACCCCTTTAGATGAGACACTATGATCAAAAGAAAAATACAAGGATAAAAGGTTTGAGCCACAAAACAACATTCGGATTACCATTCTGAAATAACTCGGACAAATAGAAATGACAACAAAATAAGCCACCACAAATGACTCTCCAATTGATAAGCCTGACATTTAGCCACGAATTTGATTATTAGAACCACTATGGCCTTCTCTCATTTCAGTCGGCAAATTCCCGAGTGGATTCTCATATTCCGTGCCACCAGGCATCACCGCCGGAAAGTGTGTATCATCAGGTGCAAGTAACGGATTCAGCGCGATATTCTGGGTGTTACTGTTATGAATCACAATCAATCTTTCTTGGATCATCCTTTCTATTTCCCTTTTCAAATCCCGACAACTTTCCATGTTGTGCCCCCGGGCATGGGAATGGTATTCACACCTTTTAGATGGGTCAAAGCTCCTTGCACGTGGGTCCACATGATTTGGAGGGATGGGTGCAATCATGTCCTGTTGCTTTAACTTCTCAAATAAGCTTTCATAGGAAACTCCTATTGGTGTGAAATTATCCTTCAACTTCGGTTCCCTTCTATGCCCTTGGTTTGGAAGTGGGTTATAAGGTATTTGGAAATTTTGCAGAGGCTGATAGAGATTTTGTGATGCTCGTGCTCGCTTTCTTGGATGATTTGATGGCCGAATAACATACTGGGGTGGATCAACTGAGTATGGTGGGTTCGGAGGTGGATAGTAATGCTCAGGGGAGTTATGGAAAACCTGTCGAGACATCGCATACCGTCGAGGTGTTCTTCTGGAACCTTTTCTTGACCCCGATATCATCATGACTTCTTCATCCCTCTCATTCGTGTCACTAGATTCAAATTGGACAGCCTGAGCTGCAGCCTTGAGAGCCGCTTGACTTATAATTCTGCATGTCTTAAGACCGTTCTCTACCATTTCTCCCATTTTGAATACATCCAAGAAGGATTGACCAACCGCAGACATCATGTTCTGAAAATAATCCGGCTCTTGAGCCTGAAGGAAGATAGTGATTAACTCATGGTCATCCATGGGTGGCTCAACACGAGCCGCTTGCTCTCTCCATTTAAGGGCATATTCCCTGAAACTTTCACTTGATTTCTTCTTCAGATTTGAAAGGAAAATGCGGTCCGGGGCAATGTCAATGTTGTATTGGAATTGTTTGACAAAGGCCTGTGCCATGTCGTTCCAGACGTGCCAACGAGATGCATCTTGATCCCAAAACCATTCAGAGGCTACTCCTGTAAGGCTTTCCCCAAAGTAAGCTATTAACAATTCTTCATTTCTTCCCGGACTCCTTAGTTGATTGCAATACCTTTTCAAATGGGCTATGGGGTGTCCATGTCCATCGTACTTTTCAAATTTGGGAATCTTGAAACCAGGTGGCAAGTGGACATCGGGAAACAAGCATAGATCTTTGAAAGCAACACTCTTTTGACCTGCCAACCCGTGCGTGTTTTTCAACCGTTGTTCTAAGCTTTTCAATCTTTGGGTTATTTCCTCCTGTACCATCTTTCGGGGATCTTGCGTTGTCCGCTTGTCACAAACCAACCACCTTTTACTTACTTTACAATTCAAGACAAAACATGTTAGAATGGACTCAGACAGTCCTTATCAATTTTTTTATTTTTTTTTATTTTATATTATATATATACATATACAGTTGTGGTCGAATCTTTTGGAGATTGCCTACGTATCATGACCCCGCATGAATCAGACCGAGCGTAGTTCTTGCAAATTAATGCAAGAAATAAAGAGATGAATATTTGATTTTTTTCTTTTTTTTTTTTGAAAAAATTGTAAAAGCCGACTCCAACTACAAACTCTGATGAAAAACTTTCACACCTTGTGCCGGAGATTTCTACAAGAATAAAAATATTTTTAGCGCCAATTATGACTATTTCTACAAAATTAGCCATGTAATGGCTTATTTGACAAAATGGCTATTTTTGTAAAATTTATTTAAGAAAGATAAACTTGAAAATTTTTTTCATCCTATGGCTCATGGGGCATCGTTCGGCATCGCCATAAGCCAACATCAGACTGAGAAGTTTCTAATGTCAATTGACTATTTTTACAAAATTGGCCATGTAATGACTTTTTTGACAAAGCGGCTATTTTTTGCAAAATTTTATTTAAGAGACTACAAATTCAAAATTTTTCATCTTAGGGCCCATGGGGCATCGTTCAACACCGACACAGGCCAACACAAGACTGAGAAAGTTTAAATGCCAAATGTGGCCATTTCAGCAAAACCATATGTTGTATTTTTTTTTTCAAAGTTGAGTGATGACTCAAACTTGATTTTGCGGCTACGACCTTTCAACATTTCCACGAGGAAATATTTCAAGGTTGTGCCCAAAAATTATTTACAATGATTCAAAGTGGCTATTTTTGCAAAAACAACCTTCCGGCGTCCTTTCGGAACATTCGGCTATTTTTCAAAATGGCATCACTTTGATTTTATTGACAAAATTAAACACACATTTCTTTTTTGATTTTTTGAAAGGTGTGGTAACCCAAACTTGATTTTGCGGCTACGACCTTTCAACATTTCCGCGAGGAAATATCTCAAGGCTATTATTCAAAAAAAAAAGAAAAAGAAAAGACTTCAAAGTGGCCATTTTTGTAAAAACAGCCTTCCGGTGTCCTTTCGGAACATTCGGCTATTTTCAAAAATAGCGTTACTTTGATTTTATTGAAAACTAAAACTTCGACATTTTTTTTTTAATTTTTTGAAGGGGTGGTTGGACCCTGATGAGGGTTACCTACGTATCCCACCTAATGGGGAGAATCAAACCAGCGTAGTTCGATCAAATTATTTGACAAAATTGTTCCAGCTATTTTTCAAATTTTCTTTTCAAATTTTCCGATTGCGTTTCGTCAATATTTTTTTGATATTTTTCTATTCCAAAACTCTCTTTTTGTTTTCAGGAATTTAGCGAGTCCACATAATAATTCAGGACAAATAAATGCAACATATAACATGCTTATTATTAACAAGCAACACGAATTATTTTTGAAAACAAACTATTATTTTTCAAACTATTATAGTTTTCACTTTATTGACAAACAAATGACTATTTTTATGAATAAAATCACTTTTTTTTTATTGAAAAATAAAGCTTGTTTTTTTTTAATTATTAAAATAAAACGTTTTTCTCTTTTTTTTTGTTTCTTTTAATTAATAACAAGCTATTTTAAAAATAACAATTCTTTTTTTTTCTTTTTATTCTCAAAATCCGGTAGAGTTTCGACACTACTTGGGCATTGGTTTGTTTTCTAAAAATGAGTAGTTATCTCTCTGCATTGTTACTTTTCTTTTCTCTTTTTTTTCTTCATTTTTCCTCAATATTTACAAATCGGTCGGCATGCAAGTCTGAAACAAATAATTGCATGAAACAAACAGGATGCAACATGATGGTCTTTTTTTTTATTTCAGGTTGCCCGTCCTAGACGGACCCAACCCCTGTGTTGAGTCCCCTAAGTCAAATGCAACATGATGCAAATAAGCGTTCCTACTAGGGATCCGGCATGAAGTCACGTTATTCTAAGTTTAAAACCCGGGTATGTGTTCTAGACTGTGTACCCGAGCGGACAACTCGAGTTGAGGAAGGAGCTCCTTTCCGGGAACCAAAAGGCCAGCCGGCTTAGAAACTTTCCGAGCCTCTTTCTTATTTTGGGGTATGAAACTAACAGAATAGGGAGTCTCAACCAGTGAGCACATCCCCGGGGGTGAGAAAAGAAGGGTTTCGGCACGGTTTATATGTACAGTTCAGATAATATCAAAGCGGTAAACATATAGCACATTAATCAAACATATAATAAAATTCAGATATAAGCAAAAATAGCAATTTTACTGAGCTCGAATTCTTAAACCCCGAACCGAAGTTCCGGGTTACTTGTCCCCAGCAGAGTCGCCAGAGCTGTCACACCTCCCTTTTTTACACCGCATACGTATAAACGTAAATGTGCTATTCCAATTAAAGGACAATCGAAACGGGATTTATTTGATTAATTCAGAGTCGCCACTTGGGGAATTTATGGTGTCCCAAGTCACCGGTTGAATCCCGAATCGAGGAAAAGAATGACTCATGTTTAACAGTTTGTGTACCAGAAATCCGGATAAGGAATTCTGTTAACCCGGGAGAAGGTGTTAAGCATTCCCGAGTTCCGTGGTTCTAGCACGGTCGCTCAACTGTCATATTCGGCTTATTTATCTGATTTATACCGTGCTTTAATTCATGTGCAAAATTCAAGTTTTAACCGCTTTTAATATTATTATTCATTATTTTAATAAAAAATTGCAACGTCATGAAAATGTATTTCGGATCACACCGTACCAGTACGCCTGTGCCCTTTAACGCATTTTGACTTCGTTGAGATTTGGAGTTGGGTCACATAAATGTGCACCCGAATTTAGGAAAATAATATTATTAAACACGAGCCTAAAGCAACTACGCGTTTGCACTTTGCGAGGGCCATGAAATTCGCTAAATGGCACGCCTCGAATTCTAAATAATTTTAATAACCAATTATTATGTGCTCCGTCTTTTGGAGTTTCTTATTATAGCGTTACGAGGAATTACCATATGACTTTTAAATACTGTAATGTCTAACAATTACCTAATGCAATAGTAAACTATCATGAACCAATCTTTAAACTAAATAACAAAATCACGCATTCAAACGTCTAAAGCTAAACAACATAGGTTTTTTCTTTTGCATTTTTAACAATAGTAAATGAATTGATGCATTTGTTCAAGAATAAGAGGTCATATACATCACAAAATGTAAACTAATGAAGTAACCAAAATAGATGTTGCGGCTTTAAGACGGTAGAACCAAACTAATTAATCCCATAACTATACAATCATCACTGGCACACGACATCATCAAATTTATGCTCACATCCGCGTGAAAGCGAACATCATACGTTTTTAAGCATCACATTGATTCAACTTCAAGTATATCACCAACTAGACAAATCACAAAATTAAATTACCAAACCAACAATTAACACTAAACTGAAATAAAATGAGTAGAGGATTAAGGAATAGAACCTCGCTGGCAACCTCGAACGGGCTTTGGCCAAAAGCTAACAGAAACGATCGATGTTCGAACGAAAAGCTCGGGACTCACCGGAACCACGACAATACTCAATAGCTATTGGTTTGACGATACGTATGGCTGCTGGAGGTGGTAGTTTGGAATGAAGAAGATGAAGCAGAAAAGGGTCGTTTGGATGTGAGGCTGGACGTGATGGTGCTGGTCGGCTGGTCGCTGCCGCGACGGGCTGTTAGAGGTTAACGACGGGCTGCTCGCTTGGAAGCTGGTTTTAGCGTCGTTTGGATGTAACAGTGATGGAGGTAAGCTCGTCGACGATCGATTGACGACGCAGCAGCGGCGTCAATGGTTGCTGCTGGATGCTTCGACTGGGAGCTGGCTGGTCGTTGCCGAAATGCAGGAGGGAAATGAGGGCGTTAATGGAGGTTGACGTCGGGAATGGGGGTGAAGGTGACGACGAAAGGCTGGTTTGCAGGAGCAAGACGCTAGGGACAGTAGGTTTTTTTTTCTTTTTGGTTCTTTTGCTCAAAAAAAGACGATGATGCCGTCCTCTCCTTTTAAAAAATGAAGAAGAAGCTAAATAGTCTCCTCTTCCAGAAGTTGCAGCAACAATCCTTTTCTTTGTGTAGTCTCCCCTTTCACTGTTCGTTATCTCTTCTTTTTGAAGAAGAGAAATGTCTCCTGTTTCATTCCTTTTTTAAATTGTCTCCATTGTCTTTTTTGTTCCCCTCAGATGCCTTTCACGTGAGTCCCCCCCCCCCTCCTTTTTAACGTGATGTACAGTACATCTCTGTGTATTGTATTTTTTTTTTTTTAAATTTAGTCCCATGTTGTTTTTTGTCTTTTTCTTTTGTTTTTTACTTTCTTTTTGTCATTTTCTAATTATTCCCATCCCCCATTACCTATTGTCCCCATAGTGTGTGCATGTGTGTATGAGTAGTTTTGTCCGTATTCCCCGTGTGGTGGACTCGGATTATTACGGGCTAGGTCCGAAAATTATAAAACCGGGTAGTTTGAACCCGAGTATTATTCTTTGCCCGGAACCGAGAATGAGAACACGGTGTTATTAATTAATCACTACGTAAGCAAAATAACTATAAGACTAATAATTAAAATAAAATTATTTTTTATATTTTTTTAAAATTAAAGTAACTTCAAAATGTTAATGAAACTATTTTTTATTATTTTTATTTTTATAAAAAGATAAAAATATAAAGTACTATTTTTGTATTTTTCAAGTTTAAAAATGACTACGAAACATTAATAAAACTATATTTTTGTTATTTTTCATTTTAAGGTAAAAATAAAGTAAAAGAGTCAATTTTAGCTAAAATAGCTATATTAAAACTAAATTAAATATTTTATGCTAAAAAATATAAAAAATCTCGGGGAGGGTCAAAAATCACGCGTTTACGATAATCAATAGAGAAGTTAAACAATACGGCGAGGTCATGCTTTACGTAGACCCCCATATGCCGATATTGGGAGATATAAAATTATGTTGATTTAGGATGATAATAGATATGGAAAGTGGCAAACCTAAAATCACTTGAGAAAATTTGTTCTCTTATATCTACAGCTACATGTGTGAATATACATAAGATGAGACTTAGAGAATTTTGTTTTAAAGAATTCTTATTACTATTTAATATTGGAATATAATAGAGTTGAGTAGGGTAGATAGGAAACAAATGATACATATAATATGAGACCCTGACCCCATCGAATTTGATGCATTGATGGACTAATTGATACTACTATAGGAGAACTATTACTAAACATAACAAGACGTTAATGTTCCTCGATAAAGTCCACATGCATGTAAAAGCATAAACGGCCACATTTGTCTTTGTTCTATAAATCCCACGGACACATGTGAATGTTTCCATAGTAATTTTCACCCAACCAACAAGGTCTTCTCTATTTAGTTATTTAAGAATTTTATAATGTGAGACTCCAACAAGCAACTTGAAATAGGATATATCATTTATACCCGCAACTCAATATGCTCGCATAATAAGGGCAATAAACCAAATTAAAAAGGAACAAAGATTACAGAATTCTCCAACCAGAATATATGGAGATATTGTGCAAAATGTGCCAACGTGAACATATATAGCGTAGGTATTCTGGCAACTAGTTGAGATTAATGGACAGCAAAATCTGTATATATCCACTTTTGGCCATGGCAAGCAGCAGACAATTACTGCCATATGTATGTATTGATATAAGAAGATTATGAAAGAAAAAAGAAGAAATTTATAAAGATAGATAGATTACTTGTTTGGGTAACTACCAGCAGGAAAATCAGTTTTTAGATAATAGATAAGACAATTGCACATGGTTCTACTCTTTCAAATCTAAGAATTATGGCCTACTACCATCCACTATATAGCTATGTACCTCAAACCTGACTAAACTACAAACTTAATCAATAACCTTATCCCTAGGGAGAAGTAATTTTATGAAAAGAAACTGATTTTTTTCTTCTAATTCACCATTACTACTGGGATTCATATAGAGTACTGAAAAGGTATGACTAATAGATTAATATAAGTCCATATATAATTCTAAAATTATGGATCTTTTTTTTTCATATGCCTAAACCGTATACAAAAGTATGATTCGTTGTTAGTGTGAGAGAACAAATATTCCCTGGGGTATAGAAGTTGTTTCCAAATAAATCTTCGGCATAAATCCTTCTCTCCAAGAACTTTTCACATTGCTCTTAGAGAAACTCGAACTTACAACCTCTTGATTGAAAGTGAAAATTGCTTACCATCATAGCAACCCCTCTTGTCTCTATGCACGTAAATTACTACAATTATCAAAAAAGTTGTAACAGTGATCCCTTGATCATAAGTTTTTCAATATCGTGTTTTGGCTTTCTTGTTCGTTTCGCTTCTACTTATGTTGGTGCAAGGCAATAATTACCTAGTAAATATTTTTTATGGGGTGAAATTTAATAGTTACCCTGTGAAATAGTTTTTTTTATATATATATATATCACTGATCATAGGATTTTCAAAGATTATAGTGTGGTGACAAAGAATAATGAATAAAGGGGGAAAAAAAAGCTAATATACGACATGGAAATAGTTAAAAATCTATAAATGGTAAAAAAAAAAAAGGACTATAAAATAATAGCAGTTGTTAAGTAGAGGACAAGGAAAAAGATGAATACGTTATTGGTCAATTCAATGATGCCCTCTCTTCTTAGCAATTTCCTTTCTTAGTCTAACGATAATAAAATGGAGAAGGATTTGGTTATTTATGTTCAGACGAAGAGGCCCACAGCTTATAACTACCCTCAAAACAGACACTCTAACCACTAGCTAACATCATCGAATCTCATTTTCATAAATATTGCAAAAAATTGAATAATCCCATTTGTTCTCGTCTATTTTCCGCTGCCTTTCATTTATAAGGCGTAGTTACAATCATAACACAAATCCACATTAGTTTATAACATAACTGTCTTTGTTATATTATGAGAAATTTTCCTAAATCATTATTTTTTTAGTGGTAATTAGTTATTTGTAGATACAATTTGCTATATTACGGATTGTAGATACCTTTTTTGTTGTTATAGGATGTATTAGATGTATTTAAGCTACTGCATTCATGAATATAGTAGCAAAAATAGGCGTAAATCATGAAAATTCAGCTAATTAGCTGTTGTATTAGAGTGTATTCGACTGTATCCATGAGGTAAAACATGGGATTACAGCTGGACAGATTATTGTATTCGACTGTATTCGCGGCGTGAAATAAGGGATTACACTGTTTTTTAACAGAAAATGAATCAATTAACATAATAGACTCCTAATATAACTAAACAAACTTAATTATAACACACAAATTTTATATTTTCAGTTATATAAAAGATTCTCAATCGAAAAATACCCAAAAAATATAACAATCTCAAAAGAAATTATATAATACATCTGAATACATAAATTATATTAATTAAGAAAATATATGAATACACTCATGGTATATAGCGAGATACTAAATGCAATGAAATACATATAATACAGCGTGATACATTGAAATACAATGAAAAAAAGGCAGTGGAATACAGCGAGATACATTGAAATACAATGAAAAAAGGCAGTGAATACAATGAAATACATGGAATACAACGAGATAAATTGAACTACAATGAAATGCATGAAAATACAGTGTGATATGTTGAAAATACATTGAAATATATTAACATAAAATCAAGTTGCTCAGCCCTGAACACCGTCGCCTTTGTTCAAGAACAAATCCTAACTTCCAGCGAATCCGCCGTCGAGCAAAAATCCTAAATCTCACTATTCCCACGCATCAAAATTACAAATTCAACATCAAAATTACAGGCCTTATGGCGCTCTTGTCTCTCAACTTCCTTTGTTAATTGTTAGCAGTAACTGCAGAAGTCAATCATATCGTCAACTCTGTACAACAAATCTCCTCCTCGTCATTATCCATCTAAAAAATCCCAAATCGCCAAAGCAAACAACATGAAAAAAAAAAGTTTTCAACCCTAAATTTCACTGTTCCTACGCATCAAAATTAAAAATTCAACATCGAAATAATAGGCCTTATGTCGCTCTTGTCTCATATCATCCTTTGCTAGCGGTAACTGCAGAAGTCAATTGTATTTTCAACTCTGTACAGCAAATCTCCTCCTCGTCATCATCCATTTAAAAAATTCCAAATTGCCAAAGCAACAACATGAAAAAAAAAGAATAGTCAAATTGAGTAGCAGAAGGAGCAAGATCCCCTCTTACACACACTATTGAATTGGACCTTAAAGAAGGAAGAGACGAATGGAGTGGAATTCACAAACTACTAGTTTTTTGACATCTAAATTGGCAAATAAAATGTGAACTCCGACAGAAAATGAGAAAGAATCAAGTTAGAAAACGTAAATTTGATGTGAATTTGTTTTGTTACAATTTATGTTATGTGGTAGGTGATGTGGGTGAGAGAAATTTTGAAATTAAGCATCGTGTGACATGTATCAAGAAAATAGTGTAACTGATTAGCATATTTAGTGGCTTAGGGATAGAAGGTAGCTAAAATTAAATATTGTAAATATTAAAAGGTATCTATAGAATATATTTTTTTTAAATGATATTTATTTAAAATAATAATGTGTTAACCTTTGTTACAGGAGATAAAAATTCCTTATATTTTCAATTAGAAAATACCTGAAAAATAATCCAACTTCCTCCAAAAGTCAAATAATCATACTTACATGTGGATTTCGAGCCTCTCACTCAATCATTCTCTACTTAAATACAAGATTTGTGTATGCGGTAATTATCGAATGCGTGATATGCACCAAAGCCTTGGAAGTTTGGCGAGCTGAGACTTGTTATGTGGCTGGAACCAATTAGGATTTGGTATTTCCGTATTCCTATATTGATTAAAGAATGCGATTAGGTAAAGCTGCCCTATGTTGAATATATCAGCAAAAGCCAGTGATTATTATAGTTGATGATCACGGCGGCGGTTAAGAAACATATGGAGGAGGCTGTACCAGAGAAGCGAGTGATAGCGTTGGCTTTGGTCCTTAACTGTGATGGATATTTTCCAACTTTCCATAAATTAAACATATTTCCTCCTCAGGCTTTAATAATAACTTTTATTTAGTGGGAAAAAAACTATGTAGTTTTCCTATTACAAAACTACATTATCTTTTTGTGAAGGCAAAATATCTTAGTACCCCCTAAATTATTTGAGAATTATTACTTTCCTCCCTAAACTATCTCTGGTTCGAATTACCCCCATCAACTTGGCCTTTTGAGAATAATTACCCCCCTAAACGCTTATGTGGCAAAAAGTGTGGGTACACTCACCTGCCATGTAGATTTTTCTGTCCATGTGGCATTTTCGTGAAAAATAAAAAAGAATTTTTATCTTTTTAAGGATATTATTTTTTAAATAATTTTTTTCGAATACAATTTATAATAAAATTTGGATAGAACGACATTAGTTAGGTTAAATATTTTTATTTGTTCAAAAATAATAAAATTTTAGTTAATCTTTTTTTGAATTTGAACTGAAAATAAATATTTATACAATTAAAATAAATAGTCAATGCATCTAAAAATTTATAAAATATAGTTTGAAATTAATTATTTTGGCTATAATTTTTTATATATCTCTAAATTATAGTGCTCCAATTTTGTTTTACGGATTTTACCTAAAAAAAATAAAAATACACAGTTGAAATAAATAGTCATTGCATCGCAAAAGAATAAATAAAAAGAGTATACAATTACAAGAAATTACAAGTGCAATTGTACACTCTTTTTATTTCTTATTTGATTCAATGATTATTTATTTCAACTATATATTTTTATAACTTTTTAGATGTCTTGACTATTTATTTCAATTGTATAAATTTTTATTTTCAAGTAATATTCAAAAAAAGATTAACTAAAATTTTATTATTTTTGTACAAATAAAAATATTTAACATAACTAATGTCGTTCTGTCCAACTTTTATTATAAATTGTATTTAAAAAAATTATCTAAAAAATAATATTCTTAAAAAGAAAAAAAATTCACGAAAATGCCACATGGCAGGTGAGTGTACCCACACTTTTTGCCACATAAGCATTTAAGGGGGTAATTATTCTCAAAAGGCCAAGTTGAGGGGGTAATTCGAACCAAAGATAGTTTAGGGAGGAAAGTAATAATTCTCAAATAGTTTAGGGGGTACTAAGGTATTTTGCCTTTTGTGAAAGATATATTCAAATACAATTTCAATTCCAAATACCATCTTTTAACTTTATTTAAAAAACTACTATTAGTTTTTCAAATCTCACATTTTTTATGTCCAAATGCCTATTAAACTTTATATCCAATTCCCCAAAGCTATCCAGCCAAAACCTTTTCAATTGAAAAGTGAAATAAAAGAAGGTTTATAATAGAAACACAAGGTCAACACCTTTAAATAGAGTCAAAATTGCTGAACTTAGCTAGCAAATTCAATAGTGTCTTTAATAAACAAAATGGGTGCGTAGTGCAAATTTTGTGCAGTTTCCCTTATTCACAAGACGAACAATCATAATCATTAAACATAATAATTCGTATGGACCAAGATTGAAGCCTCTTGAATTATAAACTCCATGCCAAAAGCCATCTTCACGAGGCAAACAGGATTATCATAATAAATTCATATGGTCCATGATTCAATCAAAATATGATCATTTTCTGACACCAATCAACTATATTGAGTTCCTCAAAAATACACGTATAATTACATCATACATGAACTATGAAATATAATGGCACCAACAGCTTCACATTAAGGTATCAAATTCTCAATAAATGTCACAACGAAGCAAGAACTCAAAGAGAAGACATCTTCACTTAATTTATTCGATTTTTGGGTAGAAAAACAAGAAAACACCTATCAAGTTAGGTCAACAAACCAAAGATATTACATCTAGTCTACTAACCAACATTTACTTTTTTCTACCACTAACTTATAATAACCACAATCTATATGAACATAATCAAGAAAAAAGAAATACCCTTTAAAATTACAAATCGTAAATTTAATTTAGATTAAAAAAAACTCAACTTTATTATACATACAGATTGATTGCTTGCGATTTACTGTTTGCTCAATGTCTGGTAAAAACTCCCCATAATTTACCTCTACCAAGACAATCCAAGAGCTTTTTTGCACCATCAATCTCCATTTCAGCTAACTTCTGCAAATGCACAATAGCTCCTGAATCCACCATTTGCTTGCGACATTTCTTGGAATACACAAGCGAAGCCAATAATGAAACAGGATACCTTTTGTCTAAATTTTGTACCAATGGATCTAATAGCTGAACTGCATTCACAATACCTCTTTCTTCCTTCCTAAAAATCTTCCTATTTCCAGCATATACCATTAAATTCGTCAATGCTCTTGCTGCTGCTTCTCTCTCTTCTACAGCTTTACCTTCGATCATTCTCACTAACAGAGAAATACACCCGATTTCGCCTAGTTCTTTTCGGGTTTTAGTACTGTATGCCAAATCGTAAATTGCTTTAGCTGCAGCAATTCTCACACCTAATACCCCACAATTCAAAACCCCAACAATCCGAGGTAAGAATTCATTTTCCACAATTACCTCAGCTACTGATGAACATGTAGCTAAAGTTCTCAACATAAGAACAGGGGCCTCTAGACTTTGGACTGAAGGAGCTGAATCCCAGAAATTTTGTATGCTTTCAATTCCACCTTCTCTAGCCACCAAGAGTTTCATGTTGTTGTCTTTTGAAATCAAATTACACAAACACGAAATTGCATTTTCTTGGGCTAATGCTGTACCAGAAGTTGATAACCTTAAAAGTATCATTATCGCGTTTTCTTCCATGAAATTCTCTTTAATTTCAGGGAAAACGGCTAAGTTTTTAAGCACTGAAGCTGCCATAGCTTGAGAATTGGGTGTTCCTGTTTGACATATTTCTAATAAAGATGAAATTCCTCCTCGTGACCCAATTGCCCTTGCGTTTTCCTTTGTATGGCCCAATGCTTGTAAAGCTACGCATGAATTTTCCTTCCCTAAAACACTACCGGATTCGAGAATCCTGAGGAGATTGTTGAGAAGGCCTAAGCCTTCAGCGATCAAAACATGCTTGCTGGAATCAACGGTGGAAATTTTAGCAATGGCAGTCACTGTTTTCTCCTTGATCTCAGGTGAAGAGCTGGAATCGAGTAAGCGAACGAGCACCGGAACGATTCCCTGAGCTACTGCAATTAATACATTTTTGTCGTCTTCTTGTAAAAGACCAAGCAACGAATCTAACACCGAGTTCTTCGACTCAGTGGTCCCGATCTGAAGACGAGTTATCAGATTCCTCGATTCGGCTCGAATACTCTCCCGCTTTGACGTTGTTGATGAAACGGCACCGTTCTCATGAAGGACCCCACTCTTAATCAAAACCTCTAAATCCCTAACATGGTTATCGAGTTTTGCTGAAACTGAGTCGATGTCATTCTGGGTTTTGAGCTTGCCGTCAGGTGGGTTAGCGGAATGGCAAATGGAGGAGAGAGAAAGCGCGTCGGAGAGAGTGGTGGAGAGAGAGAGAAGGAGGTCGTTGTAGAGAGGATTATTGGAAGCGTTAATGGAAGCAGTGGAAAGGTCAGAGAGGTGAGATTGAAGTGTGGAGAGTTTGGTTCTGACTAAGGACCATTTGCCTTTAAAGCTTTGAGTGTGGGGAATGGAATCGAGAAGAGATTGAAGAAGCTGGGAATTGGAGTGAATAATGGGGTTAGTGGGTTCAATGGGATCGTTTTCAGGTACTTTCATGGCGGCTTTTTTTGCACAGAGAAAAGAAAATAAAGAGAGAGATAGAGAATGAGAGAGTGGTTTAGGGTATTAGGGGACGGAGGAAAGTGATGATGAGTAAGCAGTGCTGGAGTAGTATATGGGAAAAATGGGAAAATAATGTAATGTTGCGGCGTCAACTGCGGACGCAGTTTCAAGTGCGTGCTTTTCACATTCCCATATGTTAATTTTCGACCATATTTGTTGGATCAACTCCGTTTGTCACTTTGTCACTATATTAGATTCCAACACTGGAAAAGGTCAAAATTTAACCACTTTATTTTTGGATATTATTCATATTTAACCGCCATTATATTATTTGACTATATTTATTCATACCTCTATACTATCCGATTAAATTTATTTTATTATCAGTAAGTTTTTAAAAATTACCCCTCAACCTGTTAGAAAAATCCAGAATCTCCCAAATCTCTTTTATTTAATCACTTGTTCTTTTCTTAATCTACTATTTTCATAAATTACTATTAAGATGAATGCTAAAGGTAGTAAACTATAAAAATTATTCATGGATATCTTTAATTATTATTACACCCACTTCTTTTCTTGTGATAATAGTTTTAGAACTGGCTGAAAAGATTAATAATTTTTCAACCATAAATACACTATAGAATTTTGTGGGTCTATTTGTAATGTATTTTGTGTGGCTGCTCATCATGTATGTACATATATATTTGAATATATTTTGTAAATTGTCTAGCTAACATTCGGTCGACCAACTTAAAAGTGCATAATACGTATGCATTTGAATAAAGTAAAGTTGAATTCGATAATACAAAGTCGCCAAGGAAATCAACTTCTATCAATAATACTTGCAAAGTATTTTATCTTTTGTGGTATGAATCCATTAAAGCTGGAGTGTTGTAAATACCTTTTAATTTAGACAAGCTACCTAATTTAAATTCTTCAATTTACTATACTTTGATTACTAACCGTTATGTTATTTTAGTATTTCTTTCTCTTATTTTTTTATTCCAATTAAAAAAGTCGGTAAATACCAACTATTTTAAAAATAGTAGATCAAGAAGAACAATAAGTGACTTATGATCCGAGAGATTCTAGGTCTTCTAACAGAATGAAGGGTAATTTTTGTAAATTTGCTAATGGTACAATAAATTTGGTCGAATAATATAATGGAGGTTAGATTTAGACCATATGCAAAAATAGAGTAACCTTTTCCCTTCTAACAATTAGCTTCAGTAATATTTTATTTACCGTTGTATACTACTAGTATTGTACAACATATATAAACTTTTTGTTCTTCTTTTTTCTTTCTTATAATGATTGTTTTTTCAGACCAAATAATGCATATATCTATTATTTCATTGCGATGATTTACAATGGGGTAAGACCCCTCTATTTATAGGAGAAATTATGACTTAGTCACAAAGTAAAACTCTCCACAAGATAGACATTCACTCCAAGTAGAATTCTATTCTTAACACTCCCCTTGAATGTCTACTCAATAAGTAATGTGCCTCGTTAAAACCTTAACTAAAATAAAACCCAATGGGAAAAAAATCTAGAAAAGAAAAAAGAGTACACATATCTAATAATACGCCTTTTGGTTGCCTCGTTAAAAACCTCGCAAGGAAAACCTAGTGGGACAAAACCTTGTAAGGGAAAAAGAGTGCAACGCGCATTAACTCCCCCTGATTAGAGCATCAATTCACATCCTTAAGCCTTCGCATCCCGATCTTGTACACTAGCTTCTTGAAGGTTGACGTTGGTAGAGATTTTGTGAACAAATCAGCCATATTATCACTTGAACGAATCCGTTGCACATTAATATCACCATTCTTTTGAAGATCATGTGTGAAAAATAACTTTGGTGAAATGTGCTTTGTCCTATCTCCTTTTTATGAATCCTCCCTTCAGTTGAGCTATGCATGTTGCATTGTCTTCATACAAAATAGTGGGTAACTTGTCACATTTCACACCACATTTATCTCGAATAAGATGTATTATAGACCTCAACCACACGCACTCTCGACTTGTTTCATGAATAGCAATTATCTCAGCATGATTAGATGAAGTAGCCACAATTGATTGCTTAGTCGATCGCCAAGATATAGCAGTGCCTCCACAAGTAAACACATAACCTGTTTGAGATCGAGCCTTGTGTGGGTCGGATAAATACCCAACATCAGCATAACCAACAAGATCGGGACTGCAATTGTTGCCATAAAATAAGCCCATATCGGTAGTCCCTTTTAGATACCGCAATATGTGTTTGATCCCATTCCAATGTCTCCTTGTGGGAGCAGAGCTATATCTTGCTAAGACATTAACTGGAAAAGTTATGTCGGGCCTTGTAGTATTGGCAAGATACATTAGTGCACCAATTGCACTAAGATATGGTACTTCAGGACCAAGTAGCTCTTCATTCTCTTCTTGAGGTCGGAATGGATCTTTGTTCACATCAAGTGATCGAACAACCATCGGAGTACTTAATGGATGTGCTCCATCCATGTAAAACCGTTTCAATACCTTTTCTATGTAGGTAGATTGATGAACAAAAATTCCGTTTGCCAAATGTTCAATTTGCAAACCAAGACATAATTTTGTCTTTCCGAGATCTTTCATCTCGAACTCCTTCTTTAAATAATCAATTGCCTTTTGGAGTTCTATAGGAGTTCCAATAAGGTTTATGTCATCAACATATACGGCAAGTACAACAAATTCCGATGTTGTTTTCTTTATGAAAACACATGGGCAAATGGCATCATTTATATAGCCTTCCTTTAATAAATACTCACTAAGACGATTATACCACATTCGTCCTGATTGCTTTAGACCATACAAAGATCTTTGCAATTTGATTGAAAATATTTCCCGGGATTTTGAATTATTAGGCATTTTGAAGCCCTCGGAATTTTCATGTATATCTCATTATCAAGTGAGCCGTAAAGGTAGGCGGTAACCACATCCATTAAATGCATGTCAAGTTTTTCATGGACAACAAAACTAATGAGATAACGGAATGTTATAGCATCCATAACGGGTGAATATGTCTCTTCATAATCAACACTAGGCCTTTGTGAAAATCCTTGTGCAACAAGGCGTGCCTTATATCTTTGCACCTCATTTTTCTCATTTCTCTTGCGTACAAAGACACATTTATAGCCAACAGGCTTAACACCATTAGGTGTTTGGACTACAGGCCCAAAAACTTCACGTTTTGCAAGTGAATTCAACTCCGATTGGATTGCTTCTTGCCATTTTGGCCAATCAAGTCTTTGTCGACATTCTCCAACAGATTGAGGTTCAAGATCCTCATTTTCTTGCATAATGTTGGATGCAACATTATATGCAAAGACATAATCCACCACTATATCCAATCGATTCAAATTTGTCTCAATATCGATTGGATTTATTGATAGTTCCTTATTTTCTTGAGTCTCGGGCTCGGTGGATTCCTCATGAATCTCAGAATTTATTAAGTCGTGGATTTCTTCATGAGATTCTTTCATAGTGTCATTTTGATCATTTATTTTCCTTTTTCTAGGATTTCGATCTTTGGAACCTAATGGTCTGCCACGTTTCATGCGTGCTTTTGACTCATTAGCTATGACACTAGAAGATTGTCCAATAGGGACATCAATACGGATTGGAACATTCTCCGCAAGGATATGTGATTTTGTTATCCTTTTCATATCCGTAAATGCATCGGGCATTTGATTTGCTATTCTCTCTGCAAATGAATAATCTTTTGTACCTCTTTTTCACAAATAGAGGCACGTGGATCAAGATGAGATAATGATGGATTTTTCCACAAAATTTCCCGTTTGGTTTCACCAACTTCTCCCCCTAATTTTGGGAAAAGTGTCTCATCGAATCGACAGTCTGCAAATCGTGCAATAAATAAATCTCCCGTTAATGGCTCGAGGTAGCGAATAATGGAGGGCGATTCAAACCCAACATATATTCCTAACCTTCTTTGCGGACCCATTTTGGTGCGATATGGCGGTGCTACAGGCACATATACTGCGCATCCAAAAATTCTTAAATGGGATATATTAGGTTCATGACCCAAAACTAATTGCAACGGGGAATATTTATGATAATTTGTCGGTCTGAGACGAACTAGCATTGCTGCATGCAAAATGGCGTGACCCCAAACAGAAGTGGGCAACCTCGTTTTCATGAGTAACGATCTTGCTATCAATTGCAGACGTTTAATTAAAGACTCTACAAGACCATTTTGAGTGTGAACATGAGCTACAGGATGTTCCACTTTTATCCCAATTGATAAGCAATAATCATTAAATGCTTGGGATGAAAACTCAGCGGCATTATCAAGTCTAATAGACTTAATTGGATTATCAGGAAATTGTGCCCGTAATCGAATTATTTGTGCCATTAATTTTGCAAACGCGAGGTTGCGAGATGACAATAGGCATACATGAGACCATCTAGAGGATGCGTCTATCAAGACCATAAAATATCGGAATGACCCACTAGGTGGGTGAATAGGTCCACAAATGTCCCTTTGTATACGTTCCAAAAACGCAGGGACTCAATTCCAACCTTTGTTGGTGATGGTCTAATAATTAACTTGCCTTGATAACAAGAAGTGCAAGAAAATTCATCATTTAAAAGAATCTTTAAATTCTTTAATGGATGCCCATTTGAGTTTTCTATGATTCGTCTCATCATAATTGATCCAGGGTGTCCCAATCGATCATGCCAAAGTACAAAAGTATTGGAATCGGTAACCTTTTGGTTTATAATAGAATGTGCCTCAATTGCACTAATTCTTGTCCAATACAGGCCACAAGACAAAGATGGGAACTTCTCAATAACCCTATTCTGGCCAGAGACATTTTTGGTAATGATGAGATATTCAAGATTATTCTCATCTATTGTCTCAATATGATATCCATTTCCGCGGATATCTTTAAAACTCAACAAGTTCCTCTTGGACTTGGAGGAGAACATTGCATTCTCTATGATAAGTATTGTTCCCTTAGGCAGAGTTATAGTAGCTCTTCCAGAGCCTTCAATTAATTTACTACTACCAGAAATTGTAGTAACATCTGCCTTACACATACTTAAATGCGAGAAATATTTCTTCTCTTTGAGTATTGTATGTGTTGTACATGAATCAACTAAACAAATATTTTCACAATTGAAATTTGATTCAAGTTTGCTTTGAGGGATATCCATATTTGCTTAATCTTCTGAAAGAGCTTCTTGAGACGGTAGAGTCTCGTGCTGATAACGTGTTATGAAATAATAAAAGAACAAGAGCAATATTGCAGAGAAAGAGAGAGGAAATTCTTATTGAATTTTGGGATGATTTACAATGGGGTAAGACCCCTCTATTTATAGGAGAAATTATGACTTAGTCACAAAGTAAAACTCTCCACAAGATAGACATTCACTCCGAGTAGAATTCTATTCTTAACATTTTTGTTCATTCTTTTTTCTTTCTTATAATGATTGTTTTTTCAGACCAAATAATGCATATCTCTATTATTTCATTGCGTACATGTTACTGATAATTAATACAAATACAAAACACTCTATTAATTATAAATGAGATTTATAGTTTTTCTTATCTCTGTTAGCAAATCCAGATATATTATAATTTTTCTCCCACTATATTGACTACTGAAATGTACCCTTGAATACCATTTATTCTTCCTTTTAATGAAGAACAATGTTATTGATAAAATCCATAGATAATCTAGGCAACTAACCCACACCACAGAGAATTAGCTATAGGGTATTTAATCACTCTAGAAAAGGGATGAGGAGGAAGTGGACATCCCAAAGTTATCTCCTTCCCTATTTATAGTGAAGTTAGGTAAGATATTCCCTAATTTATTGCCATTCGGGTTTTAAAAATAACAATCACACTAATTCCGCAGCATATCTAAGAATTTAACAACAATATACCTCTAAATTTGTTCACAAAATTGACTAGTGATTTTTTCAAATGTTGTGTAAGAACTTTGTTCATCTGTCCTTTTTTGTAATCCTCTTTGGTCATCCCATCTTGTTGTTTAATAGTTTGGTGTGGGAGAAGTATATTAGTAATCTATTATATTACGACAAATAAGGATCACATTCTCAAATTAGGGAGCCACCACCTTTTTCTTTTTTTTTCTTCTCTTTTCAAAGAAACACAAAGGAGAGAAACAATGCCGAAAGGGGAACTTTAAAAAAGAAAAAGAAGGAACCAGAAGAGAATGTGGAAATTCTTTCACATTTTGGGTACCACGTTGCATTAGAATACATCAATGTGCTCAGACTTGCCTTTGAAAACGCAACACACAAAAGACATCATTTGCTTCTAATATTAATCCATCAATTGATTAATGTATCTTTAGAATATTTAAATGGGATGCACCCTACAAAGAAGTCATTTCGTTGCGATAAATATGTCTTCTAAAAAAGTTATTTATACCTTATATATATATATAGGTCGAAATCTGGACGCCCACGATTGTTACCGAGTGTAGCAAAGAACAAGGTCTTTATGATGCAGCGTTCTTCGATCGTTATGAAGGGCGACAACTATGATAGAGAACAATGGGAATATGTCTTTCGAATATTCCTTGTGTTGTACTTTTTTTAAGGTTAAAAGGGGGATTGACCCCTATAAAAAGAGAAGTGGACACTCCGTAAAAATGTGGCTTTTTGGACTTATTACAAAGAAAAATCCTTGCATCACCCTTGGTCTTGACTAATTAAGCTATATTCTCTTGCATCTGAAATTCTCGCATTCATGAGTAATCTTTTGGTTCCAATATACTGCTACCAAAGATACTATGGGAATACTGTACCACACCAAAAACCAGCACAGGCGACACGCCGTATTCGTTAGATTACGGGACTGATGTAGTTATACCCGTTGAGGTCGGAGAACCTAGGCTAAAATACTCCAGTGAGAGTGGACCAAGCAACAATGAAAGCATATTACAAGACCTGGATGAAGTCGAAGAGCAAACGGATATGGCTCACATAAGAATGATAGCCCAAAATCAACAAGCAAAAAGGTACTATAATAAGAAGGCCAAAGTACGACCACTCACAGTCGGGGACTATGTTCTCAAAGCCAAAACACAAGCAGCGAAAGACCCGAATGAAGTAAAATTGGGAAAAAACTGGGATGGGCCATACAAAATCACAGCAACAGCAAATAAAGGAGCATTTCAATTAGAGACAATGGAAGGGAAACTACTACAAAATAACTAGAATGTCGCCCACCTCAAAAACTTTCACTTATGAAAAGAGACACCACATAAGTCTTACTCTTTTTCCCTAACCCCGAGTTTTGTCCCAATCAGATTTTCTCGGGGAGGTTTTTAATAAGGCGACGAGGGAGACATCTCGAGGTCCGAAGTATCGTTCATTTCCTGCCTGCTGACATCATCTCTGGGCCGAGCAAAGAAGGGACTAGGTATAAAGAATCTCCACTGTATGTACGAAGTCGACATGTATCGCCATTGTAGATATAAAGAATCTCTAATGTATGCACGAAGTCAACATATATTTCCAACAGGAATATACCCACTCCATTATGTACACAATATCAATATGCGTCTCTAATGCTTGAATAAATTGGCATATGTGACACTCCAGCAAATGCAATAGAACGCCATTCTCACAATGGGATACTACTTCGGCACCAGCTCGAAAGTAACATCCCAATGGCTAAGGCCATTATCAAAGATATGAGTTCGACGTAGTTCGAACTACGACAAGATACT
Source organism: Nicotiana noctiflora (assembly GCA_032618575.1). Classification (NCBI taxonomy): domain Eukaryota; kingdom Viridiplantae; phylum Streptophyta; class Magnoliopsida; order Solanales; family Solanaceae; genus Nicotiana; species Nicotiana noctiflora. Next base: position 203,144 of record JASVEL010003305.1, read on the forward strand.
ACTTTGTCACCAACTTGAAAGTAGCATCCCAATGGCTTAGGCCATCATCAAAGATATGAGTTCAACGTAGTTCGAACCACGACGGGACACTACTTCGGCGCCAGCTCGAAAGTAACATCCCGATGGCTAAGGCCATTGTAAAAAATATGGGTTCGACGTAATTCGAACTAGGACGGGATACTACTTTAGAACCAGCTTGAAAGTAACATCTCGGTGGCTAAGGCCATTATCAAAGATATGAGTTCGATGAAGTTTGAACCACGATGAGATACTACTTCGGCACCAGCTCAGAAGTAACATCCCAAAAGCTAAGGCCATCATCAAAGATATGAGTTTGACGTAGTTTGAACCACAAAGGGATATTACTTCGGCACCATCTCGAAAGTACATACCAATGGCTAAGGCCATCATTAAAGATACGAGTTTGACAAAGTTCGAACAATGATGGGATACTACTTCGGCACCAGCTCAAAAGTAGTATCCCGATGGCTAAGGCCATCATCAAAGATATGAGTTTGACGTAGTTCGAACCACGACGCGATACTACTTTGGTACCAGCTCGAAAGTAATATCCCGATGGATAAGACCATCATCAAAGATATGGGTTCGACGTAGTTCGAACTACGACATGATACTACTTCGGTACCAGCTCAAAAGTAACATCTTGATGGCTAAGGCCATCGTCAAAGATATGGGTTCGATGTAGTTCGAACTACGACGGGATACTACTTTGTCACCAGCTCTAAAGTAACAACTCGATGGCTAAGGCTATCATCAAATAAATGAGTTCGACATCACTCCAACTACGATGGGATACTACTTCAGCAACAACTCGGAGTAACATCCCGAGGGCTAAGGCCATCATCAAAGAAATTAGTTCAAATTCACTCAAAAAATAATGGTTTAATATTTCAGCAAAAGTTCGGAATAACATGGATGCAGCAAAGGTTACCAACGAATCAACAAAATTATTTTTTGTTATAGCAAATATTTTACAAGTACTTGACTTTTACAAAGGGCTCAGAGACGCCCTTACAAAAATTACGAAGCAAAAATAAATACAAACCAAATACTACACATCATTTCTAGTAACATACATGTCTTCATACCAAGAGTTGGAAGCAAGTCTGTTCGCATCATCAAAACTAATATCATCCCTGTCAGGTGTGAGGGGATCATACCTGCATGCCTCACGAGCTGCATGGGCCTTGGCACGCATATCTCGAAGCTCTACTTTGGATGCCCTCATATCAACATTATGAGACTTGTACACAACAAGCTGGGCTTCAGCATGAACCCACAACTCATACAAATGTCAAGGCACGGCGGGTTCAACCGAAACATGAGATGTAGAAGGCTGCGATCGTCTTCGTACGTCCTCCATTTTTGAAAGAGCCTCTTGCTCATTTAACGTACAGTTCCGCCTTTAACCCTTGAATACATCCCTCAAGTCCCGCTATCATAAGTGCAAACGACTCCATCTCCATGGCCCACTCCAACCTACAAACATGAGAAGGGCATCTTTTAAAATTGTTGTCTAAAAAATGGCATTTGCCCTCTTCCTCTTGGCGTGGGCCAGTCTATCAGTATTCACGCTCAATTCACCCTTAAGCTCACCGACCTCTGCCATTTTCATGTCCAGTATGATAGTTAAATTGGCCACCTTTGCTTGGAGGTCGACATTTTCAACCACTACTCCTTACTCAGCTCAACCTCATTTTTCCTGACTTTAAGGGATGTCTCGAGCTCACTATTAGGGAAACAACCTTCATGAGGTCCTCATCTCATTCCTTCAACTCCTCGACCTTACGCACCCATTGATCCTTCCTCCGCTTGTGCCCGTCGTGGAATAGATGGAAGTCGCGATCCTGATTGTAGATGTCAGCCATCACGCGATGCTTGGTGCAATAATTCTTGATACTTAGAAGACATCTTTCCATAGACGGTCATCCTCTTCCCTTCCCAACACTCATGCTCGATCTCTATGATGTGGGTCTAACACGAAAAGTAAAGTTAAAATGAAAGGATGGGCCAAAGTAAAACATATATGATGACAAAAAAAGACATTTACCAGCAGAGCCATGCTAGAAACGCTCTATGACAAATCTGCATCACTCATCGCTCTAAGTGCCTCGCTCTCAGGGGTAGCACACAAATGGGCAAAAACGGATGCCACCTGATCACAGTTCAACAGCAAGTCGTAGTCCCCGGGGACGACTATGTGTTGATCAGAACCCTTCATTCTAAACTCTAGGCGAATATGGTTCTCCAAAAAATCTCGAAACATCCCCTACATCGACGTCCGAACCCGAGCCATCGTCCTCGGCACGTAAGCCTCCTCCAATATTAGATACCGCGCCACCTTCAGTGGAGCGCACAGATCCCCCTCCTTGGTAAACCTTTTCTGTACAGGGAGATCTCCCCGCCAAGATGGTATATGCCATAAAAGCGGGTACATGTGCCATCCCCGACACACCCTTCTTACTCTTACTAGTCTCAACAACCATGTCTTTCATCTACCCTCCTCTTTTTTTCTCAACAATCATTCGTCCCCGTTAGAGGACTCGTCCAAGGGGTGACAGGCTGGTAAAGAAGAAATCTCCTCTCTCACGGCCATATCCTGAGAGGAATCTCTCACCTGTACCAGTGGAGCACGACCCTTTCGCACGAACTCATCTAAAGAAAATTGCAACTCGCTAAGGTGATGGCTTGGCGAATTACAAGACCTGAGGCCCTTCGCCTAGAAGTTCCATGACCTATCATCATAAAAGGTTGTATCAATAGATAATGGAAAATAGCCAAAAAGCGGTGTGGAGGAAAAACACTTAATAGACGAGACCTTCGGCCTAAAATATTTCATAACAGCGGACATGTCCAGAGTCTCTACTATGTGAGCCAGAAAATGGGATACCCAGTCCCTTATACCGGCAATAGGATGGGGTGTATGCCCTACAACTATAAAATAAAGCTGCGGATAAGTATTAAGTAGAACAGAAAACAAAAGAAGAGAGAGTAAAAATGTTACGACGCCTTCGACTATTAATCCACCGCTTCGGGAATCCACTGGGGTCCGACATAATATGTTCAGTCCTGTCAAAGAAATACTTATGCCAAAATTTATGGCTTGCCAGTCGTCAGTTCCAACCACCAACCCTTTGGTTCTATAGTGCCTCAAGTGTACCATAGTACCGGTGTGAAAACTGGGTGAAAAAAGTGCAAGAGATGGTGAATATCGACTTCGAACCCCGTCAACTCTGCATATTTTGTCAACACAAAAAATATTTTATACGTTTACGGAGAGAGCTATGCTGGGAAAACTCGATAAAATCGACAAAATTCTTCCGCTAACGGAAGAAGAGGGAAGGAATGACTTACAAAAGGGTATTCATAAAAAGCACAGTACCCCGGTCTATGGACCTTCACGAGGTCCCTCCCCGTCGGAACCATCTCGATGTGAGGGGGAATGTTATACTTCGTACGTAAGGCATTTATATGGACCTTCTCGATTTCAGATATTACCGGAGTGGGAGTAGGAGCAGCATCCTTGAGGAAGTCACTTTGAGACGTGGGGTGTCTCGATAATAACTCATCTACGGTGGGAAAACTATCCCCTTCCCCAGCCGTCGCGTCCTCACCACCAGTAGGAAGCGCCACAGAGAATGGAGTGGCATCAAAATTTCCCTCACGTGATTGGTGTGTTCTAGGCATGTCTATGAAATGTGCTAATGAAACGAGATAGACCAAGAACTATGAATAGCAAAGAGGAAATGAAGAAAATCGGAGAAGCAAAGTTCAAAATGCGAAAGGGAATGATCAGAAGAGAAATGGTCAAAAGTTTTTGAAAAAAACAAACCCTTTCCCTATTTATAGGGTTGGGTAGCACCAGAATTGAAGCGAAAAGGCTTCCCGTGGCAGCAGAACCAAAGTGACATGCCATCAGTCCCTGCCTCGTGAAGATGCGCAATGATGATGCACGTGGAAGTGACGTCACTTCCCAAATAGAATACACCGCCCAGGGTATAGCGAAGTGCACTGTTCTTCTGTCATCGACCAAATTCGTTATAGTTTGCAGATCAAACTATTAGTAAGTATGGGCAACGTTCGCTTATCAAGGACGTCCCAGATCACGATATCGACAAGCGGAGGGACTAACTGCAATATGTCATAATTTGGATGATCACGACCGTTATCGAGTATAGCAAAGAACGAGGTCCTTACGATGCAATGTCATTCGATCGTTATTATTGAAATTAGCCATGAAATATCACTTTGAGAGAAGAAGAAGAAGGAGAACTCGTATTCACTGAAAACTCAACTGAAAATACAGTGATATAACCGACTATATACAACAAAATTAACTTTATAACTAGTTAGTACCCTTATATTTACACACATACACTTAGGCCCTAGTTAACTTTACAATGTATCACATTTAGTCCCTAACTAATCATAACTACAACTTCCAATACTCCCCCTCAAGCTGGTGGATGAAGAATGTTTAAGACACCTAGCTTGCTGAGCAAAAAATGATGCTGTCCTGATGGCAGTCATTTTGTAAAGAGATCTGCCTGTTGGTCCTTTGTAGATACATACTGAGTAGTGATCAGCCCTCTTCTAATGTGTTCTCGAATGAAATGACAATCAATTTCAATATGTTTTATCCTTTCATGAAAGATAGGATTAGCAGCTATTTGCATTGCTGCTTTACTATCACAGAATAGTGTAACTGGTTTCATGATAGATACTCCTAATTTTGAAAATAAGCCAAGTATCCACACTAACTCTGAAACTGCTGTTGCCATACTTCGATATTCTGCCTCTGAACTGCTTCTTGAAACAGTATGATGTTTCTTTGATTTCCAAGATATCAAAGATTCGCCAAATTTAACTGCATAGCCACTGACTGATCTTCTAGTCATTGGACAGGCTGCCCAATATGAATCACAGAAGGCAGTTAAAACATCTGATTCACCCTTCTTGAATAGAATTCCCATACCTGGTGTAGATTTGAGATACCTCACTACTCTGATTGCAGCTTCCATATGAGATTTCTTAGGCATTTGCATAAATTGACTCAGACTTTGCACTGCATAACTGATATCTGGCCTAGTAACAGTGAGATACAAAAGCTTTCCTATCAGTCTTTGATATCCTGTTGCATCTGTTAAAGGATCCTCTTCATTTACTCCAATAGTTTTATCATACTCAACTGTTGTGAGTTTATGATTAACCTCCATAGGTGTTACAACAGGTTTAGCTCCACTCAAACCTAGCTCAGAAATCAACTCCAAAGAATATTTTCTTTGATTGAGTAAGATCCCATGCTTAGATCTTAAGACTTCAATCCCTAGAAAATATTTTAATTCACCCAAGTCTTTAAGTTTGAACTGCTGATATAGAGATGCTTTAGCTTCATCAATCATTTCCTTACTGCTCCCAGTTAGCAGTAGATCATCCACATACACAAGTATGATTACAATGTCTAAACCAGACTTCTTTGTAAACATAGAATGATCAAAAGCACTTTGAACAAATCTTGCATTTATCAGTGCTTCTGTTAGCTTAAGATTCCATTGCCTTGATGCTTGTTTAAGTCCATACAATGACTTTAACAATTTACATATTTTCTGCTCCCCTTGTCTTTGGAAGCCCTGTGGCAGATCCATGTATACCTCTTCAAATAAATCTCCTTGAAGAAATGCATTAAACACATCTATTTGATATAAGATCCAATCTTTTGAAGTTGCCAAAGCTATCACAAACCTCACTGTCACCATTTTTGCTACTGGTGAAAAGGTCTCATGATAATCTAACCCTTCTTGCTGATTGTATCCTTTTGCCACCAAACGAGCCTTGAATCTTTCTATTTCTCCATCAGCTTTGTATTTTATCTTGTATACCATTTTGATCCAATGGAAGTTTTTCCTGGAGGTAAATCTACTATCTCCCATGTCTTGTTATCTTCTAAAGCTTTTACTTCCTGTTGCATAGCAGTGATCCACCTATCATCTTAAACAGCACCTCCTTAAAAGTATTAGGTTCTTTCAATACTGAAAAAACAGAAACATAATTCTGGTACTTAGAAGACATTTTCTCATATGACAGGAAATTAGAAAGTGGATAACTGCACTGTGAAGATTTCTGAAACTGCACCACATAGTCCTTCTGCCATATAGGTGGATGTTTAATTCCCTGAGACTGCCTCCCATGTACATGTTGTCTATCAGAAGTCAATTCAACTCTTGAAGTTTCAGCATCTACAGCATCAACATTATCCAGCTGAATAATATCTTCATGAACTTCTGCATCATGCATATTCATTTCTGTATCTTCTGTGTTAAGATCAGTTGCTTCACCAACTTCTTCATGATGAACAAGATCTGACTCATCAGGAATAGCAACTCTTGATTCTCCCTGTATAATGTCTTGTTCAACAGCTTCAGATGTAGAAGAGTCAAGTTGTAGAAAACTTATCTCTAAACTGTCTTGCAGTTTTCTGAATGGAAATTCAGTTTCCCTGAATGAAACATCCCTGCTAACAAAGAAACACTTAGTAATTATATCATATAATCTATATCCTTTTTGAGTAGTAGAATATCCCATATGTATAGCCTTTCTGGCTCTAACATCAAATTTGTCTTCTGTCATCAAATTAGTTGCATAACACAAGCAACCAGATACTCTCAAATGAGCTATAGAAGGTTCTCTACCATATAACATTGCAAAAGGACTCTTTCCATCTAGAATCTTGGATGGTAATCTGTTAATAATGTATACTGCTGTTTGTACACATTCCCCCCAAAAATAACTTGGGACATTACTTTGGAATCTCAAAGCTCTAGCAGTGTTTAATATATGCCTATGCTTCCTCTCAACAACACCATTTGTTGAGGAGTATATACACAACTGCTTTGATGTATAATCCCCTGTGATCCTAAAAGATCATTCCACTGTTTATTAAAAATATTTGTTCCATTGTCAGTTCTTATAGTTTTAACACAAGTATCAAACTGTATCTTAACCATACATAAGAACTGTTTTAGAAAACTGAAAGTTTCACTCTTAGATTGCATCAGAAAAATCCAAGTAGCTCTTGAAAAGTCATCAACCACTGTAAGAAAATAATGCTTCCTGTCATGGGTTGCCTTTTTATATGGTCCCCAAACATCCATATGAACAAGTTCAAAACACCTACTGCTTCTTTTAATACTGTCTGGAAAACTCACTCTACATTGCTTTGCCAAAGGACAAACAGTACATTTATTTTGTGTCTCATCATCTACTTTACTTTTTAAGAAAGAAACATTCTTCATAACTGGAATGCTGGCATGCCCTAGTCTCATGTGCCATAATTCTCCTGTGTCTTCTGCTGCTCTATTTCTGTTTACACTTGCTGCTAACTGTCTTACTCCTTTGCCTTTCAACACATATAAACCTTCATTTTCCTTACCAATCGCCTTCACCCTGCCATTGTAAAGATCCTGAAACACACATAGTTCAGGTAAAAATATAGCTGCACAACTCAGATCTCTAGTGAATTTGGATACTGACATCAAATTAAACTTAAAATCTGGTACATGAAGAACATTTTCCAGCTTGTCAAAGTCTAATAAAAAAGAACTTCCAATGTGTTCTATTTTTGCATAACCACCATTAGGAAGTGTAACCTTTTCTCTTCTTTTATCAGTCACTTTACTCACATTACTCATCAAATTAACATTAGATGATATGTGATGTGTAGCTTCTGAATCCACAATCCAAACATCTTTCAAGTTTTCCAGATGTTCTACATTGGATGACAATGCTATCCATCTATCCTTCAACTTGTTTAAACCTTCTACATTACAAGATAATGCAATACTGTTACCTGCACTATTGGCCATTGTAATCTCATTTGATGACTCCTTGTTGTTGAGTAATCCAAGTATCTGTTGATATTGAGCCTCTGTAAAAAAATAGTCTCCTTTTGGCTTTGCTGCTGGTTGTGTAGAATGACTTGACATTCCTTCAACATAATTGGCTGCAGTCAATGTTCCTCTATGCTGATAAGATTTTCTTCCCTTAAAAACTTCTGGATAGCCAATAATTTTGAAACAATTTTCTCTAGTGTGACCTTTCATACGACAATGATCACATTGTAGAAATTGCTTCTTTCCTCTATATCCCTATCCTCTGCCAACCTGCATAGCTAATGGATCTATTTTTTCATTCACAGAAATATTTCCCATTGATTGTTGACTTTCATCTTGAATAATCAAAGCATATGCTTGATTAAGTGTCGGCTCTGTAGTTTTCATCAAAAGCTGTCTACGAGCTTGCTCATAAGTATCATTTAGACCATCTAGAAATTGCATTACTCTTTGTTGATGTAAATGAACCATATGTTCTTTAGATCTAGGGCAACCACAATCCGGGAATGGTACTATTACATCATATTCAGCCCATAATTCCTTCAATTTAGTAAAATACACTGACACAGAATTTGATCCCTACGATAGTCTAGAGATTGATCGATGTAATTGAAAAATTCGAACTCTATTTACCTTGTCAAAGCGTTCTCTCAAATCCTCCCAAATTGTATGTGCATTTGATGCATATATGATTCCACTTATCAATTCCTTTGAAACTGAATTCATTATCCAGGAATGTACTATCGCCTTACAAGTCTCCCATTCCTGAATCAGAGCATCCTTGTACATCTCCTTAGTACATTTTCCTGTTATGAACCCTAGCTTCCTTTTGGCCTTAAGCGCGAGCTTCATCGATCTACTCCAAAGTCCATAATTCTCCGATCCCGTAAGCTGAATTGGTATTAAAACCAGTCCAGGTGTATCAGAAGACTGAAGAAAAAGAGGATGAGTATGATCTATTTTTTCCGCCATTAATGCAGAAATCTCGAGCTCAAGTTTCACTGGAAAATGAAAAAATCAAAAAATTGGTTGAGATCAATTCAATGTCAAGAGCTAGACCTTCACGGCGAGACCTTCATGAATCAATTTCTATGGCTCTGATACCATATTGAAATTAGCCATGAAATATCACTTTGAGAGAAGAAGAAGAAGGAGAACTCTTATTCACTGAAAACTCAACTGAAAATACAGTGATATAACCGACTATATACAACAAAATTAACTCTATAACTAGTTAGTACCCTTAACTTTACACACATACACTTAGGCCCTAATTAACTTTACAATGTATCACATTTAGTCCCTAACTAATCATAACTACAACTTCCAATAGTTATGAAGGGCGACAACTAACAGTGGCTAGAGAATGCACGTCGTCTGTAGTAGTGTTAGCATGATAGGGAACTATGATATGCCTTTCTAATATTCCTTGTGTTGTATTTTTTTATAATAAAAAGGGGGATTGTCCCCTATAAAAAGGGAAGAGAACACTCGGTAAATAGAGGGTTTTTGGACTTATTACAAAGAAAAATTTTTATATCACCCTTGGTGTTGATTAATTGCATTCATCGCTATATTCTCTTGCATCTGAAATTTTCGCACTCATGAGTAATCATTTGATTCCAATATACTAAGTGTTGGAAAAATTGGATGATTATGGAGAATAAAAGGCTTAGCTTGAGGCGTGTCAAGGACACTGTCCTTAAGGATATTTCGCCTACACCGAGATAAATAATATTAGGCGTATCCCCCAGGATTCAACAAGCTCTTCTAGTATAAACTAGGAGCAGAAACAACAAAGATTTATAAGATGAAAACCCAGCACTAGAGAAAGAAGAAGAAAAGTTTTTACTATCTTTCACACCACAAAGATGAAAACAAAACCATATATATATAGTGCAAAGAAATGCACTTGCTGGCCTCCAATCATCAAAAGCCATAAAGGCTTATTCAAAGTCTACCAAACGGTTTCAAAAGGGTACTAACAGAAAGAATTCTGTTGATTGAATATAAAAACGTTTTTAAACGTTATACAACAATTGAATACAAAATATTATTTTAATGCCATTAAGCCAACATTTGAAACGTAATGGTCAACATTAAATTAAATTATAATAATGACTCATTAATATAATTGTAAGAAAATGAATCTAGACATAATTTTGGAGTATTTCTTTTTGAGATATCAAAAATATTTTTTCATCAATCCCCCACATATCGCAAAAAGAAAATAATAAAATAATAAACTAATGTGCTGAGTTTTCACAAATGAGCATAACGCATCGAATCTGGTGTCTCTTGGACTATGAACCAGACCTAGATAAAATAAGATTAACCTTACAGAATAAATGGTGAAGTTTAAAACTTCTATGAACCAAGAATTCTTTTGTAAGTTCAGTGTCTTATCTATCACATTATACCCGCACACACTTTGTTGTTTGTCGCGGTTTTGCGCTAATAGGCCATGCGTGCGCCTGGTTTTAATGAGTGCTCTAGAAATTTCGCCACAAATTTTATAGGAGCGGCCCCACTCCACACCCATATAGGTCCATCCATCAAGTGTATTCTGCAGCACAATACACCACCTATAAAGGCTATGGATTATTAGATTAAGAGTTTAATAACTCAGCCTCTCATTTCTTGCAGTCTTGCACTATATACATACAGACACCATAGGAAGGGATATAGTTTAATAATGCACATTTGATCAACTAATGACTTGTTATTACCCATATGAACCTACTTCATGGGATCTCCAATCACATAGGTTGGGTTACCATCATAGTTGATATAACTCAAATTGGCAAAAGTCCCATTCCCCTCGATGTTTCGGATATTAATTTTCTTCCCAAAGGTTTAGTCAGAGGATCGGCCAAATTCACTTCTGACTTCACATAATCTATGGAAATAATTCCATCTTTCAGCAGCTGCTTTATCACATTATGTCTTAACCGGATATGTCTACTCTTCCCATTAAAGGATTTATTTTTGGCAATGGCTATTGCAGCTTGGCAATCACAATACATCGACACAGAAAGGTGTCGGTTTTATTCCTAGCGGAATACTCGCCAAAAGGTTCTTTAACCACTCGGCCTCATTGCCAACTAATTCCAATGCCACAAACTCAGATTCCATGGTAGATCTAGCTATTATAGTTTGTTTAGCTGATTTCCATGCCACAACACCCCCACCGAGGGTGAACACATAACCACTAGTGGATTTTGTCTCATCTGAATCAGAAATCCAGTTAGCATCACTGTATCCTTCTAGTATAGTGGGAAATCCACTATATTTAATACCATAGTTCATGGTACCTCTCAAATATTTCATTATTCTTACTAATGCATTCCAATGATCATGACTAGGATTTTGAGTATATCTACTCAATCTACACACAGCATATGCAATATCAGGTCTAGTAAAATTCATCAAATGCATTAGACTACCAATAACTTGAGCATATTTATTTTGATCTACAGCATCTCCCTTATTCTTTTTTAAATGACTACTAGCATCATAAGGAGTGCTTACAGGTACCACATCAAAATTATCAAATTTTTTAAGTATTCTTTCTACATAATGTTCTTGAGTCAACATCAAACTATTGCCATCCCTTATAATTTTCATGCCTAAAATAACATTAGCTTCTCCCATGTCTTTCATCTCAAAATTAGAAGACAAGAAAAATTTGGTTTTATGTACCAAATCAAGGCTAGAACTAAAAATAAGCATGTCATCTACATAAAGGCAAATAATAACACATGCACCATCCACACATTTTGTATAAACACATTTATCTACTTCAATTGATGAAAACCCATTATTAATCAATACTTGATCAAATTTTTCATGCCACTGTTTAGGCGCTTGCTTTAGACCATACAAAGATTTTAGCAATTTACATACTCTATTTTCTTGGCCAGAAACTACACAACCCTCGGGTTGCTCCATGTAAATTTCCTCCTCCAAATCACCATTTAAAAAAGCAGTTTTAACATCCATTTGGTGAATATAAAGCTTATAAATAGAAGCCAAGGCAAGTAAAACACGAATTGAGGAAATTCTAGTTACAGGAGCATAAGTATCAAAATAATCAATATTTTGCTTTTGGGTAAAACCTTTTGCAACAAGTCTAGCTTTGTATTTATCAATTGAACCATCCGGATTAAGTTTCTTCTTAAAAATCCATTTACAACCAATGGGTTTAGCTCCCGGAGGTAAATCAACTAAAATCCAAGTTTTATTTTGTAAAATTGAATTTAATTCTACATCAATAGCTTCTTTCCAAAATGATGCATCAGAAGAAGAAATAGCTTCAGAATATGTTAAAGGATCATTATCCACAAAATAAGTATAAAAATCATTACCAAAAGATTTTTCTTTCCTTGGTCTTTTGCTTCTTCTTAAATCCTCACTTTCAAGATTATTTTGAATAATTGGAACATGTGAAATATTATCACTTGGAATAATAGAAGCTTCATTATTTTTCTCAAATTTTAAAGGAAAAATATTTTCAAAAAATTCAGCATTTTTTGTTTCAACAATAGTATTATTTTCAAGTACATCACTTTTAACTACTAAAAATCTATATGCTGCACTACTTTCAGCATACCCAATAAACATACAATCGGATGTTTTAGATCCTATTTTCCTTTTCTTAGGATCAGGCAACATAACTTTAGCAAGACACCCCCACACTTTCAAATATTTTAAATTAGGTGGATACCCTTTCCATAACTCATAAGGAGTTATACCGGTTTTCTTATAGGGAATTCTATTTTGTAAATGACAAGCAGATAAAATGGCTTCACCCCAAAGATTATCCGGAGCACCAGAACTAATAAGCATGCTATTCATCATTTCCTTTAAAGTCCTATTTTTCCTTTCCGCTACACCATTTGATTGTGGAGAATATGGCGGAGTTATCTCGTGAATTATGCCTTCTTTCTCACAATAATCATTCAACAAAATAAATTCACCACCTCTATCAGATCTAACTCTTTTGATTTTCATATCCAATTGATTTTCTACTTCAACTTTATAAATTAAAAACTTATCAAAAGCTTCATCTTTATTTCTCAACAAATAAACTTTTGTATATCTAGAAAAATCGTCTATAAATGTCACATAATATTTTTTCCCTCCTCTAGTCATAGTTTGTTTCAAGTCTCCTAAATCAGTATGTATTAAACTTAACAATTCAGATTCTCTAAATACTGAAGCACACGATTTCTTAGTTTGTTTAGCTTCTACACAAACTTCACACTTATCAATATTCAAAAAATTAATATTTGAAATAAGACCTAAAGAATGCATTTTTTTAATATAAGATAAACTAACATGTCCTAATCTAGCATGCCATAAATTAAAAGAATCAACCAAGCAAGCAGAAGTACTAGCATTTTCATTGATAACATTGAGTACAAACAAGCCATGGTTATAATATCCCTTGCCAACAAAATTATTATTCTTGGTCAACACGACCTTATCAGATTCAAAAACAACCTTCACCCCCACTTTTCCTAATAATCCCACAGAGACCAAATTGGCTCGGATACTAGGAACATGCAACACATCATTCAATGCCAAGGTTTTGCCAGATGTGAGTTTGAGAAGAACTTTGCCTTTTCCAAGAACTTGAGTAGTTCTTGAATCACCAAGATAGACAACTTCTTCTCCCTCCTCAACTTGGGTGTAAGACACAAAGTCTTTTTTGTTAGCACAAATGTGCCTAGTGGCACCAGAATCTAACACCCAATCTTTCACATTGGCCACAAGGTTCACTTGGGAAACAACCGCAACAATTATATCATCCACTTTGGCTTCAGTCATATTTACTTTAGCCTTAGTGGGATTGTCATTCCCAACTCTTTTCCGGCATTGAGCAACATAGTGGCTAGGTCGATTGTTGGTTTTGGGCTTATAACCATTTCTTTTATCATACCTGTTACTTGATTTTTTCCGACGGTTGTTGTCCTCCACAAGACTGCTTCTAGTAGCAATTTCTTTTCCTTTGTCAACGACAGCTTGCTTGCGGTTAAAATTATCTCCACCAAAAACAGCAACATTAGCAACATTATTCTCCATAACAACTACGTGGAAATATCCTTAAGATTGTTGGAAAAATTGGATGATTATGGAGAATAAAAGGCTTAGCTTGAGGCGTGTCAAGGACACTGTCCTTAAGGATATTTTGCCTACACCGAGATAAATAATATTAGGCGTATCCCCCAGGATTCAACAAGCTCTTCTAGTATAAACTAGGAGCAGAAACAACAAAGATTTATAAGATGAAAACCCAGCACTAGAGAAAGAAGAAGAAAAGTTTTTACTATCTTTCACACCACAAAGATGAAAACAAAACCATATATATATAGTGCAAAGAAATGCACTTGCTGGCCTCCAATCATCAAAAGCCATAAAGGCTTATTCAAAGTCTACCAAACGGTTTCAAAAGGGTACTAACAGAAAGAATTCTGTTGATTGAATATAAAAACGTTTTTAAACGTTATACAACAATTGAATACAAAATATTATTTTAATGCCATTAAGCCAACATTTGAAACGTAATGGTCAACATTAAATTAAATTATAATAATGACTCATTAATATAATTGTAAGAAAATGAATCTAGACATAATTTTGGAGTATTTCTTTTTGAGATATTAAAAATATTTTTTCATCACTAAGAAGCATCATTCCCCTTATTTTTCTCTTATGCTATTCAATTTAGTTGAGATTCACCTAATCTTCATTAATTAATTTAATTAAGAAGGTTTTCATATTTTTTGGATCAGATAATATATAACACGAAAGTTTAATATATGAGATTCGTCTTGTATTTGTATGTTATATATTCCTTAATTCTTTTCAACTCAAATCTCACCAAGCGTAAATTTTGATAACAAAAACTAATGTAATTTTATAAAGGACAATATACAAAATGGAAAAGCATTTCACTCTTTCAGGCAGCAAGAGGAAAATAAAAAGTAATTTGGTGAGGCACACACGCCTATGAGCGAGAGTGCAACAGGAGACCGTGTAATATACAACTAGCATGGCCTTGAAAGTCGAGCCAAAAGTTGGTCATAGTCTGACAAGAGGTAAAAAGCACAGTCCTTCCTGGGCCCCTTAAAGTAGTGGGCTTTCATGGGCCCAACCTTTCTTCTAATAACCCGCCACTTTTATCTTGCACCATAAAACCCGCCACTTTATAAACGTAGCGACAGGTAAACTCGGAAAGTTTCCAAGTCATTTCGCGGTACCATCTCAAACCGGCGTGTGTTTACACTTTCCTTTGCTACTTTTGTTGAGTAACTAGACGTGAAGAAATCTCATTGGTTGGGTTCATAATAAGAGAGAAATTTATGGATCTTCGTACATCTGTCATGTGTCCCAATTTCTTTATGAGCTTTTTTTCCTCTTTAATTTGTTAAACAAAAAGATATCTTTTTGTGTTTTAAAATTTCTAATATATTTTCAGTGACCTTTTCTTATAGATATAAAAATGTTAGTATATATTTTATAGAAGTTCTAAAGTTTGTTTGAAATAAGTGGGATATATATATTTTAAATTTAACTTCTTGTGCCATCAAATAAATTCAAACAAGATGGAAATGATAGAGTAAATAACACTATTAGAAAAGAATAGTGATGAAAGAATCAATGCAAATAAATTGTGATTGAAAAGGAAAACTATCGAAAATAACATTTTTTTTATTAAATCGTTAGAATTTCGTTACACTTATGTACAAAATTCCATCCTATATTCGTAGTTTTCTCGTAATGTAAGTGATGATAAAATATAAGTATATATATCATTTAATCAGACCAAATAATAATTTTATTTATAAAGCTTATATTGTGCACTTATTTATTTTAGTGCATGATCAAGTGCACGTAATTATACTTTTATCTTTATCTAAAGTATTTATAACCGGTTGGTCAAGTTTCTTTTTGGTTAAAAGTGTTTTTTCTTTTGCCAAAAATACTTTTGGCAAAAAATTGAGTTGTTTGACCAAATTTTTGGAAGAAAAAAAAAAGATTTTGAGGAGAAACAGAAAAAAGTAAATTCTCTCCAAAATTACAAGAAAAATACATTTAGAAATAATTTTTAAAGCTTGACCAAACATTAGTTGCTCCTTAAAAGTGTTTTTCAAACTAATTAGCTAGACATAAATTATTTTTTAATAAAAATATTTTTAAAAAAATACTTATCAAAATAAATTAATTTTTATAACTTGACCAAATAAACTATTAGCGTCAAAGAATACCCCGTCTCGAAGTAAACGAGCGGGAAAGGGTAAGAGAGAAAAGAAATTTTCGCTGGTCGAAAAAGTGGTAGTAAGGGCACTAATGAGAATTCAATAGAATTAAAAAGAAACTGAAAAGAAAAGTGCAAATTATACCTTGGAAAGGTGCAAATTAAAAAGCTTTTAATGAATCAATGTACTCTACTGCAACCCTGCAATTATAACTTCCTCTGCGATTATACTATTTGACCAAAACCAGAAAAATATATGGACCCACCAGGGGACTTCTTTTTTACAGTTACTTTTTTCCTTTTAGGTGAAAGTCAAAATCTAAAATCCATTACTATCTTTGAACTATTCCGTGACTCTTTTGTACATTACAAATATGTGTATGAAAATATTTAACTTTATACTTAAATAACGAAAACCTCTCTCTTTTTCTGAGCCGAGGGTCGGCCGGAAACAGCCTCTCTACCCTTTCGGGTAGGGGTAAGGCCTGTGTACGTATTACCCTCCCCAGACCCCACTTTGTGGGAACATACTGGATAGTTGTTGTTGTTAAATAACGAAAACAGTAGAGAAAGTATAACGATACTTACACTCACTGAAACGATATAATACTATAAGTTAGGTGTTTGGACGTAAATATTACTATAATTTTTTTTAAAAAAATAGTATTTGAAGTTAAGATGAAAAATTATATTTGTAATTTAAAATTATATTTGGACATCTCGCTTGAGAAAATTTGCGGTTTTGTGAGAGGGAAAAAAGTTTTCATGAAATTTTGCAAAAATGGTTTATTGAAAAACTCATTTTCGAAAATTTCAAAAAATCTACAAAATTTTATGGACAAATATATTTTGGAAATAAATATTAAAAAAGGAAAAATTGTATGGATAATGGAGCCTAAATTTTTAGATGAAATGATTCATACGCTTCATAGTAGAGGAGAGAGAGATCTAGAAGTCGAGTTTTGATGCCAGTTATTAACCATAGAGGTATCCATGTAAGAGAACCAATTAACAAAAAGATTAAACTGCAGCTATTCAAGTATCTCAAAATCTATCTATATTCTCCTATTCTTTTTTACCTTTCCCCTTCAATGTATTTCAAAAGAAACATACAACCTTTTTAAAGGAAAATATTATAATTGAAAAAACATTCACGTAGCGTTGTTTGCAACAAATAACAATGCCGCTTATAGAAAAGTATTTCTTGATAGAATTGACTAAAGATTAAAATTTGCTTGCGTTGTACCGACGAGAATGAGTACACATTACAACATTGACTTAATTAAGGAACAGATTGCAAAGTTTAGAATATTGAGCCTACTATCAATTTGTAATACTATTTCATGTGCATGGTTGTTTAAATTTATGGTCATTATTGACTAGTGAAATAGAATTAATAGGACAGCTTTTATTATGGTTAGACTTAAGATTATTTTATTGTTATGAATATTTTGTGGGAGTAGGTCAAAGAGGCTGTCACTAACTTTAAGAAACAAGATCCTCCCTCACAGCCGAGATTTTTGTGACACGTGGCACGTTTTAACCTACGTGAACTTGCCATGCTATTCCTAATACATTTGCATGCGCCAAAATATTCAACACATTGATCTAGTCATTGTACAACAGAAAATATAATAAGATAGACAGCTTTGAAAAATTTTAAACGTACGTAATGCACTTTATTGTAAGTATTACTACTTTGAATTGCAATTCTGTCATAACTTAGAGCCTGTCCAGCTTTTAAGCCCCTTTTTAGGTGTGGAGGTGTTTGGCAACAAAAAAAATTGGCTTAAAAAAAGTTAAAATCTGCCTTAAAAAAGCCAAAATCAATAAGTTGGAAAATCTAACTTTTTCGAAATTGGCTTAAAAGCCATATTGATTTGACCAAGTATATTACATTCTTATCCCTTATAATTTTTCTTAATTACGAAAGTACCCTTCGGTAAAAAAAAACCCTACAGCATATTATCTTTCTCTTTTCTCCATTCTGGTTGCAGCAGCCTTCTCCTTTCTTTCCTCCAACGTTTTCTTCTTCGTCTTCTTCCTATCTCTTTCATAACTTTTTCTCTTCCTTTCATTTCTTTCTTTATGTAGCCATCAAATTTTTTTTTGCCTTTTTCTCCATTCTTGCCACAGTTGAGTTTTTATTTTTCAACTCAAGAAAAGGCTAATGAATTAGAAGATATGAACACAAAAATATAATCTTATAGTAATAATCTTATTTATAATATTAACAAATTTAAGGATATTTCGATCATTTTAACAAGAAAAATGTTTACTAATACTTTTTTACCAAACACTTCATCCGCTTTTTTCCAGTTTAAGCACTTTTACCCAAACACATAACTACTTATTTATAAAACAAGTTCCAGCACTTATAACGTACTTTTAAGCACTTCACTTAAAAGCCAATTTTTTTAAGCCAATCCAAACGGGCCCTTACTCATATCTCATATTTCCTCTCTTTCTTCTCTCTCTTTTAGATTAATACTCCCTCCCATTCAAAATAAGTAATTATCGAATATTTTCATACAAATTAAAAAATTCACCTTTTAATATTAATTAACAATGAAATTGACCATATTAACCTTTAGTATCTCACATAAATACTCCTAACACGTACTCCAACATTATTTACTCCAAGGCCAATGTAGGAAAGAATAATTAATTTATTCTAAAAATTCGAAAAAACCACTTATTTTGGACCGGAGTGTGATGAGCCGTCATGTCATCACGCCACATAGGTACCACTTGACACATATTTTACCCATATGGAAGGGTTACATAAGTTTGGGACTAAATCTTGGTAGAATATTCTAGAACTATGAAGAATTTCCTTGGAAAGCTCTAGATATTTATGCACTTGTAAGAAGGTTCTAGAAAATTTGGAGATTTCTCATGGAAGACCTTAGAACCCTATGGATTTTCTAGGAAAGTCCTTGGAATCTTCTATGTTTGTTGAATATTCTATCGGTGTGAGCTCCACCTCTATGTCCTCTACCCTCCGCCTCTAGCTGGCTGTGGGGGAACCGGGGTCTGAACCATAGCACGAGAACCCTGCTGCTGCGACTGAGCACCTCTAAATCTCGGGCAACGTCTCCTGATGTAACCTAAGTCTCCACACTCATAGCACCCGTCAGAACGCGGAAGCTGAGAAAACTAAGACTGACCTCGCCGACCCGAATGATCACCTCAGAAACTCTGAAGTGGTTGTGCACTAATAGGTGCTGATGATGCAATGTATAGCTGCTGATAAGAGTAATGTGGCTGAGAATCACGACAACCTGAAGGGCTGACTGAAAAGTCCTAGGAGGATGGCCTCTACCATACGAATCTCTACCTCCAGATGAGGTACCACTGAACCTACATGTTTACGGGCCTCTTGTCCGACCCATGCCTGCTCCCTAAGACAGAGCCATCTTGATCCGGCGGGCTGCATTGCCCGCCTCCTGAAAAGTGATTTCAGTCCCTGCTCCCATAGCCATCTGCAGACGATTTGGCTGACTCAAGCCACAAATAAATCTTCTCACCTTTTCTCTATCTGTGGGAAGTATGACAATGGCATGACGAGCTACGTCAATGAACCTAGTCTCGTACTGTGTGACAAACACGGAACCTTGATGAAGACACTCATATTGCCTGCGCAGAGCCTCCCTCTGAGTTGCTGGAAGGAACTTTTCCAAGAACAATTCTGCAAATTGGCCCCAAGCCAAAGATGGTGACCCTGCTGGTTTAGATAAGCAATAATCCCTCCACCAAGTGTTGGCGGATCCAGATAATCGGAAAGTGGGAAAATCAATACCATTAGTCTCCACAATACCTATAGTACGGAGAACCTCGTGGCAGCTATATAGAAAGTCATGGGGATCCTCTACAGGAGTACCACTGTATGTGGTAGTGAATAGCTTGGTAAACCTGTCCAATCTCCATAAAGCATCAGCAGACATAGCTGCACCATCACTAGCCTGAGTCACTATGCCAGGCTGAACTACCTCAGCTGGCTAAATCACAAGAACCTGAGCCTAGGGAATTACTAGCTCCGGAGTGCGCGTAGCAGGAGTCTGATTACCTCCTCCAGCCTGAGAAATAGCTGGTGCTACTGGCAGTAAACCTACTCTAGTGATACTGTCCATAAAGCCTATTATCCGGACTAGAGCATCCTGAAGATCCGGGGTGAACATAGCCCCTTCTAGGACCTGAGCTGGGCCCATTGGAGCTTCTGTGGCTGGAACCTCCTCTTCAACATGAATCTGAGGTTCTGCCACTGGTGCTACCGCTTGGGGCTGAGCCCTCCCCTACCTCGGCCTCTAGGACGGCCTCGACCTCGGCCTCTACCCCTAGTTGGAGCTGCTGCTGCTGGGGCCTCGGGCTGCAGGTCAGTAGATGAGGAAGCGCGTGTTCTTGCCATCTGCGCAAGAACAGAGTAGAAATTCAATTAGCATTTGAAGAATCAAAGTCGCACGACAAGAAAGAATAAAGGTGAAATTTTTCTGAACTCTGTAGCCTCTGGGGGATAAATACAGACGTCTCCGTACCGATCCCTCAGAACCTACTAAGGTTGTTCGTGAGTTGTGAGACCTGTGCAACCTAGAGCTCTGATACTAACTTGTGACGACCCGGATTCCTTCCATCTAGAGTCATGATGGCGCCTATTAATGGAAGCTAGGCAAGCCAACTTCTTACTTACATTTCCATTCGTTACAACCCTCATATAAAAATCATTTATAAATAATACTATTAATACAACGAAATAATAATTTAGCGGAAGACTTAACAACTTTTACTAGATACGATGCACAAAATCCAAACATAATACACAACCCAAGAACTGGTGTCACAATACTCACGAACTTCTAAGAATAATACACATAATCGTCTGAAGGAATATAAACTATTTATCTCGAATACATGAGATAACAGACTGAAAAGTAAAGATAGAGGAGACAACGGGTCCTGCGGACGCCTGCAAGGCTACCTCGAAGTCTCGGTGGTCGGAATATCAACAATCGTACTACTGCCGCTGCTGCTATCCGTAATCTGTATCTGCGCAAAAAGAGTGTAGAGTGTAGCATCAGCACAACCGACCCCATGTGCTGGTAACTGCCTGGCCTATACCAGCGCAGTAGTGACAAGGATAAGACCAGACACCCATATAAACCTGTACAGTTAAAAATATATATACAACAAAATAGCAGGAAACAACATATAATATTTACGAAGAGAAAATATGCTCTGGAGTAACATCAATATATATATATATATATATATAGAAAATATGCTCTGGAGTAACATCAATATATATATATATATATATATATATATATATTAATAGAAATAAAAACAAAGGTATTTAATTCACTTCAAACTCTACTCATCCAATTGTAGGAGTACCACCACTCGCTCCCATTTCATTATCAATCTTTTATTTATTTATCAAAATAATACTTAATATGTTACCAACGATCGTGGCCAATATCAACAAATCATTATCTGTTAGTAGTGCACCGTGCACCCCGACCCTTCCGATAAGTCACCGACATCTATGGCCAATAACAGTACATAATAGGCTACCGACAACTATGGCCAATGCCAACAATCAATATCTATTAGTGGTGCGGCGTGCACTCCGACCCTTTCGATATGTCACCGGCGCAATCGCCAATAACAATAATCAATACAATATATTACCGGTATTGAACCAATAATCTCTGATCCACTATATATATATATATATATATATATATATATATATATATATATATATATTACCGATATTAAACCAATAATCTTCAATTTCAACAATATTTATATTACCAGTGTAAAATCAATAATTCTGTAATTCGACAACACTTATATTACCGATATAAAATCAATAAATAATAATTAATCAATAATATATATATATTACCGGTGTGAAACCAATAATCTTTAATCAACAATTTATATATTACCGGTATGAAACCAATAATAATTCCTTTCATATAATCACATAAGATTAATAGGAATTTAATCCATTTAAGACCTACGGTCATGCTCGACCCCTAAAGTATAGATACTCGTCACCATGCATATACGTCAGACTCCACACATAACAATTAGCACATAAACTCAACTCCTATTCCCTCAAGTTAGGATAGATCAAACACTTATCACGAAAGTTTACGATCAATTCAATCCGTAGCAATGCCCTTTCCTTTCGAATTTAGCTCAAATTCAATCGTATCTATACACAATTGATTTAATATCATCAATACTACTCAACAAACTAGTTTAAATGGCCAAATATAATTTTTCCAACATTCTGCCCAGACCAGTAAAAATCGACCCCCGGCCCACGTGGTCAAAACACGAGGTTCAAACCAAAATAAATTTATCCATTCTTCCACGAGTTCAAATATGTAATTTGTTCTTAAGTTCGACTCCAAAACGAGGTCTAGATCGTAAATTTTTTGAAAACCCTAACTCTACCCAATTCTCAAATTTTCTACCTATTTTCACATGTTTAGGCCTAAGAATTCGAATAATATTGATGGAATATGAAGAAAACGAGTCAAGAATCACTTACTCAACAAGTTTGATGAAAATCGCCCAAGAATCGCCAAGAAATACTGTTTGGAGAAGAGAAAGTTTGGTGAAATGGGATTTAATTATGTTCTGTTCTGTTTTTCAGAACTTAAAAATCACCGGGCGAAATTGCTCTATGCGATCGCAAGGCCTGGGATGCTATCGCATATAAGAAAATAAAGGGGGCTAAAATTTGCTCTATGCGATCGCAGGGGAAGGAATGCGATCGCATAGAAGGAAAGTTGGGCCTCAACATTTACTCTATGCGATCGCGGGGGAAGCAGTGTGATCGCACAGAAGGAACAGGCAAGGGTATGCGATCGCATGGATATTATGCGATCGCATAGAACAAAACGGGGTAACCAAAATTTACTCTATGTGATCGCATGGGCTTCTATGCGATCACATAGAGTAATGTACCAGATACCAGCAGACAGCAAAAATACAAGATTTTTCTAAGTCCAAAACATCCCGTTACCTATCCGAAACTCACCCGAGTCCTCGGGGCTCCAAATCAAATATGTACACTGATTGAAAAATATCATACGAACTTGCTCGAGCGATCAAATCTCCAAAATAACATCAAAATCAATGAATTGAGCCTTAAAACTCAAGAATCTTTCAAATTTTTATTAACTTCCAAATTTCCAATTTAGGGTCGAAATACGTCAAACGACGTCCGTTTTCAACCAAACTTTACAGGAAGTGCTTAACCAATATTTATGACTTGTACCGGGCATCGGAACCAAAATACGAGCCCAATACCATTACTTTTTAATCACATTTCGGTTTTATTTTTCTTAAACATTTTCAGAAAATAATTTAACAGAAAAATTCTTTAACCGGGGTTCTAGACCTTGGATTTCGATTCCGGGCATACGCCCGTATTCTATATTTTTCTACGGATTTTATGAGACCATTAAATTATGGGTCCGGGTCCGTTTACCAAAAATGTTGACCAAAGTAAACCATATCAATATTAATATCAAAATTCTTCAAATTTTCAAATAATTCATATATTTCAACCTAAAAATTTTCCGGCTTCGCGCCCGGACTGCGCAAGCAAATCGGGGCAACTATAAATGAGGTTTTAAAGGCCTAAGAAGCCCGAAATAATTGAGAAAACAAGTGATGACCCTTTGGATCGTCACAGTAATGCTTGATGATAAGAGTTTATTTTAATGAAGAATTGAAGGTCAACCAGCCACCATTGAAGGAATGGTGTTTCGTTTTAGTCAAGAAACATAGTTAGACTCAAAACAAACAGCCAGCTTCAAACTGGGTATTACTTATATTTCTTCTCCTCGAGCTTAATTTCATGGCACATTTTGTGTCAGTTTTTGATTCGTACTTGTCGTCTTCGAGATATGGGAAAATGTTAATTATGGTTTTGGTGAAGATGGAGGGGGTCAATGGTGGAGAGATGCTGGGTACAATGTTGTGACGGGGTTGATGGTTTAGTGAAAACGTGATGATTTGTATGATGAGGAGTGGAAATGGTGGATTATTTTGGAGAGGAGGAAGAGCCAGGGACTTCTAGATCTCTAGTTAAGTATTCAAATACTATGTTTTTTGGACAAGTTTAATGGGTCTTTTATGTATTTGCCTAATAAAAATTGAAAACTCTACATAATAGCTCAACAAGACCTTACCCTTACTCTAGGGTAGAAAGACTGTTTCCAAATAACTTCTCACCTTGCTTTTGGAAAGACTCGAATTCACAACCTCTTAGTTAGAAGTGAAAGATACTTATTATCAAAGCAACCCCTCTAGTCTTAATAGCTCAACAATAGAGCAATTTTAGTAGCGTTGAGCATCTTACATGCTCCAATTTTTTAAAATGCACTTGAAATAGGAACAATCTGCTCTGCAACAAAAGCAGCTAGACGACGGTTTTTTCTATATAGAAACACATTAAGAAGCATCAACACAAGTTTAAGACTATCCCTCTTTGAAAAACAAGAATTGTCAGTATCGAGTACACATCATCAGTTCACACCTTTCTACTGACTAATAGTTCTACATAAGAGAGCATACTGGCCAGAGCATAAGATAATGAGCTTATTGGTGCATCATGTGGCAATATTGATGCTCTCGTGTATATTTTTGTCCTAAATATAACATCAAAGTAAACCCCCAGATAGCCATTTCAACAAAAAAAAAAATCCATTATATTTCTAAAGATAGCAGCTAAACAGATAGTGTTTTGAGAATATAAAGACTACTCAGAAGTGAAAGCCCAAAGTAAAGAGTCCATCACATTTTCTTGTTGCTGTAATATAAGAAGACACACACTGGGTGATGCGAGAGAGTATATAAAAATGCTTATAGTAGCTGGAGTCTATGGAGAGTTGGTAAATCCATCAACAAGATCTTGAAAATGATTCCTGGATGTATTTTTTGGGCTATCTGGACAGAAAGGAATAGAAGATGTTTTGATGGTTTAGCAACTCCAAATTACTCCTTGAAGGTTAATTGTATAGTTTTGTTATATAGCTGGGACAAGAGGAGTTGCTTTGATGGTAGGCAACCTCCAATTCCAACCGAGAGGTTGTGAGTTCGAGTCTCCCCAAGAGTAAGGTGGAAAGTTCTTGGGGGAAGGATGCTGAGGGTCTATTTGGAAACAGCTTCCCTTAGGTCTGTGAGATTATATTGGGTTGTTGTTGTTGTTGTCGTTGTTGTTATATAGCTGGAGTAACTTCTCCCCTGTTACTTGGTAACATACGCAGGACTGCTTTGTGAATAACTTCTGTTATATCCTTCGCCATCTGGTCTTTCAGACTCCTATCTTTAGGTGGCCTATTAACTATAGAGGCATTCAAGAAACAGATATTATGAACACTAATAATACTGTAGAAAGATCCCTCCACATTATGCTTTTAAGATTTATTCAGCCTTTTGCCATTACTACTGCTACCATAATCATGAAACACCAGTTTTACATATAATAACATGGCACGAGTAACAACATCAACCAAAAAAAGAAATTAAGAGCTTCACAAAGTTACAGCGGATAATATCTCAAAACGGCAATTCACTAACAGACCTTCCTAACCCTTTTTTGCAAGGTGGCAAAAGGAATGTTAACTTTCAGGCATATTACGAGAAACACTTTCCATAATGTCAATAATCAATTTATTCAAGCCTACGTGGGATTATCAGCCTGAACAAAGTTATCCTTAGCATGGTGTCCTTGACTGGCCAAAAACTTAGAGCACTTATTTCATTCCCGCAAAGTTTGTTAAGTATATACTAATCTGGCTTCCACATCATCAATGTTGTACGGGAGATATAAGCTTAGTGACTCAAAATCTGTTCCAAAGTTTAAAAGCATGTGAACTTAGTTCAAGCTAAGGTCTTGACTTCAATCTGTCTTTTATTAGATAGAGTTTGTCTTAAGGGTATGCTTCTTATTTTCACGAGCACTTAGTTTCTTATTCTTGAGGGAATAAACTTAATATCAAAGTGAAAATTTTGGTATTATATGTAAGAACTAAGAAGTAACCACTCGAGAATAAAGACAGTAGACGACAGCTTATCAGAATGGAGTAGTAGCATAGTCAAGGAGTAAATCTCAACAGATTGTGAAGACTGCATAAATGCTAAAAATGTTGATTTCCAACCCCAAAAACCTTCTCTTTTTCGCTTTTCTTTGGTTATCAGTAGATTGCATCTAGAAACAGCTTCAACCATACGGAAAGGGAAAAATGAAGATAATGTAAAAGCAATAGAATGAAGCAAGTGAAATATGAGCTTGCCTTAATATTCCCACTAAAAGGCTGTCCCACGGCTGCCATTTCCACTCCCAAGACTCAGTTATTCTTCCCACGCTACAAAATAAACCACTTTCACAAAAAAAAGATTAACTGAAAATAGACATTTCACAGATTTTCATCTGATGAATTCTTGAATTAAGAAAATAAAACGAAAGGAAAAAGAAGGGTGCTAAACTTCATAAGGATCAGAAGTTCATACTCTGCAATATAATCCCATAATCCAAAAAAAAAAATCCCTTTAAAAAAATAAAAGAAAAGGTCCAAAAAACACAATTTTTACATAAAACACCTTCACATTGTTAATAAAATTAACTGAAAATAGACATTTCGCAGCATTTCGTATCTGAATGCTTGAATTTAACAAAGAAAATAACAATCTGAAAAAGAAAAAAAAGGTTTTACTATAGAAGGATCACCAGTTCATACTCTTCTATGGAAATACAATTTCTACAACAAACAAATGAAAATGGAGGAAAATATTTCACCTTAGAGCTACTTCAAAAGGAGTTAGTTAGGGTTTAGCTTGGAAAAAGTTTTTTGGGAGTAACTGGAGAAAGAGCTTCGCTGAGAGAGAGTGTGAGAAGGGGCTAAACACTAGAAGGTTTTGCTCGACTCTTATACGTTCTTGTTTTTGATTTTGGATATTCTATTATTTTGATTGAATCTCTAAATTTTCTGTAAATTTTCTTCATTTTGTTGACATCTCGATTGTCTTACTGGTAAATCTTCTAATTTGTTAGCAATATTTTTTTTTCTTTTGCAGATTCACATAGTCCCTTTGGAACCTTTTTTGTTTTCTTCCAAAATTGCATATTAGTGACTGAAATTTAATTTCTCTAGTTGAAATATAAATTATAATTGGTGTTTATGAAGCTCGTCCAAAATTAACAAACTTTGCTATGGCTAGAATTCATAATGAAGTTCTGTGTTGTTGAAACTAGAGCCCTTATAGTTTCATATTTGGCTAGAATTTGGGTAGTGTATACATAAGTAAGGAGTATATTTTAGTGCTTTCTAAATATTGATATGTTATTGCTCTTGAATTATTCGTCATATGTTACGTGTTTTATAATTAAACCATGCTTTATTTTGTTTATTCATGAATAGCTTCTTTACTTCCTCAATTTTTTTCCAATTTTGTGTTTAAGATCATACCATTTATTACATCTTTGCACTCTTCAAACAAATTATTTGCTTAGAAATATACGACTTATCTTCATGGGTGGCTCAAAGGTAAGGCTAGTAAAACCTTCGCTTTAGGCCCAAAAATTTTGAGGCCACAAAAAGTGTTATAAAATACGTAATAATATATTGACTTAGACAATTCTGAACTTTATAAAAAAAAGTATAAAATCCGTGTAAAAAAGTTTTTAAAAAAATAAAGAATATTTACTTTTTAACATAAGAAATATACTAGAACTTCGAATTAAACTACTCAAATCTTTGTATTATCAAATAAAATTTTTTACATCAAGATCCAAGGTAATGCATTGCAAACATATGGCTAACATCTTACTAATTTGAATTAACACTTGATAATATAAATAATAATATTACTAAATGAAACTAAAAGTCATACATCTTGTATGAATACTTTAAAGTATTTTTTTGAACGTAACCAAAAAAATATTTTGAACGTAAAGTATTCTTTTTTTCATTCTCAAAAAAAAAAAACTTTACGTTCAAAATATTTTTTTGGTTACATTTTGTTACTACAATTGTTGTTATTATATATAATTTTTTTTATAGTTCAAATAGTTTAACAATTGGATCTTACATACCACATCTTAATATTTAGACGTGCATTCACATTCAGACGTTTTAATATTTTAAAAAGAAACAAGGTTAGCCTTATTTGATTGCACTTAATGGAGGTTTAATTCTTAGTCATTCAGATCTAGCCCATTAAGTGCATTTATTTTTTTAGATCTTAACCCTAGTTATTAAGATCCAACCCATTAAGTCTATTTTTTTTTTCTCTTTTGAAAACTCTTAATAGGTCTGGATGCATCTGGCCGAAACAAACCCACACCAAAGTCCTAATAGTGTTCAGATTCTTAAAAAGCGGTAAACGTTATTCTCGCAATTATTCCCTCAACAAAATAACTCTAAATTTTAGCAAATTCCACGCCTTCTTCTTCATCTTCTGTGCATAAAGTTTCATGCTTCTCTCTCTGTCCATCGATCATCGGCTATTCTATTCCTTTTTCTCTTGAACATGCAAGATTCTAACCTTTAGAGAGTATTTTGCTTTTTATTTTTATGAAATTCGCAATAGTCTTGCCTATTATTTGGTAAAAATTTATTTGTATGATGAGTTTCAAAAGTCGCATTTTCGAATAATTCATTCTACGATGAAAAAAAAAGTTCGATAAACTTTGGAGGTTTATCTCTAGATTGTTAAGCAAATAAAAGAGTTATTGTAACACACATCATCTATATCTATCTATATCTATACTATATTAAAAGCACGAAGATCCTTAGCGAAATGTCGTTCGCCTTTTTTGCCCCTTAAAAATAGGTTTTGTACTAGACAAAATAGTCATTTGAGTTATTTCTCTAGTATTTAGAATTACTTATTTTATTATCTCCTTAACATTTAGGAAATTTGAGATCAATTCAATTCAACTCAATTTTGAAAAGATATGAATACCCTAAAATTAAGGATAAGAGTTTTAGAATGAAAATACTACAAAAAAAGATGAGTTAATTAAATACGTAAAAAAAGATTTTGAAAAGATTTGAGTTTAAAAATAAGGAAAGATTTTAAATATAGAATTGCTAAAAAAAACTCGATAGTCGAAGGAAGCAATCGTCAGCTTTCTCTATAAATTAGTTCAATTTGATTTTGAACGAAGCAATTAAATACAATATATTTAATTAAAAAACAAGAGTAAACACATCCCCGCAAGGGAACAAAAGGTAAGGATTAAATATGTCCCGGCAAGGGAATCAACTATAACCAAACTTGTACCAATAATTAAATTCACAATAAAATCTCAACTAAACAACAAGACATAAAAAGCACGTGATAACTACATCGGTAATCACAGTAATTGGACATGCAACCTATTTGTACAAAGTCATAGAGGAACTCACCGTCAAGAAGTTTCAAAATAATAAGAAAGACGATCACTTCAATTAAGGCAATTAAGGGTCAATGCAACACTTAGGAATTCGAGGAAAGCTAGCACCATCATATGGAGCATATAGAGACAATTTAAGCAATTATTGAACTAAATCATAACGGAATACTCTCCACATATATAACATAAGGACCTAAGAACCCTAGAGCATATTTTCCACAAATAAGTCCGAGCACACACTCATCACCTCGCATGCTCGAACTACAATTAGCATAGAAAACTCAAGCACTAAGGGGAATTCCCCCACGAGGTTAGGCAAGATAATTACCTCAAAGACGACAAACCTATAATCTATAATGCACTTCTCAGGTGAAAAGATCTTCGGACGACTCAAATTTAACCAAATTAACTTCAAAGCACAATTAAAACACATAAGAAACTATTCCGGATCATAAAGTCTCAATCTTTAATAAATTTCAAAAATCGGTCCAAAAGTCGACCCTGGGGCCCGCACCTAGAAACCAGATAAATTTTATAAAAACTGAATACCCATTCCAATATGTGTTCAACTATACAAAATATATTAAATTTCGATACCATTTGACACCTCAAATTATGATTATCCATTTTAGGAATTTTCTTTAAAAACCAACATTTTTCCCAACTCAAGTCACAAAATGATAAAAATGAAGACAAAATCATGGAATATAATAAATTCTAAGTTAAGAATACTTACCCAATAGTTTTGCTTGAAAAACCCTCAAAGAATCGCTCAGAACCGAGCTCCACAAGTAGTGACATGAATAAAATGGGTTAACCCTCAATTGGAGAATATATTCTACCTGCCCAAGGGTTGTTCTTCGCGTTCGCGACCCTTCTCTCCCGATCGCGATGAGTAAAATTCCTCGTCAGCGATTTTCAAACTCATTCCAGACTGCCTTTAGTATAATGGTCATAACTTTTTACACACAACTCCAAATGATAAATGGTTTGATGTTATAACAACTAGACACCATGTTCTATTGTTTCATAGGTTGCTCATTTCTGGATTTACTATATATCGTGAGATATAAGATTCCAAAGTTAACGATGTGCAACAGATATTTTCAAACTCTTCCTGGACAGCCTGTAGAATAACTATCATAACTTTTTGTACACAAATCTAAGTGCTAATTAGTTTACATTTATGAAAATTGGACACAAAGGTCTACAATTTTCACTTTTGGATAGTGTCTAAATTCCTTATAGATTATGAGATATGAGCCTCCGAAATTGTCACGCCCCCAAAATCCGGTCGTGATGGCGCCCAACACATTGCTAAGCCAACCTGACCAATCTCACACAATACCGAGCTACCAGCTCTCGCTTTACTTCAAAGCATTTACAATAATAGAAGAAATACGGTATTTTAGCATA
>JASVEL010003306.1:0-35370 GCA_032618575.1 Nicotiana noctiflora
AAAGTCATTCAATTGATCTAAATTCTCAAAATTTCAGTTGTATTTATTAATAATATTTTAAATAGTAAAAAATATTTACATAATTAAGCTATATTTGAGATAATTGTATGTAAATCTCTTGATGAAGTAATGAATAATTTAATAAAATTAAAGATAAGTGATGAGATAATTTTATCTATGGTCATTGAACTTTTGTGTTTGTTACTCAAAAGTCACTTTTCATTTTTTAGTTACGTAAAAATCATTTAACTTTGTGTTCATTACACAAAGTCATTTTTCTTTCTTTTGTTACACAAATTATTTACTTTGCTCTAGATATCATAAAAGTCACATTTTTACTTAAAAATCTATTATGCTCTTGATATTATATAAATCTTCATATTTATATAATACCTTCTATGTACTATATAATATATTTTTAACTATGTATTTTATTTATAAATAAAATAACTTAATATTTTATTTATTATTTTTATAATATATTCGTACATTTAATTTTTTACTTAACTTTAATTTTCAAGATATATTAGTAGTCTTAAAATATCACGCTTTTTCAGCAGCTCTTGTTTTTTTTTGAATTTAATTGACTGACCAAAGTTGGTCGGTAATTTCCGACCAACTTTGGTCGGTATGCCCTTCCGACTTTCAAAATACCGATCACACGTTAATAGTCATGTTTTGGACGGTTATTGGCCATTACCGACCAACTTGGTCGATTTTTTGGATGTTTTTTCTCGAATTTTTAGTAGTGTAATTTCCCACATAACCAATATAATTGCCCAGGTAGATCCCCAAAAAAATATCCCCAGCTAAATTCGCATGTGGTATCTAGGGATTTTCCTTCAAATTTACATATAATTTGTCCATCATTTTCTTTGTTTATTTACCTGTGAATTTTCTCACAAAAATGTACTAGCCGATTTATTTCTCTACTAATATATGTTACTGATAAGTTTAATAACGCTACTAATATATTTTAAAAATTAATGTTAAAATATTAAAAATACGAATATATTATAAAAATAATAAATAAAATAACATTAAGTTATTTTATTTATATATAAAATAACATTAAGTTATTTTATTTATATATAAAATACATAGTTAAAAATATATTAATAGGATATAATATAGAATGTATTACATAAATGTGAAGGTTTATATAATACCAAGGGCATAATAGACTTTTCAAGTACAAATGTGACGAGCCAAGTAAAATGATATTTGTGTAACAAAAGAAACAAAAATAACTTTTGTGTAATGAGCACAAAGTTGAATAATTTTTATGTAACAAAAAAAAAGTGACTTTTGAGTAACAAACACAAAAGTTCAACGACCATGGATAAAATTAACTCGACAAGTGATAAAACACAACATGAAATAAGAAGAAAAAAAAGCACAAAATATAATTCATTTGTCAGATCAATTATTTAAATCCTTTGCATAATTTGCTATAATTTTCCTAAATTTTTTTCGGAAATGTATTTGTCGTACTATTTCCTAAATTTTTCTTAATTATTATATGATTATTCGTACTATTTCGTGAATTTTTCGGTGAGTTGGATGACATTTGTCGATTTAATAAACGTAAACGGGTTAGGGCAATTAACTGTTCTATAACGGCTTCAATACCCGTTTCCAACAGTATACTTCATTCAGTAAATTTCCCTCCAATCGGACCTTCGCTAGTCGTTCAGTCTCCGGCGAAAATGGAAGCCAATGTTCCCCAGTTTAAGGTAATGCTTTCCTTTACGGAATATTACTCTTATTTTACTTGTGGAGGTAAACTCATTTATCTACTTTCTCAGTTCAATTATTTAAATCCTTTTGCATATTTGCTAATTTTGTTTTCTGGATATAATGTTCAATTTAAAACCTTTGTTTTTCAGCTAATTTTGGGTTCATCCTCTACTGCACGTAGAAAAATTTTGGCCGACATGGGATACCAGTTCACAACCCTGGTAAATTTCCAATTATCAGCTGTTTGTTTTTTCTATGGGTAAATATGCTTCTATTTCTGTGGAATTGTATTTACAATTCAAAAAGACTTAAACTTGGACCAGTTCCTGCACCAAATAATTTTAATTGACTGTGGTTAAGCACTTCCAACCGAAAGGTTGTGAGTTCGAGTCTCCCCAAGAGCAAGGTGGGTAGTTCTTGGAGGGAAGGATGCCGGGGGTCTATTGAGGTAAATATACTTAGAGAATATGGTCTCCTATGCGCACTTACAATTTGAATAGAAAAAATGTCCCCACGAAGATCTTCTGTGTTATTTTTACTGATCTTTTGTGTTACCTTTTACTGATCACCTATGAAAAAGGTCATATAACTAAAATAATGTTTGTAATTGATATAGAGCGAAATCTCCATGATAGTTACTACTTACTACTAGTTAACAGTATTGTTAAGTGATGAAACTGTATATAAAACACACTATGTATTGTTTGGTGCATGCACCAGGTGCTCCATTAACAATTCTTAGTTGAATAGATAACAAAGGATTGATATTAATACTCCAGCTAGATCGAGATTGAGATATAGTTGATTGATTGTTTTTAAAATTGGTGGATTTACACATTGTTGTAACATAGTCTGCAGATATAGA
Source organism: Nicotiana noctiflora (assembly GCA_032618575.1). NCBI lineage: Eukaryota > Viridiplantae > Streptophyta > Magnoliopsida > Solanales > Solanaceae > Nicotiana > Nicotiana noctiflora. Next base: position 2,606 of record JASVEL010003306.1, read on the forward strand.
TGAGAAAGCTATCCGGAAAGAAAAGCCCGAAGATTTAGTTATGGCTCTTGCAGAGGCCAAGGTTTGTTTTCCTAAGAACTTGTGCAAATCCATGCATCTCAAAACATATTCTTGAAGTGGTCTACTGCTTTGAAATTGCTGTATAGAATATTGAATGGGTTAAGGCACATTTGCTTATGCTGTTGTAGATGATGCCATTGTGATTTACTCTTGTCCATTGTGTTGGTTTTTGATTTATGAATCACTGTGTGTAAGGTGTGATGCTTTCCTTCCAGAGTATCTCGTCGTGATTTATGTCACTTCAATTTCAGGGTTGATGTTATTTGTAGAAGTGCTCTATTGCATACCTTGTTGTGACTGTGTACCAGCTTTTTAGGCAAATCATTTAGGCTGTTATATTTCCTGGTCTAGTTGAGTTAATTGGTTTGGCTCATAATTTAATTGAAGCCTTGGTTTTGAAAATGCTTATTTTAATTCCATGTAACTGCATTGCATGTCAGGCTGATGCTATCATATCAAAATTTCGAAATACTGAAAACCTAGAGAAGGATTCCAGTCCAACACTTTTGGTTGCAGCTGACACAGTATGTCTTGCTTTTTTTGCCTTTTAAATCTTCCCACCAGAAGTTCTTTTTCTTGCTTCTATTTGAAACCGATAATACGCTATTTCTGCCAGTGCTTTTGATTTTTGAATGATGGAAAAGTTGTGTGCTTTTTCTTTTCTTGTATTGTTTTTCTTGCTTCTTATGCTCTGTACTGTATGTACCTTTTTTCGTTTTGCTTTTCTTCTTTCAGAATATTAGATTTCTTCTTAGGATATTGGAGGATAATTATGATGTCCACAAGCTTGCATAGTTACACATATATTTTCTTTCTTATCATGATGAATTCTGCAATTATTGGACTTTGCTTTATAGTCTGAAAGCATACATCATAATTGGCATTGATCTGAATTGCTGGAACTATAATCAGGCAGAAGCCGTCATACCAAGGGTTTCCATTGGTGAATCCGAAGGGGATGCCGAGCCAACACTTCTAATTACCTGTGACCAAGTATACCTAATTCCTGTTCTTGTCATCATTTATGGTTAATTATCAGATTGATTTACTATGATGCTTTTACAAAATATTAGCCTTTTTTTTCTTTCTCGTATTCCCCCTAACTAATTTACTACTTAAGTTGTTTGGTTAAAATACGACACTTCTACAGAAATTTTTGTTTGATCATAAAGTGGTGTCTTTGTAAACATGGACATTTATACCTAGTGCTGATTCTTCAAAATACATTACCAGAAAACTGCACGTACCTGTATCGGATGCTAACAGTACACCCATATCGGATACATAACTGTTAACAACTCCATAACAGTATAAGCTTAACAAGAAGACTGCCAATACTTTTTAGTCTAAGAAGCAGAAACCAGCCAACATTCATTTTAATACCTGGTGTGCTTCGAGAATTTATTATCTGATTTTCCAGGGCAAGATATTGTAATTAGAGTTGGCAGTTTGGCACAACCTAGAGCAACATGTTTCATTTGGTACAGTTTGTTCAAGCAACGACTTAACTATAATTCATATGGTTAGCTGTTTGGTTCAACTTATGGCAATAGGCTTTCATTGCTTTATGAGGGTCTAAAGCTGAGGCTTTAGCAGGCTTGTTTGTGCTTTTCGAGTTGATAGCTTGTTGATTAAACTCTCTTTTAGCTAGAAAAATTGTTTCATAAGTTTCTTTGAAAAGTCAAAGAATGTGTTCAGCTATCTGACTCCACTTATCTATTGTACTAACTTTGAGTTGATGACTGCACCTGAAGTTTTCCTAGAGCACCAAGAGTCTGACTATTTTAGTATTTTGGTTTTGAGGTGTGAATCTGGCAAATGAAGCAGCTATTATTTGATAGGATACTTCTGCCTCGCCCTTGTTTTTGGCTTAACTAATCTGAGGTCATAATTCCTCTATTAGAGATGTTTACAGTGGCATGATCCTGAAGTCTATGTACTTTGTTATACATCCTCATGCACTAGTTTCTTTCTTTCTTTCTGGGATAGGACATCCTCTTCTTGATAGGCAAAGCAAAACTTTCATCGATTCCTATAGACTTCTAAAGAAAGAGTCTTTTATTGATTTCTGTAGCACCAAGAAGGCTCCAGGAGTAGCACGCTGGAAAATCCATCTTTTCTTTCGGAGTTTTTGTAGTCTATGATGTAAATATTGATGAGAACTTGATCTTCTCTTCCTATATTTCTGAAGTGCCCTCTTTGGTTCTTATCACTAATAAAATACCTTATCCTATAAGAAAAAAAGTCTAGGAAGTTGAATATGCTATAAATTTCATTTACGAATTCATCATATACCAAAAGTTCAATAGATAAAGGCAGTGAGATTTATAAAGGATATGGGTGTTGCTTTCCCAACGTGATCTATGACTTATCTCTACCCAAACTGGTGAGATGTGCACAACGGAGTGGTTCTTCACACTTGTCTCTGATCTTTCCTCAGGTCCCTGCCAGCTTTCTACTACTCTAATAAGGCTATTAGGCATCACCGACCGCGCTCCATCAAGTTTAGAGACATGCTTCGGATCTTCCATTTCTTCTAACTGTGTAGAAAGAGATGTCTAACATGTTTCATGTTTAGCTAACCATCCAAAACATGCTACCTTAGAATGTGCCTCAGTTTTCCAGATCATCCTTCACGGCTGCTGTCTATACCCTTCTTTTCCCAGCACCCCTACCAGCGAAGTAACACTCCCGATTTTCCAATCCTGAATGTTTATTTTCCGGTTCAGATTCCTTCCCCCTTCACTGCTGCATTCTGCTATAGTGCATCTTTTGTGACCATTAGATAATATATCTATTTATCTCTTTGAGGGGAGCATATCCGGTCTGGCTATCCTGCAATAATCTTATTTCCTGCCATTCCCACCTTTAATCCTGTGAAAGGTTGGAAATCCTTCCATAATTTGCTGAATTGTTTCCAGAGACCTACCATGAGAGGTCTTGACTGGTTTGTTGCACCACTAGTGATAGATTCATGGACAAAGATAAGGCTGTAGAGCACAAGAAAGTCATTCACAAGGTCTTAAGCTAAGGAGAAGCAAGACAAAGTTGTTGAGCTTCAATGGGAGATCAAGAAGGCGCTAACGGTAGAACAAGATCTACAAAATTATGGAGAGTATTTAGCTAAGTGCTACACTCATTTCATGGTCCAAGTCCAAGTCCAAGAGGAGGTTTATTGGGGTCCAAGCACTAGCCAATGAAGGCCTAAATTAGGCGCCTAAATCAACTCGCAAAGGAGCCAACTTGGCGCCCAAGTTTCCTTATTTTGTTTCCTAGTTTGTTAGGACATATTTGATGCTTTCCTAGGTAGTTAAGGTTTTGTTTTTCTTTTCCTAAGATTATTGGAATTACATTCCAAGAATGACTTGGTTTTTACTTCCTAGTATTTTCCTTTTCCTAAGTTAGCTGGACTTGTTGCCCAAAGTAGTTTAGGACTTTATTTTCTTGTTTCTTAGCCTTAATTACGTGACTCCTCTATGTAAAGGAGTATCTTCTTTGTTTTTAGACTTAGATTATTCAGATTATTATCAATAAAAATTGTGAGATTTTTCTTGCACTCTTGTGTGTGGCTACTCTTAATTTATTCTTCAACCTTCAACACTGAACTTAAGGTGGTAAGATTAAACCTTTTTTCGAAATCTTAGATCACTTATAACTATTCAAGAAAGGTGATAAGTTTAGGCTTATTGTTGTTTTTGTTATTCTAAAGGGTGGGGTTTCTCAATCTATCTCTTGTTTTAATTCTCCGCCAAAGGCGATTAGTTCTTTGTTAGCTAATTGTTGTTGTTAGGATTCAACTTCAAGAATAGACTTCTTGAATTTAAGAAAGTGTTTCTTGAATTCAATCTATCTCTAATTTTCCGTCCTTTTTTTGTTTATTTATCATCTTTTAGCTTCCGCATGTTTCTTGATTTTCTTGTTTTTCTTTATTAATTCTTGAATCGCCTATCGTGTTGTTATCAAGTAGTCTCCACACCTTTGACCTCCTTCATTTCATCTTTCTCTTCACTGAACCTCCGTAGCCATTTAAATAATAGACTGCTATTTTGCAAGATCAAGTCTCTCACCCCATTCCTCATTTGTTTCGCGACCTTTCGCCTCTCAAAACAGTTTGCCACTTGATTAGATGCATCATCTTTCTATCTCTATGGCCTTCTCACAAGAATTCTGATGATGGGACATTCTATTTTACATGTTTGGGAATTTTTTTTTCTGTCCAATTGTTCTCGTTTTCTTCAGTTTATTTAATGGTATGAGAACTTTCTATGTTAATAATCTTATCCTAATCTTATTTCAACTTGAAATGATCTGGAGGTGGTGGTCTATGAAGGTATGGTCAGGGAAAAACCATCCAGTGAAGCAGAAGCACGACAGTTCATGAAAGGTTTACCATTGCTCCAAATGATTCTTGGTATATTAGTTTTGTAATTCTGCTAGTCTTACACTGGTATTTTGCAGATTACGCTAATGGACATGCAGCAACCGTTAGTTCTGTTCTTGTTACAAACCTGGTAACAGGATGCAGAAGAGGAGAATGGGACAAAGTAGAGGTACCTCTGTTGATTTCTTCTCATTTTCAATTATCAGATTGCTCTCTCTGGCTTTTTATGGATTTTTGCTTTTCAGTGGATTTGGGTGTACTCGCAATCTCAAATTGCCTCTAATTTTAAATATTAACAAATAAAAGTATAAAATGCTCATTGGCGATTAGTGACTTCTACGTGTTGGGTTAGGCTTATTGAACACTTCAGAAGGTTCCAGTTCCCAAAAGCCATTCAAATTAAAGTTTACAGAGATGAGTTTGTGGAAAGTAGAAGTTAGTTGAAGTTGGACTGGATTGGAACTACGTATCTGGACTTGTGAAACAACACCACCAACAACAAACCTAGTGAATTCCCACAAATGGGGTCTAGGGAGGGTAGTGTGTACGCAGACCTTACCTCTTCCCACAAGTATCTTGATTTGTGAGAATGAGGCAAAACTGCTGAAATGATGTTCAAATACTGATGATATTGCATAAGTTGCTGTTTCCGACATATTCAATTACCATGTTCTTAGGTTCTCAAGATTATTACTTCCACAATTCTGCACCTATTGTCTGATGATCTGGAATTTTTTTGTATGTTCGGCTTAGCTTAATCAAGTATTTAAGCATTTTACCAGAAAGCACAAACGAGTGATGAAATTATTGAGTTTTTACACTTGCATTTGCCTTCAAAAATGCTTGATCTTTTCCTAGATTCATTCAGATATCCACTATTTTTGCTTATTGTCTTAAATCAGGAAAATTGCCTGTATCCTGTTTGGCTTATTTAATCATTAAGTGTTATAACATGTTACCTAAGTGTAGATCATAATCATTAGTGGCTCTCTTTCTGATTGCGTAAGTTCTTTCAAGACGTATCTACTGAAGTGGTTAAGGCCTTAAGGGTATATTTTTCATTAGCCTGGTTGTGAATTTTGGATTGCAGCACAAGCTCGATGCTGCAGCTAATATTTTCTAATAGTGGAAGTACCATTTGTACCTTTACTTTTGTTTTCTACCTGAATTAAGAAGTCCACCATACCTTTTCCCATTCATCCTTTTCCGAAAAGTCAATGCAAGCATCTTCTTATATATTTAAGTGCAGATTTGCGGAAAGCTGCCGTAAATCCTTCCACAATATGCTCAGTGATCAAAGAGTTTCTAATTGATTTGATGGCTGTGATTTGAACTGACTTTCAATGAGCTGGAGATGGAAGGTTCGCTAGAGTGAGATTGTTTGTGTTAATGGGAGGTTAAACTCGTGAATCTTTAGAGAAAGAGAGACCCTTTTTGTTTTATCCCTCTTATACGTTCTGCTTTGTTATTTGTGTACCTTAACTGCTTGAGATTTTCAGCATAATCTCGTTTTTATTTTATTTTCACTCATCCAGAAAGAGCAATAACATTCTTTTGGTTGCAGATCTATTTCCATGACATACCAGATCAAGTTATAGATAAGCTGGTATAACTTTCAGCTGAATTGTTAGTTATTAATCTTATCAGTTGATGCATGCTGTAGTCTGTTGTCTTAAGATCTTTTCTTTTTCCTGATCAGATTGAGGAAGGGATAGTTCTTTATGCAGCTGGTGGCTTGATAATTGAACATCCTCTTATTTTGCCTTGTATTAAGGAAGTGGTGAGTATTACACCGCCACCTTTCTCTCAAATATCATCCAATCAAAAGTCATAGTCGTGATGGTTTAACATTTGTTTGTTTGACCCTTCATCCTTATAGAGACCTAAACTTTCGTGTAGCCATTGATGCCAATGCAATAAAAATAAAATGATGGGACAGAATATCTCTGGAATACCTGACCGAATGAAAGAACTTCACTGATTTGTATTTAAGGCTGGATAGTGGATACCCAGATTGTGTATATTCAGCCCGGATACAAATCCAAATCTACTCTTGTCCTGATAGGTATACGAATGCTTCCCAGTGTCTCTTGTCAAGAAGAAGCCGATATGCTCATTAGGTCTATGGAAAAGCTGCTTTAGAGTTTCGAGAAGGTGTTTTTACGTAAGGCATGTTAGAGCTACGAGTGGCTTACAGCATATAAAGGATATTAAAGTGTTTTGTATAAAACGTACTATTAAAGATACCTTTTGGAAGTGTCTTTCCATAAAAATTTAGGCTTTAGACCATGTCATACCTTTTACTTGATTTTACCAAGCACTGGAAGTCCTCTAAAGAACAAGAAGTACCACAACCTTAATGAAATGCTTCTGTGACTTGGTTGCCAACCACTCTAAGAAACTTAAGGAATAGAACTTTCTTTCCTTCTGATGGAAAAGTTTCTTTTGGTTCTAGCAGCTAAGCATTCCCAAAAGACCTTCCAAACCTCTTTTAGCATCTGATGTCAAATATTCTGCATATACCATGTTTCACACAATTATGTTTTCTTGTTTCTGTATATTTATGAATTGTAATCATTGTAAGATGGTTTTTATCTGGGCAGGTTGGTTCAACTGATAGCGTGATGGGTCTCCCAAAAGCTCTCACTGAGCGCCTTATAAAGGAGGTTCTCTAATATGACGTTGAATTTTTCTGGGTCAAGTCTTACCTCATTAGTCGACCCCAACTTGTTTAGGACCAAGGCATAGTCGTTTTTGTTGGTCTGACCTTATTCTTATTTATGACATTTCTGAGTGACATCATGAATTGAGTTCTTTGTCAGTGATCTCTAAGATGTAATCCAAATGTTTACTCAAAGATTATAAATGTTATTTAATGTACTAGATGTCCTATGCTTATTAGCTAGTAATGGGCATCTAATGACTTCTATTTTGTTCTACTTTAAGATATCCTCTCAGCTTACATCTCATTGCCGATGGTATAATTGGTTATGGCTTATTTTATTGCATCCCAATTAAGCAAAGGTTTAAATCTTAGTTGCAATTATTTCAGAAGGCAAAGGCGCAAGGTGGTGTAGAAGTAATACCTCAGTTGGGTAGCTGGTGGTGAGTTTTACTTGTTTCTTTTATTATATTATAATCCATTACAAGGTGAGAATCAAATCCTTACCAATAAATAAAGTGAAAGTTAAATAGCCAACCAATTGGATTACTAAAATTCCCTTGATCCATTTCTTTTTCATATTTTTTTTTAATACTAATACAATCTAATCAAAAATGCAAAAAGGTTCACAAGAGCTACACAAGTACATAGTAATACTCATTGTGTTCATATATTATTACAAAGAAGATAGGGTCTCCAATATAAATTCTCTTGACGCTTAATTTAAGCTCATCTTTGACTTATATTACACAGAAATAGCCATAATAATAATAATAATAACAACAACAACACCAATAACAATATAGAGCAAAATACTGTTGTATAAGTTAGCACTTAAATCTTCAAAAGAAATATTAAAAAGAAATGTTATTCAACGCACAAAGTGTGAAAGAGGCTTTCTTGGAGCGTATAAGGTGAATAACGCAATGCATAAGCGTTCAAAGAGACAAAGTTGAAGCTCGTCTCTAACTCATACTTAGTAAGAATGTCGATTTTGATTTTATCTTGAATATTAGTGGAGGCGTTTAATGCTTGCATTAGAATTGACTGTCTACATCATAGTCGTGCGGCCCTTTCCTGGAACCTGAGTGAGTGTGTTATGCTTTAATTTAATATGTACCTGGTTGCCCATTTTTATTAATGAGCGTTCTCATCCGATGTCCAAATTATATCATAAAGTGGAACAAATTTGTAACATGGAATCACTTATAACACTAGTACAACATGGAGAATTATATTTGGAATGTGTATATATAGTTGCTATCAAAGGAAATTTATCCAATAATGAAAACCAAAATAATCTTTTATTGGAGTTCCACCGCTCATATTAAATATCCGTCTCTTATTTGTTTAATTTCTGCATTTGGAGTTCCACTGCTCATCTAAAATAGGCTCCTTCAGAATAATATAATGTACTGTGCTCTTTCTCGCTTTTATTGGAGCTTCAAATACTTCAGCCTGTCCAAAAAGGAAGGAAAAAGAAAATAAGATAAATAATTTAATCCCCACTCATCATAAACCTAAGAGGTAATGGCGGAACTGCGGAAGTATGATTTTCACCGAGGGAATTCAAGAAATTTTAAAAGTAAACTTACGAGAAACTAAGGTAATTCAACATTTAATATATATACATAATATATACACTATATAATATTCAATGAAGGGGTTCGATTGAACCCTTTTTGCCCGCTTAGCTCCGCCCATGCCAAGAGGTAGCTTATATATACTAGTACTATTTATCATCACATACTTTCACGTGGTTTGCATATTGAAACATGTTTGAATCTCTATTTAAGGAGGATATATATATATGTATACCACGAGTAAATATCTTAATGGGTAAATAATTCATGACTACATGCAATGTTCACAAATTAAAATCGAGGAATAGATATTTAATTAATGATCAACATTGTGAGATTATATATATTATAATTTAATTTTACGTACCTTTGCTCTTCATCCATGAAATTGTAGCCTTTAACATTATTTGCCTTGTTGTAATTAGGCAAAGCAATATTTCCAGATTCAATGTGTTTGATATCTTCAACTAGTTTTTCATAGTGCCTTTTCACTTCTTCCTCAGATTTTCCACCTACTGCTTTGGCCAAATTACGCCATCGGTCTGGTGTTTCTCTGTCATAAATGGCCAATGCATTCTCAAACAACTTGTTTTGCTGGTGAGTCCACGTCGAATTTGACCCCATTTTTTGGTTATAATTGCAAAAATTAATAAATATACAAGGAAATAAATGAATGTATAGTTGTGTGGAAAATGATATAAAGAGAAGATGTAGTGAACGTTTTGGTGCAGAGAAAGCTAATATGTTTGTTCTATTTATATAGCAATGGGGACAGAAATAGACAGAATATGGTGGGCCGGTGAAGAGGCGTTCTCTTCTTCTTTCTTTATTTTTTTTTTACTCTTTTTAATTTCTTCAGCATGTTGTATAGTTAGTGTAATTTAAAAACCATGGGAATTTACGTAAAAGCCAACATGGTTTTTCCCCAACTATTATATATTTAAACTTATGGGTTCATATATACTATTTTTGTAATTTTAATAAATTTTACACATAAAATATTACTCTGTGTAGAAAGTAATTAATGAGTTCAATTAATGAACCCGTTCCTAACTACATACTCCCCTTTCTCCGTCCGATCTATAAGTCACTTGCTTGAGCCGTGAAAAAAATCGTTAATACTTGTATTAAAATAGGTCTATCTACATTATACTTTTTGGGGTGCGGACCCGGTGTAATAATACAGAATATCTTGTGCACCGGGCTGCCCTTTATACTGTAAAAATTGTAGTTCTTGTATTAATATATATAATTCCTAAATTATTAAGTACATATGTTTTGTTCAGTTCATTGCATTAAAGTGAAACAATTTTTCATTTTACTTGTTTTATTCCGGCATTGCTAAGTATAAAATAATGCTGAATTTTACACCGGAATTACTCTTAAATAATAATCCCAGCAACCAAACGAGCTTTTCCTTAATTATTTTCAAGAAACAAGGTTTCCTTAATCCAAGAAAAGTTGTTCCCTAGCCCCATATTTTTTTCGTCACATCTAGCTATAGATCTCTAATTTTTGGGTATTTATTAGTTGTAACGTTAAATACAAACGTCCACTTCCCAATGGGGTTGAAAAGCAAATGGTAAAATCAATTTCAGCGGCTGAAAAGTGGTTCTATTCTTTATTCCACTATTTGTAGTTTATTTTTAAGTTACTGAATTATTAATTTATTTTTAAGTTACTGAATTATTAATTAATATATATATATATATATAATTATATAATTATTTGAATGGGAGCCTTGGAGCAACGACAAAATTATTTCTGTATGATCTATAGTTCAAGAATTTGAGCCAATAATAACGTTAGGTTGTTCATATTACACCCTTTGAGATACAGTCCTTCCTCGAACCTTGCATGAATGTGAGATGCTTTATGTATTGATATCGGGTTGTCCTTATTTTTTATACAGTGAAAGACATATACAAAGTTTGGACCAAAATTAATGATTTTAGCCAAACTCGTAACCTAAACACTAGCTCCGCCCCTGACTAGCTAATTATTCTTTATTTTACTATATTTTTCAACTTTTAAATAATTTTTCAAGAGTATATAATATAACGAAGTATGAGAGTGAGATGAAGCTGTGTGTATGGCAAAAATGAAAAGTAGCTTTTGTTGTGTTGGGTGTTTTCCTTTTAGGGACAAATGTAAAACGTGATAAGGCATGCTCACTTTCTTCTTGGCTCTTGCCTGTTTTTAACAAAGTTCCATATCAGTTTAGCTGGCTAAGTTTTCTTCCGTACAATAGCTGTACATTTTGTTTAGGGTTCACTCCAGCTACTCCTTGATAATCTTTGTCTCGCAATCATTAATACTAGTACTATTTTCTTTTCAATCATTTAGTATTTGAAATTCACTAACGCAGTTAATTTTGAATCACCAACTAAAAAGAACAAATCGTTCTCTATCAAGAAATTTTTTATTCCTAAGACTCGAACAACAAGATATTATTGGTTAAAGATAGAATCCTTAGTGGCGTAATGATCAGTATCCTAGTAGTCTAGTACCACATGGATTAATCGAAAATTACGTTATGTACAAAGACATAATTAGGATTTGAACTTTATGAATTCAAAATTCTCGGACATTAACATCAAGTGTTAATAATGATGTTATTAATTTAATTTTTTTGTACATGTATTTAGTGAATTATGTTTCTTAATACAAATATATAAGCATGGACTGAAGTTATTGGGTGAGATGAGATCAACGGCAGAGTTAGAGATAGATACTAAGTTCTGACAAATTCGGTAGATTTTGCTTATACTTTGTATTTGTATTGAGAAATTTACTAAATATATAAATATTTAATTGTGAACCCAGTACGATGATAATTTTAGAAACCATGAACTTCAAATTCAGGCTCCGTCTCTAAACTGAACCGTATATGTTACCTTCTATCTCCGCCCCTAACTATGTACTTTCTTTCTTCTTATCATAAGCCTCGTCTGTTTCGGAAAATTTTATTGTGTTTCATATAATTAATACTAGTTGTATGATACAACATTTTTGTCTCATGGTTTTGTGGACCCGGATTTTTATGGACCCAAAAGTATAAGATTTGGAGTACACAAATTTGTGAGACAAAAAAAAACCTCATACAACTAATGTCAGTCGTATGAGACACAAAATAAAGCTTCTTCCCATTTGTTTCTCAATCTTAATAAATTGAAGATTATTCAAGTGTCCTCAAACATCTTAGTATTAATAATATAAGTATTCCAATTTCTCAAAAAAAAATGGTATTTCCAATTTTCTTACGTGTCGACAAAAGGATATCTTAATCTTAGATTAAATTATTTTTAACCCTAGTCGGTAAGCAGTAAGCTGACCTTTCCTTGCAGCAGTTTTTTTTGGTAGAAAGACAAAGTTATCATTCATTAACAAGCATTAACACATAATATGGCAATAAGAAAGGAAGCAAAAAAGGTACGATTTCGTACGACCTACGGGTAGAGGCGGATTCAAATAGTTAAGCTTACGGGATTCTATAACGATCTCAAGTTGATATATATAATAATTTATCAACGAAGTGGAATTCAAGTTAAATATTCTTATACTTGTAATGATTTTTTTAGTATAAATACAAAGTCTACGTAAAAGTTACTGAGTTCACGGAAACCCGTAAACCCCCTGGATTACGAGGTGGAATCGTGGAAGCAACCACTAATACTTGCATTATGTTAGATTGCTTATATATATTACTTCTCTTCAGGTATAGTCCTTTCCTGCACCCTAAGCGAATACGAAATACTTTATACATCGGACTGCTCTATAATACCCTAAGTGATATATGGAATGGAATCCTTATCATCCACGTTGGTGTCCAGTAAATTTTCATATATGTGGATATACTTCTGTCCTTCTCGTAATCTTTAACTTCACCAGTATTATCCTTTTCCTTTTTTTTCTTCCTTTGGCACCAAATTTTTTTGCAACTTGAAGTTGGGCTTCTAAATGGATTCTATATATATATATATACTTGAATAAGTGTATACTTGAATAAGTGGTGCTGTGATGGATTCTTTCATTTCGAATAAAACCATATTGTTGACATTTTCAGCTTACTTGATAAAAGATAGGGAATCAGTCATTTTTATATGAAAGATATAGTGCTACTACAAAGCAAGATTGTAACATTAACAAATGTCCAAGCAGATGTTGGATTAATTTCTCTTATGATTACTGAACTATATCCATTATACCCGTAAGCTATAAAATTATTTATTGTCACGTTAAAGTAACTAAGTTTTGCCTTCTATAACATGAGTAAATTCACAAAATACTTTTTGTCACATTAAAGTTTTGAAACTTTATCCACTATAACTTGGGTAAAGACACAAAACTAACCTTCTACCCTAGTTAAAGTTACCTTGATAGGTAAGTTTCACACTTATGATGGGTAATGTTCAATTATTTTATGTGACAACAAATAATTTCGTGACTTAACTATTATAATAAATAAAATTTAATGACCATACATGAAATTAACTCATTAGATGTTAGTAGGCTCTTGAACCTAATATCCTTAAGGTATTATTACTTTTAGTCCGCGTCAAAACTATTTATATTTGGTAGTCAAAAAAATATATAAAATTTGTATAATCTTGGTATATAATATACAAAATGTATATATATAAAAAAATACATATATTATATATATTTTTTTGTTATTATTTTTATAACGGCTATACAATGTCATTTTTCCAATTTATAATGGAACTTATCTTAAGTTCATATTGGGGTTTGGGCTGTTCAAATTTCTTAGGTCACTCTCCCAAATCATGAAGAAGGTGCATGGAGCTTTTCAACTTTCTTGGGAAACTTTTCAAAAGTTGATGCTCAAATATACATCAAGCTACTGATAATTAGATTCCTTATCATCCTCGATTCTTCTATGTACTACTAAGAAAAATTAAAATTAGTTATGAAATCTATCGCTGAATTGCTCGTAGCCAACATGATATTATGCTGTTAATCTATCATTAAATATGATTAATGATGGATTTTGTTGTTTAACTGAATAATTTGTTTATCGCTAATTTTTATTTTTTTAATAGTTATGATACATGGATTAAATTAAAGACCTGCCTTGCATGGTATCTCTCCCATTTCTTTGTCAAAGTTATTTGAAAGGCATCCTGTGATTATTCCCCTATAGTCCTAAATATGGTCCAAGTGTGAATTTATATCTTTATGTGAATCTTTCCAGCTCAAAGACTAAGATTGTTCTAGCGTGAGAGAGGAGGAAATATATTACTACTAGAATTTCTTATGATTGCAAAAGAAGGAAAGAATCCACCTTTGATTATTTATATTACATAATTTTATTGTCTTTATTGTTGAATATTTTAGGATAATGCCATGATACTTCTCATATTTTGTATTATTTTCTTGAAAAATATTTTGTATAGTTGTATCTTACTAGAATTAAAGAAATATTTTGAGCACAATTTATATGTTTTGTTCTACGGAGATTTTACCGAGAAAAATCCGAAAAATCCGAAAATCCGAAAAAACCCGAGAGTGAAAAATCCGATTTTATTGGTTTGGTTTGGTCTTTAGATTTAATAACCCGATACAAGTGGTTTGGTTTGGTAATTGTAAAATCCGAACCAACCCGACCTATGTACACCCCTACTTTTAATACTAAAAACTAGAGATTTTAATATAAAGGGAAAGAAACTCTCTATATATATATATATAGTAATAATTTGGCTTATTTAAAAATGGATAGATGAATAGTTTTCTTAACGTTCTAATTTTTCACTTTTTACTCTTTTATTAGATAGCATGTAAAAAATTTACTCCCCCTTCTACATATTTTTTGTCTTTTTTTTTTAATATCCTTAATCACCTTCTTTCTCCAAGTTTTTATTAGTTTAAGTGTTCAATAATACTTTTAAGCTTCCAATAATTCTATATTTCTCTTACTCTATAATATCTTATCTAAAATCAATAATATCTCTAGAAAAACTAAATGAGTTGGCTATAATACTAGTAGAGAAGGAATTATTAGAAAAAATTAATTATAAAAAAGAATATTAACAACTTTATATCTCAAAAATCAAGAAGAATAGACTTCAAATAAAAATATATCTTATAACTTTCTTTTAAAATTTATGCCTCATATTAAACTTTAGCTTTAGGCCCCGCATGTGCTTGAGCCGCCCCTGTAGGGATGCACATGTCTCCTTAGGCGAATCCCACATCCCATTGGATGGGAGAGGAAAGTGATAAGTTTTATAAGGCATGATAAAATTTCACATGGTACGCGCTCTTTTGGCGCTCGAGGTGGCGTTGCCTAAAAGACAAATATGTGCGGGCCTAGACCCAAAGTGAAAAATACGTGTCATGGAGTTGGGTCGTGACAAATATGATATCAGAGCCAAATCTCCCTCTGTATGGTGGTGGGGAAAACCTTAGCGAGGATGTTGAGTCACAAGGGGGTGAATGTGATGCCACTGATGAAGGGCGGGCTGATGAGGGCGCGCGATCAAATAGGACTAACAGGTTTCTAGGCTGGCAAGCTTCTAAAGAATGGGTGTACCTATCACCTTAGGCGAATCCATATTGGAATGAGAGAGGAAAGTGATGAGCTTTATAAGGCATAAGACAAGTTCACATGGTACGCGTGTTTTTGAGGTTTGAGTTAGCATTGCCTAAAAGACAAATCTGTACTGGCCTAGGCCCAAAATGAATACGTGCTATGGGCTTTGGTTGTGACAAATATGGTATCAGAACAGAATCTGCCTCAGTATGGTGATGGAACAAATCTCAGCGAGGACGCTGAGTCTTTGGGGGGGGGGGGTGTGATGCCCCTGATGAAGGGTGGGCTGATCAGGGCGGTCAAGCATGACTAACATGACAGATTTCTAGGTTGACGAGCTTCTAAAGAAGTGGTGCACATGTCATCTTAAGCGCATCCCACACTGAAATGAGAGAGGAAAGTGGTGAGGTTTATAAGGCATGACACAAATTCACATAGTATACGTGCTTTTAGGGCCCGAAGTCACATAGCCTAAAAGACAAATCTGTAGGAGCCTCACCCAAGATAAGGTGGACAATATGTTCCGCGTGCTTAGGTTGTGACAATTAGGTGTGCGGACAAAGTCTATCAGTGCAAGTTAATTAAAAAAGTTGGATATAAGGTAGTATATGATTTCTTAATAGTGTAGTTTTTTCTTCTTCAAAATATCATGTAAACTTAGCTCAAAGCGGACAAATCAAAGTAGAAAGTATCTATTGGTTGGATTAGCCTTGATAGGAACAAGCATAAAGTGAATTAGAATTTGCCTCATCCTTTTGCTTATAGTCGAAGGATGTGATTCCCTGCCAAGATGTATTTTGCAAGAAGAAATCTTCAGAATTTCCAACAAGCTCCAAAATCACAATGATAAAATGTTTTATCTATTTTGGGCCAAAGATAAGGGATTTAAAAAGTGCAGAATTTTCCAGCCTGTAATGAACAACAACAACGTAAAATCATATCCATAACCCAGGGAACACGGAGATGCTGGAATTTATTTTTTTTAAAAAAAGGAATGAAAGCCATTTGACATATCATCATGGTAAAGAGTAGATTCAGTAGAATCCTCTTTTCTTATAGGATTTGGATGTTCTTTTCTTCAATTCTTTTTGTATTCTAATATGAAGATGGCAGGCGATATTTTTACTAATTTCTTGGTCAATGGGATTTCGAACTCGTGATCTCTTAATTCTGATAAAGACTAGAAAAATACATACCTTCATAAGGCAGCGATAAGGTCTTTGCATATACACTACCCCCCCAGACCCCACTTGTGGGATTTCACTGGGTTTGTAGTTGTTTGTTGTTATTGTAGCTGGGAATATCCAAATCATTCCACCACAACCCTTGCCAATAAAATCCATGCAATATCTATACAAGATTGCATATACAAGATAATATAATTCAAATTCACAACCATAAAGACTTTCTACGTTGGTATACAACTTAAAGGGTTGCATTCCCAGATGACATAAATCAAAGAATTCAATATTTAAAACATGTCGATGCACCTAAAAGTTAGAATGAGCAAAGCTCTTCTTCCAAATGCACTGCCTGCGCCTCTTGGCTGATATGATTTCCTCAAATGGAAAGGATGTCAAATTCATGGGGCATAAAATCCTCGCTCGGCCTATAGTACTTATCTGGGGAATACAAATACAGGCTCAAGTTTGTCACTTGGCTGGTGTAAAGGCACGCGAACCTCTCCACCTATGAATCAACAAAAGAAAATGCAACTTCAGTCCTTAAGTAAAGATCATGCTCACAAAGTAAAGAGCACTTCACAAACCCAGCAAGTGCAGGATACTACCCAAGTATTTAATCATACCTGATGTGCAAAGCGAGAATTCTGATACCCGGTCTTCATGAGTTGTCCCCAGACGTTGTGGAACTGTAAATGTTTGATGACTTCGTGAGACAAGAAAAAGTATAATATTTCTTTTTTCTGAAAATTAAAACCAATTTATTAATACCGAACCTTGCTCCAGACTGTTAGGACCCGGTGGCACTAAACACTTCTTCACAGCGGGAAAAATAAATGATCAACGAAAAATAAATGACACAAAGAATTTAACGTGGTTCACCTAAAACGTTTAGGCTACGTCCACAAACCCGGCACCAACTTTCACTAAAACTTTTAGTAGGCTTACAAAGAGAGACTTCTCCAATAGTTTGGAGGTACAACAATTTCCCGAGCTCTACCCAAAATAGTGTCGCACACAAAAGTGTTTCCCGAAAATACCCGACTAGTATTTTACTCACTATTTTGTCACTCTCCCTTTAGAAAAACTCCCTAAAGAAAAACAAACTCTCTCTTTCTCTCTAACTCTTATACTTGAGTTATTGAATGTTTTTGGTGTGTTTAAAACAATGAGATGAAGGGGGTATTTATAGTTTTGAGATAGGGACCAAAAGTGCAAATCTCACCTATCAAGAAGGATCAATTTGCAATATTCCCATCTCACCTACCATTTATTGATGTCATTGCTTACATCAATAAGCAAATTGGAGGAAGCTTCTAACAATTCTCCCCCTTCCGACTATTTGGAGAGTTTCTATCCCTGATGCTTCTCTGCAGAACTCAAATTTACCCTTTGGTACAGTTTTGGTCAACATGTCCGATCCGTTTTCATCTGTATGGATCTTTTCAAGCCGCAACATCTTCTTCTCTAACACATCCCTGATCCAATTATATCTAACATCAATATGCTTGGATCTGGAATGGAATGAGGCATTCTTCGCAAGGTGGATAGCACTTTGACTATCACAAAATAGCTGATAACCGTCTTGCGAAAATCCAAGTTCAGTTAAGAACTTCTTCATCCACAGCAGTTCTTTGCAAGCTTCCGTTGCTGCAATGAATTCAACTTCAGTAGTTGATAGTGCAACACATTTTTGCAACTTTGATTGCCATGACACAGCTCCCCCTGAAAAGTTAATCAAGTATCCTGAAGTTGATTTTCTAGAATCAACATCTCCGGCCATATCTGCATCAGTATAGCCAACCAACACAGGGTTGTCTTCTCCAAAACACAAGCATAGTTTGGAGGTTCCTCGAAGATACCTGAGAATCCACTTAACAACATCCCAATGTTCCTTTCCTGGATTAGAAAGAAATCTACTTACCACTCCTACAGCGTGAGCGATATCTGGCCGTGTACAAACCATGGCATACATCAAACTTCCTACTGCTGAAGCATATGGAATCCGCTCCATCTTTTTTCTCTCATCATCTGTTGGACTTTGCTTGGTGCTCAATCTAAAGTGGTTAGCAAGAGGACAGCTAACTGCTTTAGTTTTCTCCATGTTGAACCGTTGAAGTACCTTCTCGATGTACTTCTCCTGAGACAACCATAACTTCTTGGCTTCTCGGTCTCGCATAATCCTCATCCCAAGGATCTGTTTTGCTGGCCCCAAGTCTTTCATGGCGAAGAACTTGCTTAGCTGCTCTTTCAAGCTATTAATTCTGGAAACATTCCGGCCAACAATCAACATATCATCCACATAGAGCAATAGGATGATAAAATCATCGTCAGAAAACTTCTGAACGAACACACAATGGTCCGAAGTTGTCTTCTTGTAGCCGTGTTGCCCCATCACCGACTCGAACTTCTTGTACCACTGCCTTGGTGCCTGTTTTAAGCCATAGAGGCTTTTCCTCAATCTACAAACGCAGTCCTCTTTCCCCTTTTGCTGGAAACCGTCTGGTTGCTCCATGTATATCTCCTCTTCCAAATCACCGTGTAGGAAGGCGGTTTTCACATCCATCTGCTCAACCTCCAGGTTGAGGCTTGCTTGCTAATCCCAGCACCGTGCGTATTGAGGTCATTTTCATAACTGGTGAGAATATTTCATCAAAGTCAATAACTTTCCTTTGATTGAAACCTTTGACGACCAATCTTGCTTTGAATCTCGGACAGGAGCTGTGTTCATCATGCTTGATTTTGAACACCCACTTATTCTTCAAAGCTCTCTTGCCTTTCGGCAACTTCACCAGCTCAAACGTCTTGTTCTCGTGCAAGGATTTCATCTCGTCTTGCATGGCTTCTATCCACTTCTCCTTATGTTCATCATCAACAGCTTCTTCAAAACTGTCGGGTTCTCCCCCGTCAATGAGTAACACATACTCATGTGGAGAATATCTGGTAGACTGTTGCACAACTCTTCCAGATCTTGTGTGATAAGGAGGGTTGTTGAGGATTCCTGGTTGAGGTTGATCATCCTCGTTTGCATCATCATCACCATTATCCTCGTTACCTTCAGCATCTGCTGGTTCATCTTCATTTGGAAGATCAGGGGCTTCAGGTTGATTATCCTGAACATTGTCTCCAACTTGTCTCGGCACCGTTGTTGGAGGCAACTCAAACTCAGCAAAATCATCAGTGGACTTCTCTACTTTGTCAATGTCTTCAATTGTTTGGTCCTCAACGAACACAACATCTCGACTCCTAACGAGCTTCTTCTGCACCGGATCATAGAACTTATAGCCAAGCATGTCTTGACCATAGCCGATGAATACACACTCCCTTGTCTTGACATCAAGTTTGCTCCTTTCATCCTTCGGAACATGGACATAGGCTTTGCAGCCAAATACCCGCAATTGATCATAAGAGATATCTCTTCCTGACCAAATCTTTTCTGGAGCCTCGTACTGAAGAGGGACACGGGGTGAATGGTTTAGCACATAGGCTGCTGTAACTAGTGCTTCACCCCAGAAAGCCTTTGGTAACTTTGAATGAGAGAGTAAACATCCGGTTCTCTCGATCAAGGTTCTGTTCATCCTCTCAGCCAAGCCATTCAACTGTGGAGTTTTAGGAGGTGTGAACTGATGTCGAATACCATGCTCTTTACAATAAGCATCAAATTGACCCTGGTATTCACCGCCATTGTCTGTCCGGATGCACTTCAACTTCTTACCGGTCTCTCTTTCCACCAAGGTCAGAAATTGTTTGAAAACTTGAAACACTTGATCCTTGGTCTTCAGCGTGTATACCCATGTCTTTCGTGAATGATCATCAATAAAGGTCACGAAATATTGGGCACTACCGAGGGACTTCTTGAAAGGCCCGCATACATCTGAGTGTACCAGATCAACACGTCTTGCTTTCTGGAAGGAGGGAATCTTTTGAATGAAACTCTATTTTGTTTCCCAGCTAAACAGTCAGCACACTTCTTCAACTGGATCTGGTTTAGACCTGGTAAGGCGTTCTTCTTCACCAAACGCGCCATTGACTTTTCACTCATGTGGCCAAGACGTCTATGCCACAATTTGGTATTGCTATCATTCTCCGCAACATTTATAACTTGTTGGGAGATGCTTACCTGGGTCACGTACAACTTTGACTGCTTCGTGCCCCGCGCCACCACCAATGAGCCTTTCGTGAGCTTCCATTGGCCATTATGAAAGGTATTGCAGTAACCTTCCTCATCAAGCTTGCCTACGGAGATCAGATTCAGGCGCATATCCGGAACATGCCTGACATCTCTTAAAAGTAGCCATCCCGTTCATGGTCTCTAGGAAAACATCTCTTTTGCTACAATTGTTGAGAAATTGGCATTTCCAATCTTTACACGACCGAAGTCTCCGGTGTGTAAGATGAGAAGAGTTCTCCCGTGGCGTCGCATGAATGGTAGCTCCACTATCAATCGCCCCAAGTCGTCTCTTGGGTTGTCAAATTGATAATGTCGTCATGCGTGAACAATGTTAAACTCACTTTGAGTTCGACTTCGTCATCAATCGCTTCTATCGCGGTTTCTCCTTTTGCCTGTTATTCTTCGGTCATTTTGGAGCCTCGTCGGCAAAATGTTTTGATATGGCCACTTCTTGTTATGCAGTAATGGCACTTCAACATGTGCCGAGTTGTTGGATCTTACTCTGCTTATCTTATCTGTTACTACGGCTTTGTTTTGAGCTTCTCCCTGATCGTAACGACAACACCTACGATGAAGAAGATGATCCTTGTGATCGGCGTCTCGTTTCTTCATTTAGAATGCCATTCTTGACTGTCTCCATGTTTACCACGCCGTTGGGTGCGGAATTGATGATTGAAACCTCGAGGTTTCCCGCTGACTCGGGAGTGTTGCGCGGCTATGCGAAGAGCAAGTACCTCGTCGTCGAACTTTATGCCCGTTCCGAACAGCTGGTCGACAATCCTTGTATTTCGTTAAGGTGATCTGCCACAGTTGTTCCTTCTACATATTTTACTTGCATTAATTTTGTCAAGTAAAATAATTTGTTGTTACCTGTTTTAGAGGCATACAACTCCTCGAGATTGTTCCATAACGACCTTGCATGTGTCACACCAGAAATGTGGTTGTACACATTATCTTCAACAAATTGTCGTATGTAGCCGCACGACTTGGTTGTGCTCAAATTCCCAGTCCTCGTCTGACTTGTCTTCAGGTTTCTGAGCACTGAACACCGGCAGGTGCATCTTCGTCACGAACAGGAGATCCTTCATCTCGTTTCTCCATAAGTGGTAATTTGTGCCATTTAGGTTGACCATCTTGCTTGTCCTTACCTCCATATTTCCGGGGGTGAATAGTAATCGTAGGTATGAATAGTGCCGTATGGATGAATAGTACCCGTACGTATGAATAGAAAAGTTGTTCAGGTAGATATTCAACCAAGCTATATGAAGACAGCAGAAAGTGGCACTAAACACTTCTTCACAACGGGAAAAATAAATGATCGACGAAAAATAAATGACACGAAGAATTTAACGTGGTTCACTAAAGCGTTTAGGCTACGTCCATAAACCCGGCACCAACTTCAACTAAAACTTTTAGTAAGGACTACAAGAGAAACACTCAATAGTTTGGAGGTACGAATCTTCGATTTCATCCAAAATAGTGTCGCATGTACAAAAGTGTTTCGAAAATACCCGACTAGTATTTTACTCACTTCTAACAGATAGTATTACATAAAGAAGAATAAAAGAAATAATAATAAGGGGTTCTCTCTAACTCTTATACTTGAGTTATTGAATGTTTTTGGTGTGTTTAAAACAATGAGATGAAGGGGTATTTATAGTTTTGAGATAGGGACCAAAAGTGCAAATCTCACCTATCACGAAGGATCAATTTGCAATATTCCCATCTCACCTACCATTTATTGATGTCATTGCTTACATCAATAAGCAAATTGGAGGAAGCTTCTAACACAGACAAGGATGAATTGTTCCCTAAAGAAATAATCCCACATTTGAAAAAACTTGTCTCTTTAACAATCATACCTTTTGGTGACATTCTCGTTGTGCCTGCGGATGACTGAGCCTGACCTCCTCGCTTTGAGACTATAAAATGACACCATTAAAACCAGATTAATTAAATCCATTACAGATATCAATATATAGAAATTGACCGGATATAGGACTGTTTCTATTAGTGGTTAAATTTATCTTTCTATATCTTGAAATGACCAACCTTCAGCTTGTCAAGCTCGGACAGCATTTTCTCCTTGCTGGTATCATTAGTATCTTCAGACCTGAAGCATATGACAGCTCATGAAACGATTCAAGACAAACGGAAAATAAAAGTGAGCTGGTTTCTGATGATACAAAAGTTCTCTATTCAGACAATTGTAGGAGTATCTTCTGTCAAAATGGTTCTAAGAACGGACAAAGATTTTCGTCCAAGATGCACATACAAAAGGCTTCTTATTTCTCAACTTAAGGGAAACTTGTTACTGCTCAGTCATAAGACTACTCCACAGTCCACACTGGAATAAGGTCTCATCGAGGCAGAAAGTCTAAATTCACAAATTAATTGTTTCCTTCTTCTCTGTCATTCTCCGACCAGCTTCAATCAACTAAATCTCAATCCAAAACTATGAAGTCGGTTTTATGAATTCTCCATTCACCTTGATTTTGCTTCTTTATTTCTCAATTTTCTTTTCTTCTCCTACTTTCTTAGCAGAAGGGACTAGAGATGAAAACAATCACACAGATAAGGGCAAAACCAAAAAAATCATGCAAGTGTGAGCTCTACAATTCAAAATGAAAGGGAGAGAATTATTACTTGAGGGACCACTTAAGATGGTGAATTTCATCTTCAATGTGATCACGCTGACTCCTCAGTAACTGAAGTTGCTGCAAAATAATGTGAAATTGCAATTATTTACATGACCATTTACCATCACCATGTAGTATAACATAAAGCAGATAATTTCGGGTTTAAAGTAAAATGCCATAAATTTACAGATAATTCATTTGCTTCATCATTAGCTCAAAGACCATAGAGGGGGAAAAAAATATTTTCACGTGTAACTAGTGTATGGCTATGGAGTGAATTTATTTGCTTAGATGACAACAAAACTGCTTTTCCCTGAAATTTCCAATTATAAATATATCAAAAGATCTAATTAATAAGTGTGACTAAAGTAAGATACCAATCAAGGATAAACCTGAAAAAGACCAGTAAAGCTGTTGTTAAAGTGTCCAACGTTGAGGGAACAATTGTGCCTAAAGGCTCTCACAAGCCCAGAAATTTTTTCCATCTCCAAAGCCAAATTAGTTATTCTTGTTTATTATGTTCTCACGTATAAAGAGCTAAAAAGCATATGAAGTACAGAAAAATCTTACGGAGTACACAGAAACAGCGAAGGGTATGTTTATATACCTTCCGCATGTCCCTTAGTTCCCAGAGAAGTTCAACTTCTCTCTCAAGCTCTGGAACAACAAGCATTGTTCTCCAACCTGCTCAAACATCATAAGATTCTAAAGTCTATAAATTCAAACTATTAAAAGAAGCAAAGGGGGAAAAAGAAAGAGCTATGCAGGAGCAGCTACGGGTTGGATATTGTGAGCACGTGATTTTTGCCTTACATGAGAATTACTCCCAAAAATCCAAAAAAAATACTCCCTCCGTTTCAATTTATGTGAACCCATTTGACTGGGCACGGAGTTTAAAAAAAGAGAGAAGACTTTTGATCTTGTGGTGTAAAATGAGGCACCTTTATTTTGTGTGGCTATAAATCATTGCATAAAGGTAAATTGTTTCCAAATAAGGAAAGAGGTCATTCTTTTTGGCACGGACTAAAAAGGAAATAGGTTCACATAAATTGAAACGGAGGAGTAATATAGATTTGTACGGTGTGTATTTTTGTGAATTTTCGTGTTATTTTTGGCAATTGTTTGTATTCGTGTAAGCGTGATTATATGTGTTTAAATTAATAAAAATACAAAAATATGTCGTGTTTACATTTTTACCTAACTTTGAAATTAAGAGTAATTAATTTTATCTATAAAAAATAAAAATCACAAAAATAATTCATCTTTTTACATTTTTAGCATTTAAATGCTTAATTGTGTAATTTATTCTAATTGATAGTCAATTGTGTCTTTTAATTGGTAGTAGAAGTTAATTAATATTTTTGTATAAATCATTTTTTGATTTTTGTTTTGTAATTAGAATTTTATTTTTTATAAATTTGGAACTAATTTAAAGAGAAAAGAATTAAAAGAGAAGAAAAGCCACTGGGCCGTCCAGTCTTGGCCGAAATCCAGGCCCAGACGCCCAACCCAATCCAAAATACCCGATCTGCCCAATACCCAAATGACCCAATCCCACTTAACCCAAAAACGGCCCCGTTTGAGTTACGTCTGTTGATCTCAGCCGTTGGATTCTTTTGATCCAACGGTTGAAATCAATTCTTGTATTTTAATTACCCAAAAACCCACAAAAGCCCAAGACCACCCTCATTTCCCCAAACCCTATTCCCTTCTCTCTAAACCTTCAGCGACTGACCTCCGCCCAGGTCCGCCGCCTGCCGGAAATCGCCTCACGGCGGTTCCGGTAGGCCAAACGCCCCATTTTAACACCGTAGAACCTCCCGACCACCCTGAACACGAATCCATTAACCGTTCGTTTCGAATCACTTTCAAACTTCTCGAATCTTCAATTAAAGATTCGAATCGAACTTCAACCCATGCCAAACCACCCCAAATTAATACCACACCTTCACCTCACCTCCCTCACACGCTAACCGTTGCTATTTCGGCTCAAATCTAACCGGAAACCAAAGAACCCCAAAATCGAAGTCCAAGAACCCTAAAAACCGAAGGGAAATTTAATTCGCCGGATTTCATCAAATTGAGGTCTAATAGACCTTAATTGATGTGTTTTCACTTGGAAAACATTTCAATTAAGGTCCTTTCGACCTCGAATGACCAAAGCCCCAAGCAGCCGAGTCTCCATTTCTTTTGTTTCAAGGTATTTCTTTTTTCTTCTCTGTTTTTGTATGTATTTCTTTTTTCTTCTCTGTTTTTGTTTAATTATACTCGTCGCTTTAGTTTAATTGTTTTGTAATCTTTCGTTTGTTGTTAGTTTTCCTCGGATATCTTCAATTTCTATTTTTCCTCTTCTTTTGGGACCTTTTATTTGGTCGATCTGTTTGCTTTCTGATTCGTTGTTGTAAATGTGGCGTTATAAGATACGAATTCGATTCGTTTAAATTCGTCGAATAGCTAATTCTGCATTTTTGAGCTATGCTTGGCCGAGAGGTTCTTAGACTGTGCGTTATTGATTATAGCTTTTGTAATCGATTCAACGAATGTCGTCGAATAGTTGGTTTCGTCATCCTTTTGTTTTGGCCGAAATTTGTTGAAATCATTTGGTTCGTCGATTGGTTGTTATCAATTCTACGTATTGCAATCGTTTAGTCGAATGTCGTCAAACTAATTCTGTGTTTTGTTTGAACCATTTTAACTACTTGTGACCAAGCCTTAGATTGTTTATTGGATATAGCTGTTTAAGCATATTAAAGACCATAGCTGGGTGCAAGGCACATGCCTTAGGTCAATAGAAACCTGCTGGACAACAGGTATTCACCTAGGCTTTGCTCTTAAGGAATTTTTTAAACAGAAAAGGTGGAAATCTGAAGAAAATAACATGGGCTTTAATAAAGAATTGAAGGGATGACACCACTTTAAATACCTTTAGAGGTGGAAATCAGAGTGTCATGGCAGTTTTTAGTGTATTGAACCCTTTTGAATGCTCTTTAGAGCTGGAAAATCAAAGTACATGGGGGATGATTTAAAGGTTTAAAGAGAGGCATGTGCGAGGAATATTTGACAGGTTTGAGGTTTGTTTTTCTTTGTCTATAAAAGGGAGAAGACTGGAAACACATATGGAGATACAGACCGGAAAAAAACAGAGAGAAAACAGTGAGAAAATAGAGCGAAAACAGAATTTTTATTGGAGTAGAGTCTTCGAACACACATTGGGCGTATTCGGTTTGTTTGCTTCAAATTTCAATTCTGGCAGCTTAAGGAAACCACCCTTTTGTTCTGTTGTCTTTTGGATTTGCCTATTCATTCTAGCCGAGTGCTTCTTGGTTCGGGGCAATCCATTAGGAATTCTTGGCCATTTGTTTTCTTCACTGGCAGTTTCTGCTGCTTGTTTGCCTGGACTCTTTTTGCTGTGTTTTGGTTGCTATTTTTCGGTTTCGGGTGTTCTATTATTTTCACCGGAGTTTCGTTTGGTTTGAAGCTTATTTTTTGCTTTTTCGATTGCTGCCTGGGCTGGTTTTGTTACTGATTTATCAATTTTTTGGGTCGCCACTGTAATCAGTTTTGGTTACTGTTTTGTTGCTGCTCACTGTTGCTTGTTTACTGATCCTTTCCTCCATTTTTGATTTCGAATTCCAGGTATGTCTTCGAAACACAACTGATGTAACCATTTGCTCCGAGAGATCGGATTTTCGAAATGAAATGTCATCCCGGAAATCATCCCCAAAAGATTGATATTAAGTTCCATTTGTATTAGCTTAGCATTTTTATAGAATATGTTGAATTCATGTGATTATAATGGAGTGCAAACTGTGTAAAACTATTGAATTTTGGACTGAATTTGTTTCGAAATATCATATAAACAGTTTGTTTAGAAGTGTTAGTTTAAGCATATTTAAGTTGTTAGCTGTGCTACAATGGAAACCCAATTGTCGTCAATACATGTTTTAAATACTATTATGGTTGTAGAGTTATTCATATGATCAGATTACTTCATAGAAATAAATATGGACCATTCACATTTAAATCCAAAAAAAAATGCAAAGTTAACAGGTTAAAGTGGTTTAAAGTTTAATCAGAGCACACAACGTATAAACATGTATAAAATCGGATATTTTTAGCCATTTATAATAGTTGAAGCGATCGTGCTAGAACCACGGGATTCGGGGGTTCCTAACACCTTCCCTCGGGTCAACAGAATTCCTTACTTAGAATTTCTGGTTCGCAGACTTCATTTGGAAAGTCGAAAGTTTCCTCGATTCGGGATTTAAATAAATCGGTGACTTGGAACACCTTAATTTATTCCAAGTGGCGACTCTGAAATAAATAGAATAATCCCGTTTCGAATACTGTCACTTAAATTGGAAACACTCCCCTCGCGCATCTACCCTCCGGGGTAGGGGGCGCGCCAAAAGGAGGTGTGACAGATATAAGATAGCCATGACCATGGAAAACTCTACTGGGGAGAAAATTTGGAGGATATTAATTTTCTTTCCATCCATGAAAATAGTGATTTTGAAAATCTTGGAATATTCTTTTAATATCATTATCAGTGCTTAAATATAGAGCAGCTAGTCAACTGCTTTAGTGATTTAAGTTACACATGGTCACAAATAATGTAAATTCCCAGGTATAATAATTTTTATTAAATCTGACGCATACAAGTAACTCATCATAATTGTTCTAATATGGCTCTAACATAATGGATGTATCAGTTGCTTACGTAGTTTGATGAACTAGAAAGTTGTTCGGAAGCCTTATTAGAACTCCTTACCAATATGAAAAACAAGACACAGAAAACAGCAAGAGGAACACATGAAATGGAGAATGCATACCCATAACCTTTTTGCTGCGTAAGATATCACCGTAAATGTGATCTCCAACATAAAGAACCTAATTGAAGAGAACAATGTGTTACATCCCAATAAGCAAATAAAAAAATGCAAATTAAACACCATACTTTGTCACCCAATTAGATACATGATCAAGCTCATGATAACACCAAGTAAATCCATTACTCCTCTCCACATCTTCCTAGAGTGAAATTAGACTCCTGACAAAGCTAAGGGCTGTCTCTTTCAGCCACATAGATTATTTAAAGATATGTCATTTGTGCTTGTACATTGTAAATCATTAACAAAAAAGAATGCTGAAAGAAGTAAAAAGTAGTAATCAAGAGTAAGACTATAAAATTTGCAAAATACCTGAGAGCTCGACTCAATTGAGAGTAATTTATGCAAATGGCCAACATTCCCCCCCCCTGAAGAGAAATTAGGAAAAATATACAGTCATTTTACACAAACCATCAAATTCCACAAACTAAGCAGCACGAATTATATCTGCATCCGCACCTGGTAAATTCTGCAGCCTTTTTCAAGCTCTTTAACGGCAATCTTATAGAAGTGCTTCCCACCTAATGTACCAGACAAAGTCAGAACATGAACAAAATGGAGAAGGCAGTGGATAAAGAAAACTAAGTTTTTCTGCACTGACCTGTGCCATAGGAGTTCCATTATCAGTGTTAATAAGCATGCCACTCTCAGGCTCAACCTCAAAAAGATTTGCACGGTTTTCATCATGGAAAAAGCCTGGTTTTGCACTGCATAAAAGTCAAGTACTTGTTTGTCAGCAGAGTGATCATAACTCTGCAAACAATAGCTAGATAAGGAAACGGTGACAGGCATTTGCCCTACACAAGGCTACATATGGTTGGCACCAAAAGAATCACATCTGCATATTCAAGAAAGTTTAAAGGAAAGAAAATGACCTGCCAGTGATGACTATATCAAAGTACCGAAGCCAATCATAATGGGAAGTAGACGATCCATCTAAAGGTGAAGGCCCACAGAGAAAGTTCATAACAATGTTTGTATAGTCCCAC
Source organism: Nicotiana noctiflora (assembly GCA_032618575.1). Classification (NCBI taxonomy): domain Eukaryota; kingdom Viridiplantae; phylum Streptophyta; class Magnoliopsida; order Solanales; family Solanaceae; genus Nicotiana; species Nicotiana noctiflora. The sequence goes on from JASVEL010003306.1 coordinate 31,714, forward strand.
AAGCTGCACAAATATGATTAGGAGCAGTATAAAATGTAAAGAATGCATAAAACATCAAAAGAGAATAATATGAGTAGCTCTGGAAAAGTTATTGACGGAATTTGACGAACCATTCAGGCAATACGGCTATTAACAAAGACTTTAGAGAGAGCATCATCTAATGCTTACAACCCCTATGAAAGAAAAACAAACCAAAAAATGAAAGAAGAGCATCATCACCTGTTTGTTACCAGGAAAGTAGCACGTCCAGATTCTCTAAGCATTTTGAGCATCGGAACAATTGATGTATTGTCATTGATATATCTGATGGTGGCAGCGGCAGAGAACAATATAAACAAACTAGTCAAACAAGGAGTGCATTATGAGAATATACAAGACAACAAGGATAACAACACCATTAGATTTGCATATTTCTAATTAATTGAAGAACATAGAAGATGTTCTCAACTACTCAACACCTCCACCCATTCTCAGCTCTCAAGCCTGAAATTCTTAAGGCGACAAAGCTTAAACATCACTCTTTTCAACGCTTTTCTAATTTAATTTAAGAGACATTTCTTAACCAATTTCTCCTACTGTGTTAGAAGCCAATTCTAATTCGATCTTAAGATTTGAAATCAGACTACAGATGGTCCCTAGATAAACCCGCAGCAAAAGAGCTACTAAACTAGATCTGCACATTAGATGTCAGATTTAAAAGTATTACGATCAGCTCTTTGATCAATCAGAAATGAAGATGGGTAAGATGTCAAACATTTCAGCATATCGGTTCTGAGTCAGTGTTGGATCTTCTTGATTTTAAGTCCCCTCTTTTCTTAGTTTACCTTTCTCTTTTTACTGTTATAGGAAAGCACTGACGCTACACTCTCTTAAATAAATGACAGCAACTACTGATGATTTCTAGATTTCCTGAAATATGGTCTGCTACAGTTATCTCTTTTACTTCCCTACATGCACCACACACCATACAAACTGGCCTTTAGCTTTTCACGGAGAAGAGAGAGAGTACTTCCAGCTACCTTTTTTCCCCTAAACCTAACTAGTGAATGATAGAATAGCTAGGATAATTTATAATTCTTATAAGAACGGAAACGACATGTCGCCAATCTTCTGCGACCACCTATATTTTAAAAACTGAAACATTTTTATTATTGCAAGTGAGAAGAAAAACACAACACAAGTAAATGATTCTGGAAAAAATGTTGGACAAAAAGTACATTTGATGAGAGATTGAAAGAGTGAAGGAAAAGGCTTCTGAACTGAGTGCATGATGGTTGAAGTTTTCCTCTCACTCCTCGTTCAGAATATTAAAATTGTTAATATCCTTTCCTTTCCAATAAAATCCTTGTTTTCATATTAGGGAACTATCACACGGGTTAGAAGATAAAGCCGGGGATACCATATCACACAAGCCTATAGAGAAAAGAATCACCCACGGAAACAAACATAACAAGTGCATGTGCGACAACTAAGAGGGAAAAAAATTAATTTTAAGGCCAAGACCCTAGAATCAAGCATGTATTGTTTCCTAAGGTCCACCAAATCTTACGTTCACCGGCTATGAAAGAGCTACTAATTACTAAATATGGTACATTCTCCAGAAGCAACAAAACAGTTGCCCATACCTTTTTGGATCTTTTGCAACCATCTGCTTCAAAGTCCCATCACGGTGGCACAAATCAACTGCTGCTCTAACATCCTTGTACATGCAAGAGTAGCTGCAAAAAGTGTTAGCAAATAACAGACCATGTGGCGTATTGAAGGAAGAATTTCTGTTAATAAAGCAGCGATAGTGAAAACACAGAAGGAATATTGAGAAATCTTTTTTTTTGTGAAAAAGATAATTTATATATATTAAAGTTTAAACAGTGCGTACAAAGTTGTTACTAGCATACAAAACAATAGTAGCATATACAGTTGTCACGGTCATCCTATCGTGGCATCCGTTTACATTCACACTTATATTTACATTAGTCTTAGTACTATTACTAATCAAACTAGTAGCCAACCGGCTTGGTTAAATATGAGCACAACCAGCCTTATCATATACAAAATGTAGCATAACAAAATCCGAAGCATTGACAAAAATTGTTGGCTTGCAAATTATCCATACTGATGTCCTTCCTTAGCTAAGTGATGTGCTATCCTATTTTGTTTTCTATAGGCATGATTGAGAACCTTCACATTTCCACCGGACAAAAGGCACTTCAACTCTTATCTTAGTAGTAGTCTCTTTCTTGATGATTTGGATCTACTCACTATAGATAGATTATCCAATGTTGCCTTGTTTAATTGATGTAACCTCGCGATCCACATTATAGATTGCCATTTGATTGCGCCAAAATTCCATTGGAGGAAGTAGCAATCTCCCTGATCTGGATCTTTTATAACTCGAAGGTTCAGGAGAGATAACTGGAACGGACTCTTTCTCTTTCTGAGGAGGTTCATATGTCAATATTCTCTTTGCGCTTGTTGTGGCGGATGCACTTGCTCTTTTACAGCGAGATGTTCTATAATCACTAGTTTGCTCCTTTGCAGTGCTTGTAGAAGTGTTCCTACAATTAAGCTTGGCAGACCACCTCTCTGCTTGTTTTGTATCATTCTAGCATGGCAGACCACCTCTCCGCTTGTTTTGTCATCTTTCGTACAATAACTGCACTTGCGATTTTTCCATCATTCTTATCGTCCCTCTTCAAATTGACTTCTAGCTCATATCCTTTTCTCCCACTATGCTTCTTTAGATCTTTAACCTTTTCTGAGCACGCAGATGGTTTTTCGAAACCAAGGTCATCGTTTGCAGCAGCCTTACCTTTAGATTCTCTTCCTAAGTATGTTTTGTTGAACACCTCCCATTGAGGAGGAAAACCAAAAAGAAACTGTTCGAACACCTCAGATGGAAAACCATTTTCCTCCGAACGAGTTTTGTTTATGAAGCCTTTGAGGACAACGCATATCCCATCAATGGTTTCAAGAGTAAAAACATCAAATGCCTTGAGAATTGGTGCAGAGGAGAATACTTGCATCGCCTGACCTTCTCGAGAAGTGTTCCCAGCAACGGCGAGAGTCCTTCCCTGAGAATCAGCTTCAGTCCTTTTAAGCCACCAATCTTTCAGAAAAACTGATGGCTTAAACCCAGATTTTAATGTCTTGGGTTCAGAAGAACCGACCCCTTTAGTTGAAGTTGAAGATTCCATTGCATTCTCCTTTTCATTCTGCTGCTTCTTGCGCGGGAATGCCATTAGGATTGAGAAATCCTAAGATACATACATAAATATATCTTGAAAGAGAGAAGGCTACTGACTATCTAGGCGGTGATTGATCAGTTGGTTTGCTCTTGTCATGTAAAGAGAAGAAAATGGGCAAAAGGGGGAAGGGAGTTGGCGGCTGGAAAGAAAATGCTCCAAGTTAGAATGACAACTTTATTAGGTTTTGCACTTGTATTTGGGCCAAACCTTTAGCTCTTTGTTTTGTTATTACTATTATTATATATTTGTACTTTGACCTAATATAAATCCTATAAATCTGACAAAGGTAAGTTAAGTATTACTTAACAAATACTTCCTCCAATCCAGAATAAGCGATTTTTTTGTCTTTTTTTTATAATCCAAAATACGTGATTTTTTTGGATTTTAAGAATGACTTAATAATTTTTTTCCT
>JASVEL010003307.1:0-190563 GCA_032618575.1 Nicotiana noctiflora
CGGCGCGCCACACGATCCCAATTCATAAATATATAAGTGGTCGGCGCGCCACACGATCCCAATTCATAAATATATATATTACCGGCATTTAGCCAATAATCTCTACATTAACAATATTTATAAATTACCGGTTTTAAACCAATAATTGATGATAATTTCAACAATTTATCTCCATTACCGGTATAACACCAATAACTCTTAATCAACGATTTATTCATAACTAAATTCCTATTCCTTCAAGCTAGGATAGAACAAACACTTACCTCGAAAGTTTACGAACGATTCAATCCGTAGCAATGCCTTTTCCTTTCGAATTTGACTCCAATCCAATCGTATCTATACACAATTGATTTAATATCATCAATTCTACTTAACAAACTAGTTCATATTGCTAAATATGGTTTTTACAACATTCTGCCCGGAATAGTAAAAATCGACCCCTGGGCCCACATAACCGAAACTCAAGTTTCGAACCAAAATAAGTTCACCCAATCATCCATGAGTTTAAATATACAATTTGTTCTTAAGTTCGACTCCGAAACGAAGTCTAGATCGCAAATTCTTTGAAAACCCTTACTATACTCAATTCTCTAGTTTCTCTACCCATTTACACCTATTTAGGCTTAGGAATTCAAATAATATTGACGGGAAATGAAGAAAAAGGAGTTAAGAATCACTTACCCAAGAAGTTTGATGAAGAATCGCTCAAAAATCGTCCAAGGGGCTGTGGAGGAGAGAGTTGAACAGAAATGGGATTTTTATCCCGTTTATGTTCTGTTTTCTGACTTAAATTCACTGGGCATAAGTTTGTTCATCGCGTTCGCGACACCCCGGTCGCGTTCGCGATGAAGAAGAAGTTTTACACATCGCGTTCGTGTGGGGCTTGACGCGAACGCGAAGAAGAAAATTCTGGGGCTTACAGGTTAGCCTACGCGAACACGAGCTAGTCCACGCGAACGCGTAGAGAAAAAGGGTTGGCTCAAATTTACACTACGCGAACGCGTGAAGTAGTACGCGATCGCGATGAAGGGAAACAGCTGGGCATCGCGAACGCGACCAGAGGGACGCGAACACGTTGAAGAGAAGAAGTTGGCCATCGCGAACGCGACCACCTGGATGCGAACGCGTAGAAGGATTGCCTGCTGCAGATTTTCTGCAGTTTTTCTTAAGTCCAAAACCACCCCGATGCCTATCCGAAACTCACCCGAGCCCTCGAGGCTCCAAACCAAATATGCACACTAACTCAAAAACATCATACGAACTTGCTCGCGCGATCAAATCGCTAAAATAACATCAAAATCCATGAATTGAGCCTTAAAACTCAAGAATTCTTTCAAATTTTCATAACATTCAAAATTTCCAATTTAAGGCCGAAACACGTCAAACGACGTCCATTTTCAACCAAACTTTCCAGGAAGCGCTTAACCAATATATATGACCTGTACCGGGCGTCGGAACCAAAATACGAGCCCGATACCGGTACTTTTTAATCAAAGTTCAGTTTCATTTTCCTTAAACATTTTCAGAAAACAATTTAACAGAAAAATTCTTTTACCGGGGTTCTAGACCTCGGATTTCAATTCCGGGCATACGCCCAAGTTCCATATTTTTCTACGGATTTTCCGAGACCGTCAAATCACGGATCCGGGTCCGTTTACCAAAAATGTTGACCAAAGTCAACCATATCAATATTAATATCAAAATTCTTCAACTTTTTCACATATTTCACATATTTCAACATAAAAATTTTCCAGCTTTGTGCCCGGAGTGTGCATGCAAATCGAGGCAACTATAAATGAGGTTTTCAAGACCTCAAAAGCTTGAAATGATTAATAAAACAAGTGATGATCCCTTTGGGTCGTCACAATCTCCACCTCTAAAACAACTGTTCGTCCTCGAACGGACAAAAGAAAGAAGTACCTGAGTTGGGGAACAAATGAGGGTAGCGGCTCCGCATATCGGACTCGGACTCCCGGGTCGATGCCTCAGGAGGCTGACCTCTCCACTGAACACGCACAAAAGTATAACTCTTCGACCTTAACTGTCGAACCTGCCGGTTTAGAATGGCCACCGGCTCCTCCTCGTAAGATAGATCATTGTCCAATTGGACAGTACTGAAGTCTAACACATGTGTGGGATCGCCGTGGTATCTCCGAAGCATAGATACGTGAAAAACTGGATGCACGACTGATAAGCTAGGCGGCAAAGCTAATCTGTAAGCCACCCCTCCCACTCTGTCTAGAATCTCAAATGGACCAATATACCTAGGGCTGAGCTTGCCCTTCTTACCGAACCTCATCACGCCCTTCATAGGCGACACTCGGAGCAATACTCGTTCACCAACCATGAAATCTACATCTCGAACCTTACGATCCGCATAAGTCTTCTGCCTGGACTGAGCTGAACGCAATCTCTCCTGAATTGTCTTGACCTTATCCAAGGCCTCCTGAACTAAGTCTGTACCTAACAACCGAGCCTCTTCCGGTTCAAACCATCCAACCGGTGATCGACATCGCCTACCATACAACGCCTCATACGGAGCCATCTGGATGCTAGACTGGTAACTGTTATTGTAGGCAAACTCTGCTAATGGCAAAAACTGGTCCCACGAGCCTCCGAAATCAATAACACAGGCTCGAAGCATGTCCTCTAGAATCTGAATAGTCCTCTCGGACTGGCCATCCGTCTGAGGGTGAAATGCTGTACTCAACTGAACCTGGGTGCCTAACTCCTGCTGGACCGCTCTCCAGAACCGCGAGGTAAACTGCGTACCCCAATCAGAGATAATGGATACTGGTTCCCCATGGAGACGAACAATCTCCCTAATGTAAACCTCCGCTAACCTCTCCGACGAGTAGGAGACAGATACTGGAATAAAGTGTGCTGACTTGGTCAGCCTATAAACAATGACCCAAATAGCATCAAATTTCCTCCGAGTCAAAGGAAGTCCAGTAACGAAATCCATAGTGATCCGCTCCCATTTCCACTCGGGAATTTCAATCCTCTGGAATACACCACCAGGTCTCTGGTGCTCATATTTCACCTGTTGACAATTTAGACACCAAGCGACATACGCAACGATATCTTTCTTCATTCTGCGCCACCAATAGTGCTGACGTAAGTCCTGGTACATCTTCGCGGCGCCTGGGTGAATAGAATACCGCGAGCTGTGGGCCTCCGCTAAGATTAACTCTCGAATCCCTTCGACATTGGGCACACAAACTCGACCCTGCAATTTCAATACCCCATCATCATCTAGATTTACCTGTGTGGCACCTCCCCGTTGTACCGTATCTCTCAACTCACGCAAATGAGGATCATCAAATTGCCTCTCACGGATACGCTCTAATAAAGAAGAACGAGCGACCGTGCAGGCTAACACCCTGCTAGGCTCAGAAATGTCTAATCTCACGAACCGGTTGGCTAAGGCCTGGACATCTAGAGCTAATGGCCTCCGACTGACCGGAATGCATGCAAGACTACCCATGCTGGCAGACTTTCTACTCAATGCATCGGCCACCACATTGGCCTTACCTAGGTGATATAAAATAGTAACATCATAGTCTTTTAGCAACTCTAGCCACCTTCTCTGCCTCATATTCAACTCTTTCTGCTTAAACAAATACCGAAGACTCTTATGATCGGTGTATACTTCACATGCTACACCATACAAATAATGCCTCCAGATCTTCAATGCGTGAATAATCGCCGCCAATTCTAGATCGTGCACTGGATAGTTCTTCTCATGAATCTTCAACTGCCTCGAAGCATAGGCAATAACCTTGCCATCCTGCATTAACACTGCACCAAGCCCAATACGGGAAGCATCACAATAAACAGTATAAGGTCCCGTACCTGTGGGTAAAACCAATATCGGTGCTATGGTCAAGGTTGTCTTGAGCTTTTGAAAGCTCGCCTCACATTCATCGGACCATTCAAATTGAACACCCTTCTGGGTCAATCTGGTCAGTAGGGCTGCAATAGACGAAAATCCTTCTACGAATCGGCGATAATAACCCGCTAACCCCAAGAAACTCCGAATATCTGTGGCTGATGTCGGTCTAGGCCAGTTCTTGACTGCCTCAATTTTCTTCGGATCAACTTGAATACCTGCTGCCGTCACAATATGACCCAGGAATGCAACTGAACTTAGCCAAAATTCACACTTTGAAAATTTTGCATATAGTTGGCTATCTCTCAGAGTCTGTAAGGCCACTCTGAGATGTTGCGCATGCTCCTCCTGACTACGGGAATATATTAATATGTCATCAATGAAGACTATTACAAACAAGTCTAAATAAGGCCGGAACACCCGATTCATTAATTCCATAAAAGCTGCTGGAGCATTTGTCAACCCAAAAGACATGACCCAGAAATTCATAATGTCCATACCGAGTGCGGAACGCTGTCTTAGGAACATCAGATGCCCTAATCTTCAGCTGATGATAGCAAGATCTCAAATCTATCTTTGAAAATACCTTGGCACCCTGAAGCTGGTCAAATAAATCATCAATTCGCGGAAGTGGATATTTATTTTTGATAGTCACCTTGTTTAACCGTCGATAGTCAATGCACATTCTCATCGAACCATCTTTCTTCTTTACAAATAATACAGGTGCACCCCACGGCGAAACACTGGGTCTAATGAAATGTAAGGTAAATCCTGCAACTGCTCCTTCAATTCTTTTAACTCTGGCGGAGCCATACGATATGGGGGAATGGAAATGGGCTGAGTGCCTAGAGCCAAATCAATACAAAAATCAATGTCCCTATCGGGCGGCATACCTGGTAAGTCTGAAGGAAATACTTCAGGAAATTCGCGAACCACGGGCACAGAGTCAATAGAAGGAACCTCAGCACTAGAATCACGGACATAGGCCAAATAAGCCAAGCATCCCTTTCCAACCATACGCCGAGCCTTAACATAAGAAATAACATTACGACTAGTATGACCTGAAATTCCTTTCCACTCTATACGCGGCAAATTCGGCAAAGCTAAAGTCACAGTCTTGGCATGGAAATCTAAAATAGCATGATATGGAGATAGCCAGTCCATGCCTAGTATAATATCAAAGTCCACCATATTTAGGAGTAATAAATCAGCACGGGTCTCGAGACCCTCAATTACTATAATACATGACCGATGAACTCGATCAACCACAATAGAATCGCCTACTGGTGTAGACACATGAACGGGAACACTCAGTGGATCACCGGGCTGAACCAAGTATGGTGCAAAATAGGAAGACACGTACGAATATGTAGACCCAGGGTCAAATAATGCTGATGCCTTTCTATCACAAACCAAAATAATACCTGTAATGACGGCATCAGAAGACTCAGCCTCTGGTCCGGCGGGAAGTGCATAACATCGGGGCTGTGCCCCACCACCCTGAGCAGTATCTCTAGGACGATCAGCTGCTGGCTGGTCTCTACCTCTATCGGTCTGAGCTCCACCTCTATGACCTCTACCTCCACCTCTATGTCCCCTACCTCCGCCTATAGCTGGCTGGGCAGGCTGTGGGGGAACTGGGGCCTGAATCATGGCACGAGAACCCTACTGCTGAGATCTGTCAGAAGCTCGAGGGCAATACTTTGCAATGTGCCTAAGATCACCGCACGTAAAACAAGCCCTCGGCTGCTGAAAATAGCGAAGTGGTGGTGCAGTGATAGGCTGCTGATCAGAGTAGCGTGGCTGAGAATTACGATCACCTGAAGCATCATGAGAAACCTGAAGAGCTGACCGATAAGGCCTAGGAGGATGGCCTCTATCATAAAAATCTCTATCTCCAGACGAGGTACCACTGAATCTACCCGAATTACGAGATCTCTTATCTGATCCATGTCTTGCTCCCTGTGACAGAGCCATCTCGATCCGGCGGGCTGCATTAGTCGCCTCCTGAAAAGTGATTTCAGTTCCTTCCCCCATAGCCATCTGTAGCCGAATTGGCTGATTCAGGCCATCAATAAACCTCCTCACCCTCTCCCGATCTGTGGGAAGTATGATAATAGCATGAAGAGCCAGGTCCACGAACCTAGTCTCGTATTGTGTGACAGACATAGAACCCTGATGAAGACGCTCAAATTGTCCGCGCATAACCTCCCGCTGAGTTGCTGGAAGGAACTTCTCCAAGAATAATTCTGCAAATTGCTCCCAAGTCAAAGATGACGATCCCGCTGGCTTGGATAGACAATAATCTCTCCACCAAGTCTTGGCAGAACCAGATAATCGAAAAGTAGCAAAGTCCACACCATTATTCTCCACAATACCCATAGTACGGAGAACCTCGTGGCAGCTATATAGGAAATCCTGTGGATCCTCTGAAGGAGTGCTACTGAATGTGGTAGTGAACAGCTTGGTAAACCTGTCCAATCTCCATAACGCTTCAGCGGACATAACTGCACCATCATTAGACGGAATCACAATAACAGGCTGAGCTGCCTCAACTGGCTGAATCACAGGAACCTGAGCCTGGGGAATTACTGGCTCCGGAGTGCGCGTAGCAGGAGTCTGATTACCTCCTCCAGCCTGAGAAGTGGCTGGTGCTACCTGGTAATAAACCTGCTCCGGTGATATGATCCATAAAACCTGCTATCCGGACCAAAGCATCCTGAAGATCCGGTGAAAACAAAACTCCTCCTGGGACCTGAGCTGGGCCTACTGGAGCTGCTGGGGCTGGAACTTCCTCCTCGATATGAACCTGAGGTTCTGCCACTCGTGCTGCTACTCGGGGTTGAGCTCTACCCCTACCTTGTCCTCTAGGACGACCTCGACCTCGGCCTCTACCCCTAGCGGGAGGTGCCGCTACTGGGACTTCGGGCTGCTGGTCAGTAGATAAGGATGCACGTGTCCTTACCATCTGCGGAAGAACAGAGTAGAAGTTCAATTAACATTTAAAAGATCAAGTCGCACGGCTGGAAAGAATAAAGGGAATATTTTCCTAACTCTGTAGCCTCTGAAGGATAAATACAGACGTCTCCGTACCGATCCTTCAGACTCTACTAAGGTTGTTCGTGAGTTGTGAGACCTGTGCAACCTAGTGCTTTGATACCAACTTGTCACGACCCGGATTTCCCACCATCGTGGGTCATGATGGCGCCTACTAAATGGAAGCTAGGCAAGCCAAATATTAATTACACCTCCATTAATTACCAAATTCTTATTAAGACTTATTATTAAAAACATATAAATTATAGTGGAATAATCAAAATTAGCGGAAGACTTAGTCAAATATGATAAAGAAAATCCAAACATGATACACTACCCAAGACTGGTGTCACAATACTCACGAACTTCTAAGAATAATATACATAATTGTCTGAAAGAAAATACAAGTTGTTTATATCGATTACATGAGATAACAGAATGAAAAGCATAGATAGAAGAGACAACGGGTCCTGCGGACGCCTGCAAGGCTACCTCGTAATCTCAATAGTCGGAAAATCCACAAGTCGCTACTACCGCTGCTGCTGTCCGTAACCTGTATCTGCGCAAAAAGAGCGCAGAGTGTAGTATCAGCACAACCGACCCCATGTGCTGGTAAGTGCCTGGCCTATCCCGGCGAACTAGTGACAAGGCTAAGGCCAGTCACCCACATAAACATGTACAGTTGCAATATACATATATATACAATACATTTATAAGGAAAGACTCTGCTCTGAAATAATAGTCAATAACTCGTGATATCCAGAATAATCTAATCAATAGAATAAATCTTACTTTCATGTCTCAATTCCTCTCTCATTTCATATCTCGTGGTAGGTGTACCACCCGCTCCCAACTATCACAGTAATTACATCTTGTGGTAGGCGTACCACCCGCTCCCAAATATATCAATAGGCTACCGGCAACTATGGCCAATGCCAAGATTTAAATCACTTTGTGGTTGGCGTGCCACACGATCCCATTTCTTATTATATAAGTGGTCGGTGTGCCACACGATCCCAATTCATAAATATATAAGTGGTCGGCGCGCCACACGATCCCAATTCATAAATATATATATTACCGGCATTTAGCCAATAATCTCTACATTAATAATATTTATAAATTACCGGTTTTAAACCAATAATTGATGATAATTTCAACAATTTATCTCCATTACCGGTATAACACCAATAACTCTTAATCAACGATTTATTCATAACTAAATTCCTATTCCTTCAAGCTAGGATAGAACAAACACTTACCTCGAAAGTTTACGAACGATTCAATCCGTAGCAATGCCTTTTCCTTTTGAATTTGACTCCAATCCAATCGTATCTATACACGATTGATTTAATATCATCAATTCTACTTAACAAACTAGTTCATATTGCTAAATATGGTTTTTACAACATTCTGCCCTTAATAGTAAAAATAGACCCCGGGGCCCACATAACCGAAACTCAAGTTTCGAACCAAAATAAGTTCACCCAATCATCCATGAGTTTAAATATACAATTTGTTCTTAAGTTCGACTCCGAAACGAAGTCTAGATCGCAAATTCTTTGAAAACCCTTACTATACTCAATTCTCTAGTTTCTCTACCCATTTACACCTATTTAGGCTTAGGAATTCAAATAATATTGACGGGAAATGAAGAAAAAGGAGTTAAGAATCACTTACCCAAGAAGTTTGATGAAGAATCGCTCAAAAATCGTCCAAGGGGCTGTGGAGGAGAGAGTTGAACAGAAATGGGATTTTTATCCCGTTTCTGTTCTGTTTTCTGACTTAAATTCACTGGGCATAAGTTTGTTCATCGCGTTCGCGACACCCCGGTCGCGTTCGTGATGAAGAAGAAGTTTTACACATCGCGTTCGCGTGGGGCTTGACGCGAACACGAAGAAGAAAATTCTGGGGCTTACAGGTTAGCCTACGCGAACGCGAGCTAGTCCACGCGAACGCGTAGAGAAAAAGGGTTGGCTCAAATTTACACTACGCGAACGCGTGAAGTAGTACGCGATCGCGATGAAGGGAAACAGCTGGGCATCGCGAACGCGACCAGAGGGACGCGAACGCGTTGAAGAAAAGAAGTTGGCCATCGCGAACGCGACCACCTGGACGCGAACGCGTAGAAGGATTGTCTGCTGCAGATTTTCTGCAGTTTTTCTTAAGTCCAAAACCACCCCGATGCCTATCCGAAACTCACCCGAGCCCTCGAGGCTCCAAACCAAATATGCACACTAACTCAAAAACATCATACGAACTTGCTCGCGCGATCAAATCGCTAAAATAACATCAAAATCCATGAATTGAGCCTTAAAACTCAAGAATTCTTTCAAATTTTCATAACATTCAAAATTTCCAATTTAAGGCCGAAACACGTCAAACGACGTCCGTTTTCAACCAAACTTTACAGGAAGCGCTTAACCAATATATATGACCTGTACCGGGCGTCGGAACCAAAATACGAGCCCGATACCGGTACTTTTTAATCAAAATTCAGTTTCATTTTCCTTAAACATTTTCAGAAAACAATTTAACAGAAAAATTCTTTTACTGGGGTTCTAGACCTCGGATTTCAATTCCGGGCATACGCCCAAGTTCCATATTTTTCTACGGATTTTCTGAGACCGTCAAATCACGGATCCGGGTCCGTTTACCAAAAATGTTGACCAAAGTCAACCATATGAATATTAATATCAAAATTCTTCTATTTTTCACATATTTCACATATTTCAACATAAATATTTTCCAGCTTTGTGCCCGGACTGTGCACGCAAATCGAGACAACTATAAATGAGGTTTTCAAGACCTCAAAAGCTTGAAATGATTAATAAAACAACTGAAGACCCCTTTGGGTCGTCACACCAGGCTGCTAGGTACTGATATGGTTTAGGATGCAATGGACAAGGTCAAGGTAATTCAGGACAGACTTCGTGCAGCCCAGTCAAGACAGAAGAGTTATGCGGACAAGAAGGTTCGCGATGTGGCTTTTATGGTTGGTGAGCGGGTTATGCTTCGAGTCTCTCCCATGAAGGGCGTTATGAGGTTTGGGAAGAAAGGAAAGCTGAGTCCTAGGTTTATTGGCCCTTTTGAGATTTTGAGGCGTGTTGGGGAGGTTGCTTATGAGTTGGCCTTACCTCCTAGTCTAGCCGGAGTTCACCCCGTATTTCATGTCTCCATGCTCCGGAGATACCATGGTGACCCGTCGCATGTGTTGGATTTCACTTCTGTTCAGCTAGACAAGGATATGTCTTATGTTGAGGAGCCATTAGCCATTCTAGACAGGCAGGTCAGAAAGCTAAGGTCAAAAACATCGCTTCGGTAAAGGTTCAGTGGCGGGGCCAGCTGGTCGAGGAGGCGACTTGGGAGACTGAGAAGGATATGCGCAGCCAGTACCCTCATCTTTTCGCTACTCCGGGTATGTTTTCTATGCTCGTTCGAGGACGAACGAATCTTTTAAGGGTGGGAAGATGTAACGACCCGGTCGGTCGTTTTAGAAAATTTCGCCCTAATCCCCAATTTAACTATTCCCCTAAGTTCATTTCTGCTATTGTGGTTTGCCGGGAGAGTCGGTTCTGAAATTCGGAGCATTTTGGGACACTCAGTCCCTAAATAAGAGCTTTAAGGTTAGAAAATGGTCCGTAACCGGAACAGTGTTAAGACGATCTCGGAACGGAAATCCGATGGTTCCATTAGCTCCGTTAGGTGACTTCGGGGTTGGGAGCGCGTCCGGAATGTATTTTGGAGGCCCGTAGCTCAATTAGGCTTGAAATGCCAAAGTTTGAAATTTTGGCGTATCCGAACGATAGGTGAGATTTTGATCCGGGAGTTGGAATGGAATTCCGACAATTTCTGTAGCTTCGTTATGTGATTTTGGATATGTCCGCAAATTTTCACGTCATTCGGACGTCGTTTGGTCGGGTTTTTGATTGAATGTTAGTTTCGGAAGTTTTGAAGAAACATAGGCTTGAATCCGTGTGTAATTGGTGATTTTGATGTTTAGGATGGTGTTTTTACGATTCGAACAAGTTTGTATCGTATTTTGGAGTATGTTGGTGGTTTTCGTTGGGGACCCGGGGGCCTCGGGATGAATTCAGACCATCAAACGGTCATTTTGAAGCCTTGAAAACCTGCAGAAAATTGCAGGTCAGTGCAGCAGGGATTTGGCCTTCGCGTTCGCGTGAAGGTGGTCGCGTTCGCATAGGCCAGTCATGCCAAGGCATCGCGTCCGCATTAAGGCCTACACTTCGCGTAGGTGATGTGGTGTGATGCTTCGCGTTCGCGTGACTTGGGTTCGCGAACGCGTAGAAGGGGGAGATTCAGCATCGCGTTCACGTGGTTGCTGTCGCGTTCGCGTAGAGGTGGAATCTGGCGCCGGGGAATTTTGTGCTTCGCGGACGCGTGGGGAGCGTCGCATTCGCGAAGGGTAATTTGAGCAGACCTTCGCGGATGCGTGAGTACCTTCGCGGACGCGTAGAGCACTGGGGTCTGGCAGTGAGTTTAAGTTCAGAACATAACAGCCGCGACTCCCATAAACAAAAACGCCATTTTTGAGCTCCAAAGGAGGATTTTGAAGAGGAAACGCTGGGATATCATCGGGAAATCATCGGGGGTAAGTTTCTTGACCTTAATTCATTAGTTTATCATGAAATCCGTGATTATTTCACTGAAAATGGGAGATTAAAGGTTGGTTTGAACCCTAGGCCTAAAATTTAGGAAATCTTTGATTTGAATGGGCAAACGGAGTCCGATTTCGATAAATTTTATATGCACGGACTCGTATTGAGATAAGGAACCCGAATATATAATTTTTGTGATTTTTCGATATGCGTACCAGAAGTCGGGTTTTGGCAACTTGTGGGTTTTGGTGTATTTTGAGTTATTTGATTGGGTAATGCCCAATTGGCCTATTTTGATGTGATTCTATTGATTTTTATCAGATACTACACCTGTGGAGGCCGACATTCGCGGCAAGAGAGTTGTCTCATAGCGGTTTTGTACCGGAGTCGAGGTAAGTGGCTTGTCTAACCTCGTGTGGGGGAACTTTCACCCCTAAGATATTATGTGATAGTTTAAATGCCTTGTACGCGAGGTGACGGGCGTGTACATGCGCTGGTTGTTGAACACATACTTTACTTAAAATGTTCGATGAGTGATATTCCTGCTTTTAGTTGTTAATTCGATATTCTTACCCGGTAGTAGTTAGAAAAGCATGATTAGGTAGTATTTAACTGTCTAGTTGCCGAATTGTCTTACTTGAGCTCCTTGATAATTATTGGCATTGTTTATCGGTGAAGTTATAGTTAAGCATATTATATTCTCTCTGTGTATTCCTTTACTTGCTTTGTTTGTGGACTGCGGGTTCAATTCCCGGAGATCCCAGGGCTGTGGGTTCGATTCCCAAAGACCCGGAGTGATAATGTTGTGGACTGCAGGTTCGATTCCCGAAGATCCTGGGATTTATTGAGATGTGGACTGCGGGTTCGATTCCCGGAGATCCTGAGATTTATTGAGATGTGGACTGCGGGTTCGATTCCCGGAGATCCTGAGATTTATTGAGGTGTGGGCTGCGGGTTCGATTCCCGGAGATCCTGAGATTTACTAAGACATGGGCTCGGGTTCGATTCCCGGAGACCCATGGGTACTGTTAATGGGACGGTGGGTTCAATTCCCACCGGTCCTGGACTTGTTTTATTGAGTTAATTACTTGTTGTTAGCTTAATTATAGACGGTTGCAGTACTCAATTTATTCTTGTTATTTCGGAATTTCTATCTTTTAAACTGCTTATTAATGTTATCATCATTATATTATTGTTTTCTCTCAGTAGGGCCCTGACCTTCCTCGTCACTACTCCATCGAGGTTAGGCTTGGCACTTACTGAGTACCGCCGTGGTGTACTCATGCTACTCTTCTGCACACTTTTGTTGTGCAGATCCAGGTACATCAGGACAGGCTCATACTAGGTGATTCCGCAGCTTTCAGGGAGACATCGAGGTATGATCTGCTACGTCCGCGGATTCGGAGGCTTTCCTTCTATTGTGATAGTATTAGTGGACATGTTCTTTTTCGTTGTTAGATACTCTGTACACATAGAGCCACAGTTGTATATTCTCTTTAGTCTGTGTTACCCGTGAGATTCCGGATCTTGGTAGTGTTTTATACAGTGTGTTGACGGATGTATGTGCCAAGCGGCACGGATTACATATCTTTTTATGCTATTTTTCCGTTGTTTCTTATTTAAGTGTTCATAGCTTGTATATTCCGCAACGTGTTAGGCTTACCTAGTCATGGGGACTGGGTGCCATCACGACATGTTCACGATTGGTGAACTAGGGTCGTGACATAGAAGAAACAAAAAATGCTAAAATAATAGAATTAGAAAAAGAATTAAACATGTTAAAAGAACTATACGAAGCTAGACAAAAAGAAAAAGAACAAGAAAATAAATTACAACTTGAGATAAATGATTCAAAGAACAATTACAAGAAGAAAAATTAGAAATAATTAGAACAGAAGAAATAAATGAACCAAATAATAATAATGATTTAGAAAATTATTCAGAAACAAGCGAAACATATACGGAAATCTTAGAAAATATAGCACAAGTCGAACAAAATGAAGAAGGTAGAAATGATCGTATATAAATAAATGCGATAATAGATGAAAAACCTAGTACATCAGGAACAAAAGATACACAAATAGAGCAAAAAAGTTATATAAATTATGAAAATAATTATAAGAAAACATATAGAAATGATAGAGAACCAAGATATACAAAATGGATTCCAACAAAAATACCAACAACAATACAAAATAATTTCTTAGATCTAGACTGTGTAAAAGATATAAATAAGACAATCCAGTTATGGATAGGATACATGACGAAACAGATTATAGACAATAAAATAGGAATATCAGATGTACCAGAATACATAGAAAAAACGTTAATAGGAACAACTAAGTTATGGTTACAAAATATAACTAAAGATGCCTTAGGAGTATTAAGAAATGATAAAAAACTAGATGGTGAAAAAGCTACAACAACTATAGAAATTTTGCATAAATATGAAACAACTATAAGAAATGAATTTAGTAGTGCAGAAACAGAAGTAGTAGAACAACATAGAGAAAAAATATTAAATAGAAATCTAATGTCAAAATTAGCAATATGTAATATGTGTTACATAGACGAATATACATGTGCATTTAAAGAATTTTACTATAAAGGAATATATAGTATAGAGGAAAGTAAAGAAATAAGAAAATTATATTTTTCAAAATTACCAGAACCATTTAGTTCAAAAATATTAAAAGATTGGAATAATGCAGCATTACAAGATACTTTAGGAGCAAGAATTAAATATTTACAAAATTGGTTTGGAGAATTATGTGAAAAACATAAAGAAGAAATTAAAATGGAAAAAACGTTAATAAAAAACTTAGCATGTTGTAAATATAAAACAACAACCCCAGTTTGGATGCAATAAAAGATACTATAATAAAAATCATAATAAAATTAAAAAGTATAAAAAGTATAAGTCAAAGTTTAAGTATAAAAAACCTAGACGAAGATATTATGTAAAGAATTTTAATAACAAAAGGCAGTACCGACCTAAGAAAAAATTATCAGAATGTAAATGTTATAATTGTGGAAAACTAGGACATTTAGCAAAAGATTGCAAAATACCTAAAAATCAAAGAGCTAAGCAAGTATCAGAAATAATAATAAACGACGAAGAATACGTACAAATGGAATACATAGACTATGAATTAGAAAGTAATGATAGTATATATGAATTATCGGAAAATGAATTAGAATCAATATTACTAGAATCAGATAATGAAGACAATGAATTAACAGATGACTGAAAAAGAAATAAATACAATAACACAAAAAGAATACCCAGATGAAGAATCTACGGAACAAAAAGTAATATTTGATGAAAATATATTTGAACAAATAAAAGGAAAAGAATTAGACTTAAGTGTAGAAAAAATATTAGATATACCAAAAATGAAAAATTGGTTTAAAAGAAGTAAAGAAGAATACTATGTAATTAGCCAAAGAGAACACATAATAGATTGTAAATATACCAAAGGAAAAGCTAAAATACCAATAATAAATAAACGTATAATAAATAAAGAAATACAGGATATAAAGGCAAAAAACCCAATTAAATATGTACATCTAGGAGGAACGGAAATATTAATAAAGGCATGTTTTAGAGAAGGGATAGATACACCAATAGAAGTTTATCTAACAGATGATAGAATTATACAACCTATAGAAAAAAGTATAATAAGTGCAGTACGAGGAAATTTGAAATACCAAAAATTTAAGTTCATAATTAGTGCCAACTATTCAGTAGCGATAAATGATAAAAATATAGATAAATCACTTGTATTATACTGGAAAATGTCAGGAATAGAATTAACCCCAGGTAGTAAGGTATTTATAGCAAGATGTAAAAACTTATATATATTAACAACCAAACATAAGATAATGGCAAGAAATAAAATAAATAAAATAAACAAAATAAAGATAGAAAATCCTTTTGAAAGAATAATGTAACGACCCGGCCCGTCGTTACGGGAATTACCACCCCGTTATCTTGCATTTACATATCTTATGCTTTTAAATCAGTATTTGAATATATCGGGTAAGTTAGGAGTGATTCGGGTTGGAAATGAAGCAAATAGCATGTTTGAAGGAAGCTTGAATATGGAAAGTCAACCAAGAGTTGACTATTGAGTTAGAGTGCTCGGAACCGGATTCTGATGATTCGACTAGTTCCGGGGGATCAATTATGACTTAGGAGAACAATCAAAATTGAATTCGGAGGTCCGGTGTAGTTTTAGGCTTGAATTGGCGAAGGTTGATTTTTGGCGAAAACCGGATGGTAGGTGATATTTTGATCCGAGGGTCGGAATGGAATTCCGACAATTTCTGTAGCTTCGTTATGTGATTTCGGATATGTCCTGCAAATTTTCAGGTCATTCGGACATCGTTTGATCGGGTTTTGGATTGAATGTTAGTTTTGAAGAAACTTAGGCTTGAATTCGTGTGTAAATGGTGATTTTGATGTTTAGGATGGTTTTTTTGTGATTGGAACAAGTCCGTATCATGTTTTGGAGTATGTTGGTGGTTTTCGTTGGGGTCCCGGGGGCCTCGGGATGGATTTGGACCATCAACCGGTCATTTAGAACTTAGAAAAATTCTGCAGAAAATTGCAGGCAACGGTTGCTCTATGCGATCGCATAGAGATGAATGCGATCGCATAGAAGAGTGGAAGGGGGCATGAAGTTAACTCTATGCGATCGCGTGAAGGGCATTGCGATCGCATAGTGTCCGGAATTTGTGTAGTGCGATCGCGGAGGCTCGATTGCGATCGCGGAGGGTATGAAGGCGAAGCTATGCGATCGCATGGCTAGGCCTGCGATCGCAGAGAACGAATTGGAGGCATGTGAAACTTGCTCTATGCGATCGCAACAAGGGGCATGCGATCGCATAGAAGAAATCGTTCTGGCAGTGAATTAAATCACAGAACAGAGGGGTCGCGGGTTCATACACCCAAAACCCAATTTTGAGCCCTAGAGAGAAGAAAACTCGGGGAAATCACTGAGAAATCATCGGGTATTCATCGGAGGTAAGATTCTTGACTCAAAAACATCATTTTATGGTAGAATTAACATCAAACTTCATGAAATTGGGTAGAATTTTTAAGAAAAGTGGCCTATATATTGAAAACGGGATTTTTGGATTTGGAAGGTCATTTGAACTCCGATTTCAATAAATTTAATATACACAGACTCGTGGCGAGATGAGGGTCGCGTTGCTACTAATTTTGGAATTTTCCGAGCAGTGGGCCCGGGGTCGGGTTTTACCAACTTGGTGTATTTATGCGAATTTCATATAAATTGAAATGGGTTATGATTCTTTGACCCGTATTTGACATAATTATTGTGGTTTGACCAGATTCTACGCAGGAGGGAGATAAATTCAAAGGAAAAGGCATCACGGACGAGTCTACGGCTGGCTAGAGGTGAGTAGTTTGTGTATATGGTAGCCTGAGGGTTCGAAACCCCGGCTTAGCACATTGTGACGCTAGTAGGGCGTGGCTCGCACATCGTGGCAGGTGCGGGATCGATTGTGACGGCTGATTGAGACTTGGTCCATCCCGGAAATGAATAATATGTTATTAGTGTTGGAAATACATTGTATTTGAATTATTTGTGGGCTGTAAGCCTTGTTTGGGGCCTTGTGCCGACCTGTAGCGTCCTTAGAGGACAATATTTATGTGATAGCTATATTTGCTTAAATCACTAATCTCAGTCCTGGAAATTGTAATCACATTATTGATATGCTAAGTCACCGGCTTTTGCAAATTTCATAAAGCTAAAGTATTTTTCATAAATTATGAACTGAAAACTGGAATTAAGATAAATGAACTGTTTTGTGACTTATCTGATTTATGTGGACCGAGGATGGATCGGGCTACATGCCGCAGTGGTTGATATGAGGATCGGGGCTGTAGGCCGCAGCAGTATTGCGCTTGGGCTGTAGGAGCCCCTCCGGAGTCTGTACACACCCCAGGTGAGCGCCGTCGACGTTAAATTGGATCGGGCTACACGCCGTAGCGGTTATGTGCATTGCATTGCATCTTTATTTGTTGAATTACTCTGTGGTAGCTGAATTGTACTTGAATTGTACTGTTGATGCTAGTTCGTAGGAGATTCGGACTGTAGTGTAGCTTCATATTGTGTGGATTTCTTATTTTCAACTACTTGTATATATTTATTACTCACTGAGTACTTAGTACTCACCCCTACTCCCTGCACCTTTTGTGTGCGGACTCAGGTACTCAGGAGCAGTAGACAGGCATTTCCAGCGTTTGCAGTGTCATATCGAGTTGTTGAGGTAGCTGCCTACGTTCGCAGAACCTAGCTTCTCCTCTCCTTTCCAGTTGTTATTTGTATTTTGTATTCAGACTTGAGTATTTCTAAACAATACTCTCTATTCCTTTTGGGTTTTGTTAGAGGCTCTAGACTTGTGACTCCGGATCTTTGGGAGTGTCAGTATTTTGTTCGTTATTATTATTATTGGAGTTCTTAAACTCATATTTTCTTCTTGGGTTGTCCATTTGGGACTGATATTTATTTGTGATAAATAATTGTTGGTCTGGCTGGCCTAGCTTAATTGTTGGGCGCCATCACGACTGGATTTGGGTCGTGACAAGTTGGTATCGAGCCTAGGTTACTAGGACTCGCGAGTCATGAGCTAGTTTGGTAGGCTTTCGCGGATCGGTACGTAGACGTCCGTATCTATCCTCGGGAGGCTATAGAACTTTAGGAAAAAACTTCGCTTTTCTTGGATTCATATCGTGCGGTTTGTGTTATCATGAAACTAAACTTTTCCATATTCTATTCTCTCGCAGATGGCGAGAACACTTGCTAGCGGACGTGGCGGACGACCACCATTGGCACCCAGAGGCCGTGGTCGTGGTAGAGGTAGGGCAACAGTACCAGCACCTGCTGACCTACCAGTTGACCAGACTCAGGGTCAGATTCCAGCACCGGTGGCCCAGGTTCAGGGTCAGGTTCTAGCTGCAGACGCCCCAGCAGCTTAGGTGCAGGCACCGACAGTTTCTATTGAGATACCAGGTTTTCAGGAGACTTTGGCCCAGATTCTATCAGTATGCACTGGCTTAGCTCAGGTGGTTGCAGCCTCTACTGCAGCGGCTTCTTCACGGGCGGGGGAGGAAATCGGACCCCGTGGCTCGCACACCCGAGCCAGTTCAGCCAGTTGCGCCCGTTGCACCAGCTCCTGCTTATATGGTTCCAGTTATGCCCGACGATGAGCAGCGTCGTTTGGAGAGATTTGAGAGGCTACAGCCTCCGACATTCAGTGGTGCTGAGGGCGAGGACGCCCAGGGTTTTCTTGACAGATGTCAGCGCATGCTTCGCACCGCGGGTATTCTAGAGTCCAGCGGTGTTTCATTCACCACTTTTCAGTTCACAGGTGCAGCATTTCAGTGATGGGAGGGTTTTGAGAGACGTAGGCCCACTGGGGCAGTGCCCCTCACTTGGCAGTAGTTCTCCACGGTATTCTTGGAGAAGTACGTGCCTCAGTCTCATAGAGAGGAGCTGCGACGTCAGTTCGAGTGGTTGAAGTAGGGAGACATGACGGTTAATCAGTATGAGATGAGATTCACACAGCTGGCCCGTCATGCCATGTGGATGGTTCCTACAGACGAGAGAGGATTCGGAGATTAATCGATGGCCTTATTTATCCCATCCGCATTTTGATGACCAGGGAGAGTGTTTCGGCAATTACCTTTGAGGAGGTGGTTGATGCTGCCCGTCATATTGAGACAGATCGCCGCAGAGAGCGGGAGGAGAGAGAGGCTAAGAGGCCTCGTGGTACTGGCAGTTACAGTGGTGCTCCGTCTAGGGGCCAATCCCAGTATAGCAGGGGTCGTTTTTTCAGGTCTCATCAATCTGGACGAGCAGAGTCCAGTGGGGTTTCATCAAATCGTGGTCGTCAGGGCCATCAGGGTTATCAGGGTCAGCAGAGCCGTCAGCAGAGTCAGCCTGCACTGAGTGCTCTTCTAGCTCAGAGCTCTGCTCCTATTTCCTCAGCACAGGGTTCATCTGTAGCGAGGGGTCCTCAGCAGCCCCTCCTTCCATCTTCAGGCCGTTGTTTTGAGTGCGGTGATTTGGGACATATTAGGAGAGAGTGTCCTCAGTGGCTTCGTAAGCGGTCTCAGCAGAGGAATCAGCCCTCGTCTTCTACTCCTGTCTCTTCAGCGCCAGCACAGTCGGCTAGGACTGGTGGCCAGGTATCTAGAGGTCGCCCTAGGGGTGAGGATCGTACTGGTGGAGGCCAGGCTCGTTTCTATGCTCTTCCGGATAGGAAGGATGCTAGTGCTTCAGATGCGGTCATTTCAGGTATTATCTCAGTCTGCCATAGGGATGCTTCTGTCTTATTTGATCCCGGATCTACCTATTCTTATGTCTCTACTTATTTTGCACATCACTTGGGCATGACCCGTGGTATTCTTTATTTGCCCGTACATGTGTCTACCCCAGTGGGGGATACTGTTGTGGATCTGGTATATCGATCCTGTCTTATTACTATTGGGGGTCTGGAGACCCGAGTTGATTTATTACTACTGGGCATGGTAGATTTCGATGTGATTCAAGGCATGGATTGGCTATCTCCTTACCATGCGATTCTGGACTGTCATGCCAAGACAGTCACTCTAGCTATTCCAGGTAATCCGAGGATTGAGTGGCGTGGCTTGACTGATTTTGTGTCCGATAGGGTGATTTCTTATATAAAGTCCCAACGAATGATTGGCAAGGGCTTTTTATCTTATTTGGCCTTCATTAGAAATGTTGAGGCTGAGACACCCAGAGTCTTGATTCGGTCCCCATTGTGAGGGAGTTTCCGGATGTATTTCCGTAGACCTACCAGGCATGCCGCCTGACAGAGATATTGACTTTGGTATTGACTTGGTGCAGGGCACTCAGCCCATTTCTATTCCTCCTTATCGCATGGCACCAGCGGAGTTAAAAGAATTGAAAGAACAGCTTCGGGAACTCTTAGATAAGGGTTTCATTCGTCCGAGTGTGTCACCTTGGGGTGCACCGGTGTTGTTCGTGAAGAAGAAAGATGGCACAATGAGAATGTGCATTGATTACAGGCACTTGAACAAGGTAACATTCAAGAATAAGTACCCATTGCCTCATATTGAGGACCTATTTGATCAGCTCCGGGGAGCTAGTGTATTTTCTAAGATCGATCTTCGATCGGGCTATCATCAGTTGAAGATCAGGGACTCAGATATTATGAAGACAGCGTTCGGGACGCGATATGGGCACTACGAGTTCCTGGTGATGTCTTTCGGGTTGACTAATGCCCCAGCTGCATTCATGCACTTGATGAATAGTGTATTTCGGCCATACCTTGATTCTTTTGTGATTGTGTTTATTGATGATATTCTGGTGTATTCACGCAGCCAGGAGGAGCATGCACAGCACTTGAGGGTGGTATTGGAGAGGTTGAGAGAAGAGAAGCTCTATGCAAAATTCACTAAGTGTGAGTTCTGGCTTGACACTGTGACTTTTCTGGGACATGTAGTGTCCAGTGATGGTATTCGGGTTGATCCACAGAAGGTTGAGGCTGTGCAGAATTGGCCCAGACCTTCCTCGGCTACAGAGATTCGGAGTTTTCTCGGCTTGGTAGGCTATTATCGCCGGTTTGTTCAGGGTTTCTCATCTATTGCTTCACCGTTGACTAAGTTGACACAGAAGAATGCTCCATTTATGTGGTTTGATGAATGTGAGGAGAGCTTTCAGAAGCTCGAGGAGGCTTTGACCACGGCTCCAGTACTTGTGTTACCATCAGCCTCAGGGTAATATACGGTATATTGTGATGCTTCTAGAGTTGGACTCGGTTGTGTGTTAATGCAGGAGGGTAGAGTTATTGCATATGCGTCTCATCAGCTAAAGCCCCACGAGAAGAACCACCCTGTTCATGATTTTGAGTTAGCGACTATTGTTCATGCCTTGAAGATTTGGAGGCATTACCTATATGGTGTATCTTGTGATGTGTATACGGACCACCGCAGCCTTCAGCATTTGTTTAAGCAGAAAGATCTAAATTTGAGGCAGCGGAGATGGCTTGAATTGCTTAAAGATTATGATATTACTATCTTGTACCATCCCGGGAAAGCCAATGTAGTGGCTGATGTATTGAGTCGGAAGGCTATTAGTATGGGTAGTTTGGCGTATATTCCAGTTGGGGAGAGACCCCTTGCAATTGATGTTCAGGCGTTAGCTAATTAGATGGTGAGGCTGGATATTTCTGAGCCCAGTCGGGTGATGGCTTGTGTAATGGCTCGTTCTTCTTTATATGATCGTATCCGAGAGCGCCGGTATGATGATCCACACTTACTTGTCCTTAAGGATAGAGTTCAGCATGATGATGCCAGAGATGTCACTATTGATAGTGATGGTGTATTGCGGATGTCGGGCCGGATATGTGTGCTCAATGTTGATAGCCTTCGTGAGTTGATATTGGAGGAGGCCCATAGCTCGCGGTATTCTATTCATCCAGGAGCCGCGAAGATGTATCAGGATTTGAAGCAGCATTACTGGTGGAGAAAGATGAAGAAAGATATTGTGAGCCATGTGTCTCGGTGTTTAAACTGTCAGCAGGTCAAGTATAAGCATCAGAGACCTGGTGGTGTATTCCAGCGTATTGATATTCCTGAGTGGAAGTGGGAAAGGATTACTATGGACTTTGTTAGTGGAGTCCCTCGGACAACGAGGAAGTTTGATTCAGTTTGGGTGGTGGTGGATAGGTTGACCAAGTCAGCTCACTTCATCCCAGTGTGTACTACTTACTCCTCAGAGCGGTTGGCATAGATATTCATCCGTGAGATAGTGAGATTGCATGGAGTTCCCATTTTTATTATATCAGGCAGAGGTACCAAGTTCACTTCCCAGTTCTGGAGGACATTTCAGCGAGAGTTGGGTTCACAGGTAGAGTTGAGCACAGCATTTCATCCATAGACGGATGGGCAGTCTGAGCGTACTATTCAGATATTGGAAGACATGTTGCGTGCTTGTGTCATTGATTTTGGTGGTTCATGGGCTGATTACTTGCCTCTTGCGGAGTTTGCTTATAATAATAGCTATCGGTCCAGCATTCAGATGGCACCGTATGAAGCTTTATATGGGAGGCGGTGTAGGTCTCCAGTCGGTTGGTTTGAGCTCGTCACACTAGGTTGTTGGGGACAAAGTTAGTCCAAGATGCCTTAGACAAGGTGAAGGTGATTCGGGAGAGACTTCGCACAGCTCAGTCGCGTCAGAAGAGTTATGCGGACCGGAAGGTCCGAGATGTGTCTTATTCAGTAGGTGAGAAGGTGTTGCTGAAGGTTTCGCCTATGAAGGGTGTTATGAGGTTTGGAAAGAAAGGGAAGTTAAGCCCAAGGTTTATTGGACCTTTTGAGGTGCTTAGAAAAGTTGGGGATGTGGCCTATATTCTTGCTTTGCCACCCAGTTTGTCGGGGGTTCACCTAGTGTTCCATGTATCTATGCTCCGGAAGTATGTCGGAGACCCGTCTCATGTGTTAGACTTCAGCACGATACAGCTAGATGAGGACTTGACTTATGACGTGGAGCCAGTAGCCATTTTGGGTCGACAGGTTCGTAAGCTAAGATCCAAGGACATAACTTCAGTGAAAGTGCAGTGGAGAGGTCGTCCCGTGGAGGAAGCAACTTGGGAGACCGAGCAGGAGATGCAGAGCAGATATCCTCACTTGTTTGATACTCCAGGTACGTTTCTTAACCCGCTCGCGGACGAGCGTTTGTTTAAGTTGGGGAGAATGTAACGACCCGGCCCGTCGTTACGGGAATTACCACCCCGTTACCTTGCATTTACATATCTTATGCTTTTAAATCAGTATTTGAATATATCGGGTAAGTTAGGAGTGATTCGGGTTGGAAATGAAGCAAATAGCATGTTTGAAGGAAGCTTGAATATGGAAAGTCAACCAAGAGTTGACTATTGAGTTAGAGTGCTCGGAACCGGATTCGATGATTCGACTAGTTCCGGGGGATCAATTATGACTTAGGAGAACAATCGGAATTGAATTCGGAGGTCCGGTGTAGTTTTAGGCTTGAATTGGCGAAGGTTGATTTTTGGCGAAAATCGGATGGTAGGTGATATTTTGATCCGGGGTCGGAATGGAATTCCGACAATTTCTGTAGCTTCGTTATGTGATTTTGGATATGTCTGCAAATCTTCAGGTCTTTCGGACATCGTTTGATCGGGTTTTGGATTGAATGTTAGTTTTGAAGAAACTTAGGCTTGAATTCGTGTGTAAATGGTGATTTTGATGTTTATGATGGTGTTTTTGTGATTGGAACAAGTCCGTATCATGTTTTGGAGTATGTTGGTGGTTTTCGTTGGGGTCCCGGGGGCCTCGGGATGGATTTGGACCATCAACCGGGCATTTAGAACTTGGAAAAATTCTGCAGAAAATTGCAGGCAGTGGTTGCTCTATGCGATCGCATAGAGATGAATGCGATCGCATAGAAGAGTGGAAGGGGGCATGAAGTTAACTCTATGCGATCGCGTGAAGGGCATTGCGATCGCATAGTGTCCGGAATTTGTGCAGTGCGATCGCGGAGGCTCGATTGCGATCGCGGAGGGTATGAAGGCGAAGCTATGCGATCGCATGGCTAGGCCTGCGATCGCAGAGAACGAATTGGAGGCCTGTGAAAATTGCTCTACGCGATCGCAACAAGGGGCATGCGATCGCATAGAAGAAATCGTTCTGGCAGTGAATTAAATCACAAAACAGAGGGGTCGCGGGTTCATACACCCAAAACCCAACTTTGAGCCCTAGAGAGAAGAAAACTCGGGGAAATCACTGAGAAATCATCGGGTATTCATCGGAGGTAAGATTCTTGACTCAAAAACATCATTTTATGGTAGAATTAACATCAATCTTCATGAAATTGGGTAGAATTTTGAAGAAAAGTGGCCTATATATTGAAAACGGGATTTTTGGATTTGGAAGGCCATTTGAACTCCGATTTCGATAAATTTTATATGCACGGACTCGTGGCGAGATGAGGGTCGCGTTGGTACTAATTTCGGAATTTTCCGAGCAGTGGGCCGGGGTCGGGTTTTACCAACTTGGTGTATTTATGCGAATTTCATATAAATTGAAATGGGTTATGATTCTTTGACCCGTATTTGACATAATTATTGTGGTTTGACTAGATTCTACGCACGAGGGAGCTAAATTCAAAGGAAAAGGCATCGCGGACGAGTCTACGGCCGGCTAGAGGTGAGTAGTTTGTGTATATGGTAGCCTGAGGGTTTGAAACCCCGGCTTAGCACATTGTGATGCTAGTAGGGCGTGGCTCGCACACCGTGGTAGGTGCGGGATCGATTGTGACTGGGGATTGAGACTTGGTCCATCCCGGAAATGAATAATATGTTATTAGTGTTGGAAATACACTGTATTTGAATTATTTGTGGGTTGTAAGCCTTGTTTGGGGCCTTGTGCCGACCTGTAGCATCCTTAGAGGACAATATTTATGTGATAGCTATATTTGCTTAAATCACTGATCTCGGTCCTGGAAATTGTAATCACATTATTGACATGCTAAGTCACCGGCTTTTGCAAATTTAATAAAGCTAAAGTATTTTTCATAAATTATGAACTGAAAACTGGAATTAAGATAAATGAACTGTTTTGTGACTTATATGATTTATGTGGACTGAGGATGGATCGGGCTGCACGCCGCAGTCGTTGATATGAGGATCGGGCCGCACGCCGCAGCAGTATTGCGCTTGGGCTGCAGGAGCCCCTCGGAGTCTGTACACACCCCCAGTGAGCGTCGTCGACGTTAAATTGGATCGGGCTACACGCCGTAGCGGTTATGTGCATTGTATTGCATCTTTATTTGTTGAATTACTCTGTGGTAGCTGAATTGTACTGTTGATGCTAGTTCGTAGGAGATTCGGACTGTAGTGTAGCTTCATATTGTGGTATTCTGTGGATTTCTTATTTTCAGCTACTTGTATATATTTATTACTCACTGAGTACTTAGTACTCACCCTACTCCCTGCACCTTTTGTGTGCAGACTCAGGTACTCAGGAGCAGTAGACAGGCATTTCCAGCGTTTGCAGTGTCATATCGAGTTGCTGAGGTAGCTGCGTACGTTCGTAGAACCTAGCTTCTCCTCTCCTTTCCAGTTGTTATTTTGTATTTTGTATTCAGACTTGAGTATTTCTAAACAGTACTCTCTATTCCTTTTGGGTTTTGTTAGAGGCTCTAGACTTGTGACTCCGGATCTTTGGGAGTGTCAGTATTTTGTTCGTTATTATTATTATTGGAGTTCTTAAACTCATGTATTCTTCTTGGGTTGTCCATTTGGGACTGATATCATTGTGATAATTAAATTGTTGGTCTGGCTGGCCTAGCTTGATTGTTGGGCGCCATCACGACCGGATTTGGGTCGTGACAAATAGTTATAGTTATAGATAACAATGAATATAGTTATAATGAATTAGACATAGAAGAAGATTTAGACATAGTAAAAGAAAGATTAATCACATCAAAAAGATTAAGTTTTGAAGTAGGACAAACATCATCAAATAAAACAAGCATATCAGATAAGGTAGGATATAAAATACCTAAACTTATAGAGCTATTACCAGGAGAAATAAAACATCATCATTATTACATAACAGGAGTAATGAATGGAAGAAAATACTTAATACTAATAAATACAGGACAAGAAGAAAACTATATAACAAGAGAATTAATCATAGAAGATGAGATACTAACTAGTAAAAAATTATACCCCGAATCACCTTAAGGAATGATAACTAGTGAAGAAATAGCAGAAAAAGAAATAATTATAGGAGGAATAATTATGATAATAAGATTTAAAATATACCAAGGAGATAAAAATATTATATTAGGAATAATGTCACGACCCCAAATACGGTCGTGATGGCGCCCAGCACACTGCTAGGCCAGCCTGACCAATCAACAACAATCATAGAGCTATGAGCTCGCCTTATCCCATTTAAGCATAACAATTTGTAAAATAACAGTGATGGATATATCGAAACAGGGGAAAACAAGTCCCAACGCATACCAACTCCCATAGACCGAAGGGTCAAGAGTCATGAGCCTCTACCGAGTATACAAAGTGTAAATAGTGAATATAACTGTGCACAAGTGCGGGATGATCAGAACAAAATACAGACAAACTGGAGAATCAGGTCCTGCGAACGCTGGCAGCTACCTCGACTGTCCAAAAGCACTCCCGAGCCGCAATAGAATCAGCTCTGCTGTGATGTACCTGAATCTGCACACAAGGTGCAGGGAGTCGGGTGTGAGTACTTCCAACTCAGCGGTAATAAAAGTAAATAATGCTGAAGGGAAGAAAACCACGCAAGGCAGTATCTTATGCTACACAATACAGAACTATCTTTATTCCTTACCAGCATATGTGAGTAGATTATTTAGAAATCTCAATTTTTAGCTTCTTTCTTTCATGATAATACACCAATACCTGGATACAATCTCAAGCAGTGCAAGTCCGCACTCAAATCAGCCCCTCGGGCTCAGCACTCCTTATCAATTTACACCAGGAGATCTGGTCAATCAGGCAACTAATGCATGTGTGCCAGTAATGTATGAGTGTTAAATGTTATGCCACGTAGTATACGTAAACCAAGGTATGTATGCGATGCAATACATATGACCGCTACAGCGCGTAGCCCGATCCAATTTGGGTACCCGTGCTCACTGTGGGGGTTCAGACTCCGGAGGGGCTCCTACAGCCCAAGCGCAATATTAATATCACACCTGCTACGGCGTGCATCCCGATCCGTATACCACTGCGGTGTGCAGTCCGATCCATGCATGTGTATGCATATGCTCACATAAATTGTCATGCCCTAACATATGGCCCTCGGCCCCAATCAGTCTAACAAATAATCAAGAAAGCCCTACGGGCAACAATATTATGTTAGCTCACAGCTAAAAAATGTTATTAAGACCTTGTTCATGTTTTTCATAACCTTATAAAAATGCTTAATAGCAAAATACCATCTTAGACCTTAAATTTAGATAAAACTATGCACAGTGTTATCAAGACAATGATACCAATCCCTGAAGGATCCAAATAATCGGCACGAAGCCTAAGCATGATAATTAGTCCAATTCATTTCAACAATTAGGTGTTATTATTTATTACGCGGGACGGACCAAGTCACAATCCCCAATGGTTCTCTACCCCACACCCGTTATCCGCCGTGCAAGTCACCTCGACACAACACTAAGATGTGCAAGTCCAGGGTTTACTAACCCTCAGGACATCATTTACAAGTATTACCCACCTCGAACCGAAGAAAGCTCATGCCCGCGATGCCTTAGCTCCTCGAACCGGCATCCACGCATGTCAAAACTAGCACAAATCAGCACAAATATATCAAAATAGGCTAATGGAACATCACCCAATCGAAAGAACTCGAAAAATATCAGAAATCGTGAAATTTGCAAACCCCGAACCCCCGGCCCACATCTCGAAAAATTTCGAAATTCATATTTCCAGAATCCTTGTCTCGCCACGAGTCCATACATATAAAATTTACCAAAATCGGAGTTCGATTGGCCTTTCAAAACCCAAATTTTTGTTTTCAATATCTAGGCCATAATCCTTCACAATTTCTACCCAAATTCATGAAGATTGATGTTAATTCTACCATAAAATGATGTTTTTGTGTCAAGAAACTTACCTCCGATGATTACCCGATGATTTCCCAGCGTTTTCCCGTCAATACCTTCTCTTGGAACTCAAAAATGGAGGTTTTGGGTATTAAACCCGCGACTGGTTCTGTTTTGGTTTTAATTTCACTGCCAGACAATTCCTTCTATGCGATCGCAATGGCCCTATGCGATCGCATATAGTTAAATTTTCCTGCCAATTTCCCCTTCTATGCGATCGCAATGCACCTCCTCGATCGCATATCGCACTGTGCAGTTTGACAAGCCTATGCGATCGCACCCCTTGCTATGCGATCGCATAGCACATTTTCTCACCCCTCCAAGCTCTTCTATGCGATCGCAATGACTCTATGCGATCGCATAGAGCAATCACTGACCCAATCCCCAATTTAACTGTTCCCCTAAGTTCATTTCTGCTATTGTGGTTTGCTGGGAGAATCGGTTCTGAAATTTGGAGCATTTTGGGACACTTAGTCCCTAAATGAGAACTTTAAAGTTAGAAAATGGTCCGTAGCCGGAACAGTGTTAAGACGATCTCGGAACGGAAATCCGATTGCTCCATTAGCTCCGTTAGGTGATTTCAGGGTTGGGAGCACGTTCGGAATGTACTTTGGAGGTCCGTAGCTCAATTAGGCTTGAAATGCCGAAGTTTGAAATTTTGGCGAATCCGATCGATAGGTGAGATTTTGATTCGGGGGTCGAAATGGAATTCCGACAATTTCTATAGCTTCGTTACGTGATTTTGGATATGTCCGCAAATTTTCAGGTCATTCGGACGTCGTTTGGTCGGGTTTTAGATCGAATGTGCAATTCGGAAAGTTTTAAGAAATTTAGGCTTGAATTCGATATGAATTATGGGTTTTGATGTTGTTAGACGTGTTTTTATGATTGGAACAAGTTTGTATCGTGTTTTGGAATATATTGGTGGTTTTCGTTGGGGTCCCGGGGGCCTCGGGGTGTTTTCGGATGGTTAAACGGGAGAAAACATGAAAAAAATTGCAGGTTTGGGGTTCTGTTCTGTTGTTTTTGCTCCTGCGGAAAAGGGAGCGCAGGAGCGAGTCTGCAGGAGCTGACAAGTCAACGCAGGAGCGGAAGCAATCGCTGAAGCGGATCCTGGTCTGCAGAGGCGGCATCGCTGATGCGGAAAGAGGATCGCATAAGCGGTCCAGGGTCACGAAGGGGAGTTCCGCAGAAGCGGAATATTGACCGCTTAAGCGAGTCCGCAGGAGCGGACTCTGAGTCGCGGAAGCGGAATGTTCCATAGGAGCGGAAGATAATTCGCAGAAGCGGTCTCGCGGAAGCGACCCTAGGCTCGCCGAAGCGGAATGGGCCATCCAGGCTTGGGGTTCGCAGAAGCGACCACGTGGTCGCAGAAGCGGTTCCGCAGAGGCGGAAATGGTCCACAGAAGCGAAAATCTCAGAAGATTAATTGTATCAGAAGTTAGAAAATTTCAGAAACATTTCACACATTTGGGGTCTCGGCTTAAGAGGCGATTTGGGCAATTTTTGAGAGAGATTCAAGGGAAATCATCAGGTAATCATCTATGGACTCATCTTATGAATAGTATTGATAATATTATGCAATTATATCATGAAAATGGAGGAATTTGGGGTAATTGATGGAGGATTTAGCCCTAGGCTTGAACTTTAGAAAATCAAGGTTTTGAAAGGGCAAATGGAGTCCGAATTTGGGAAATCTTATATGCTTAGACTCGTATTGAGACGAGGGTTCCGAATATATAACTTTCGTGATTTTTCGATAAGCATACCGAAAGTCGGGTTTTGGCAACTTGTGGGTTTTGGTGTATTTGGAGTTGTTTTGATTGGGTAATGCCCAATTGGCCTATTTTGATGTGATTTTATTGATTTTTATCAGATACTACACTTGTGGAGGCCGACATTCGCGGCAAGAGAGTTGTTTTTTAGCGATTTTGTACCGGAGTTGAGGTAAGTGACTTGTCTAACCTCGTGTGGGGGAACTTTCAACCCTGGGATATTATGTGATAGTTGAAAGCCTTGTACGCGAGGTGACGGGCGTGTACATGCGCTTGTTGTTGATCACATACTTAAAATGTTCGATGAGTGATATTCCTGCTTTTAGTTGTTAATTCGATATTCTTACCCAGTAGTAGTTAGAAAAGCATAATTAGGTAGTATTTAACTGTCTAGTTGCCTAATTGTCTTAATTGAGCTTCTTGATAATTATTGGCACTATTTGCCGGTGAAGTTATAGTTAAGCATATTATATTCTCTCTGTGTATTTCCTTTAATTGTTGTGGTTGTGGACTGCGGGTTCAATTCCCGGAGATCCCAGGGCTGTGGGTTCGATTCCCAGAGACCCGGAGTGATATTGTTGTGGACTGCGGGTTCGATTCCCGGAGATCCTGAGATTTATTAAGATGTGGACTGCGGGTTCGATTCCCGGAGATCCTGAGATTTATTGAGATGTGCACTGCGGGTTCGATTCCCGGAGATCCGAGATTTATTGAGATGTGGACTGCGGGTTCGATTCCCGGAGATCCTGAGATTTACTGAGACATGGGCTGCGGGTTCGATTCCCGGAGACCCATGGGTACTATCAATGGGACTGTGGGTTCAATTCTCACAGGTCCTGGACTTGTTTTATTGAGTTGGTTACTTGTTGTTATCTTAATTGTAGACGGTTGCAGTAATCATTTTATTGTTGTTATTTCGGAATTATTATCATTTAAACTGCTTATTATTGTTATTTCCATCATATTATTGTTTTTCTCAGTAGGGCCCTGACCTTCCTCGTCACTACTCCATCGAGGCTAGGCTTGGCACTTACTGAGTAGAGCCGTGGTGTACTCATGCTACTCTTCTGCACACTTTTGTTATGCAGATCCAGGTACATCAGAGCAGGCTCGTGCTAGGTGATTCCGCAGCTTTCTAGGAGACCTCGAGGTATGATCTGCTACAACTGCGGATCCGGAGGCTTTCCTTCTATTCTAATAGTACTAGTTGACATTTTTCCTTCAATTCGTCGTTAATACTCTTTATACATAGAGCCACAGTTGTATATTCTCTTTTAGTCTGTGTTACCGTGGGATTCCGGATCTTGGTAGCATTTTATTCATTGTGTTGACGGATGTATGTGCCAAGCGGCACGGATTACATATCTTTTTATGCTATTTTTCCGTTGTTTCTTATTTAAGTGTTCATAGCTTGTATATTCCGCAACGTGTTAGGCTTAGCTAGTCGTGGGGACTGGGTGCTATCACGACATGTTCACGATTGGTGAACTAGGGTCGTGACAAGTTGGTATCAGAGCTCTAGGTTCATAGGAGTCACGGGACACAGACAGGTTACTTAGAGTCTCGCTGATCGATACGGAGACATCTGTATTTATCTACGAGGGGCTATGTGACTGTTTAGGAAACTCTTCATCTCTTTTGGATTCCTTGTCGTGCGACATTTTTGGCATCAAATCTAAACTATTGCTTTCTATTCTCTCACATATGGTAAGGACACGAGCTACTCGCGACGATCAGGTACCCGCGCCCCCTGTTGCCGCCGTCAGAGGCCGGGGCCGAGGTAGAGGACGAGGACGCGCCCGAGGTGCAGCCACAGCACCCGCGCGCGCTGCCGCTGAGGTGCCACAGGTAGACCAGGTTGGAGCGCAGGCACCCATGGTACACCGACTACAGCTGCTACTACTCCAGCACTACAGGAGACCCTGGCCCAGTTCATGAGTATGTATACCACTTTGGCTCAGGCAGGGTTGCTTCCTCTCACTGCAGCTACATCCCATGCCGGGGGAGGGGCCCAGACTCCCGCAGCCGCTACACCTGAGCAGCAAGTGCTAGTGGGACAGGTTTCAGAGATTATGGTTATGCCTCATGCTGCCCCAGCATAGCCCGGAGGAGGGCCAGCTGCCTCTGAGGATGAGCAGGGTAGATTGAAACGGTTCAAGAAATATGACCCTCCAGTGTTCAATAGTTTGGCTTCAGATGAAGCATTGGGTTTTCTAGAGGAGTGTCATCGTATTCTTCGTACTATGTGGATTGTGGAGACCAGGGGGGTTTCCTTCACTGCTTTTCAGTTTCGTGGGGCCGCTTATGATTGGTGGCGCACGTATGAGTTGGATAGTCCGGGGGAGTCTGCTTCATTGACCTGGACGCAGTTTTCAGATCTATTTTTGAGGGAGTTTGTTCCCTAGAGCCTCAGGGATTCTTGGCGCTCGGAGTTTGAGCGATTGCGACAGGCCTCCATGTCAGTATCGGAGTATGCTATCAGTTTTACCCGTCTAGCCAGGCATGCACCGGCTTTTGTAGCCACGGTCCGGGAGAGGGTGCGGAGATTTATTGAGGGCCTGATTCCGCCGATCCGGTCCAGCATGGCCAGAGAATTGGAGACAGATATATCTTATCAACAGGCAGTGAGCATTGCCAGGACGATCGAGAGTATGCTCCCTAGAGAGCGGGGAGAGAGAGAGAGGCCAAGAGGTCTCGTGAGTCGGGCCATTTCTCTGGTGCCCGCACTTCAGCAGCACGTCGTTTTGGCAGGGGTTATTCCGGTCGACCAGTTTACTCAGCATTAACAGCAGCCGGTAGTACTCCAGCTCTTTCAGCACCTCAGGAGCCTTATTATGCCCCCCAGTTTCCAGTGCACCTCCTGCGCGAGGTACCTTCAGGGTCAGACTAGTGGGGGTGAGGCCGGGCAGTCACAGCCACTGCATCCTCCCAGAGCTTGCTTTGGGTGCGGGGATACTCACCATCTGGTTAGGGAGTGTCCCAGGCGTAGGAGGGGAGCACCTCATCAGTCTTCGCAGCCGCAGCGTGGTTCTCAAGACTAGCAGGCCATCATTCCAGCTCCAGCTGCCACTCTACCTGCCCAGCCAACCAGGGCGGGGATCAGGGTGCCAAAGGCCGCCCTCGAGAGAGGGGACAGGCCAGATTCTATGCTATTCCTGATCGCGCTGCAGCTATTGCATCTGATTCTATTATCACAGGTATTATTATGGTTAGTCACAGGGAGGCATCGATTCTATTCGACCCTGGTTCCACTTTTTCATATGTGTCTTCTTACTTTGCTTCTCATCTGGGTGTGCCTCGGGATTCTTTGAGTGCCCCCATTTATGTTTCCACTCCGGTGGGTGATTCTTTGGTCGTGGACCGTGTATATCGGTCGTGTTTGGTTACCATTTGTGATTTTGAGACCAGAGCGGATCTATTGTTGCTCGGGATGGTCGATTTTGATATTATTCTGGGCATGGACTGGTTGTCGCCCCATTATGCTATTCTTGATTGTCACGCCAAGACCGTGACGCTGGCTATGCCAGGCATTCCACGTATTGAGTGGAGTAGTACCCTAGATCACACCCCTAGCCGTGTTATTTCCTTTCTCAGAGCTCAGCGTGTGCTTGAGAAGTGGTGTGCCGCTTATCTAGCCTATGTGCGGGATGTCAGTATTGACACTCCCTCTATTGATTCTATTCCTGTGGCACGTGACTTTGCTGATGTATTTCCAGCAGATCTTCCGGGCATGCCGCCCGACAGAGATATTGACTTTGCTATTGACTTGTTGCCGGGCACTCAGTCCATTTCTATTCCACTGTACCGTATGGCTCCTCCCGAGTTGAAGGAGTTGAAGGATCAGTTACAGGAGTTATTGGGCAAGGGTTTTATTCGACCTAGTGTTTCGCCTTGGGGTGCTCCTGTATTGTTTGTGAAGAAAAAGGACGGTTCTATGCGTATGTGTATTGACTATCGTCAGCTGAACAAGGTTAAAGTGAAGAACCGATATCCTTTGCCCCGTATTGATGATTTATTTGACCAGCTACAGGGCGCACAGGTGTTTTCTAAGATTGATTTGCGCTCTCGGTATCACCAACTGAAGATTCGGGAGCCAGATATCCTGAAGACTGCCTTCAGGACTCGGTATGGTCACTATGAGTTCCTTGTGATGTCTTTTCGGCTGACTAATGCCCCAGCAGCCTTTATGCATTTGATGCACAGTGTGTTCAAGCCTTATTTGGACTCGTTCGTGATTGTCTTCATTGATGATATTCTAGTATATTCCCGGAGCCGGGAAGAGCACAAGCAGCATTTGAGGATAGTGCTTCAGATTCTGAGGGAGAAGCAGCTTTATGCCAAGTTCTCTAAATGTGAATTCTGGTTGAGTTCAGTGGCATTTTTGCGCCACGTGGTGTCGAGTGATGCTATTCGAGTAGATCCGAGGAAGGTGGAGGCAATGCAGAGTTGGCCCAGACCCTCCTCGGCTACTGAGATTTGCAGTTTCCTTGGTTTGGTGGGCTATTACCGTCGTTTCGTAGAGGGGTTCTCTTCGATTGCAGCACCTATGACTAGATTTACCCAAAAGGGTGCCCCTTTTCAGTGGACAGACGAGTGTGAGGCGAGCTTTCAGAAGCTCAAGACAGCTTTGACTTCGGCCCCTATATTGATGTTGCCTACAGGTTCGGGGTCCTATACTGTATATTGTGATGCCTCACGAGTTGGACTCGGTGCGGTATTAATGCAGGACGGTAGGGTGATTGCCTACGCGTCGAGACAGCTGAAGGTGCATGAGAAGAATTACCCTGTTCATGATTTGGAGCTCGCTGCCATTGTTCACGCCTTGAAGATTTGGCGTTATTATATATATGGGGTTCCTTGTGAGATCTACACTGATCACCGGAGCTTGCAGCACTTGCTTAAGCAGAAGGACCTGAATATGCGTCAGAGGAGATGGTTGGAGCTACTGAAGGACTATGATATTACTATTCTCTATCATCCGAGCAAGGCTAATGTAGTTGCTGATGCCTTGAGTCGTCGGGCAGAGAGTTTGGGGAGTTTAGAATATCTACCAGCTTCGGAGAGGCCTATGGCGATGGATGTTCAGGCTTTAGCCAGGTAGTTTGTTAGACTGGATCTTTCAGAGCCCAGCCGGGTTCTGGCTTGTGTGGTTTCTCGGTCTTCTCTATTTGACCACATCAGGGAGCGTCAGTTCGACGACCCTCATTTGCTTGTCCTACAGGATATAGTTCGGTATGGTGATGCTCGAGATGTTACCATCGGGGATGATGGAGTCATGAGGATGTAGGGGCGTATCTGTGTGCCCAATATAGATGATCTTCGAGAGCTGATTCTAGCAGAGGCCCATAGTTCGCGGTATTCCATCCATCCGGGTGCCGCGAAGATGTATCAGGACTTGAAACAGCATTACTGGTGGAGGCGGATGAAGAGGGATATAGTTGATTATGTTTCCAAATGCCTCAACTGCCAGCAGGTAAAGTATGATCATCAGCGTTCGGGGGGATTGATGCAGCAGATTGAGATTCCAGAGTGGAAATGGGAGCGCATCACCATGGACTTTGTATGTGGGCTTCCACGGACTGTTAGGAAGATTGATTCCATTTGGGTTATTGTGGATCGGCTGACCAAGTCTGCCCATTTCATACCGGTGAGCATTACTTATTCATCGGAACGACTGGCGGAGATCTATATCAGGGAGATAGTTCGGCTGCATGGTATTCCAGTTTCCATCATTTCGGATAGAGGCACTCGGTTCACTTCACGGTTCTGGAGAGCTGTACAGCAGGAGTTAGGTACTGTGACGACCCGGCCCGTCGTCACGGGAATTACCACCCCGTTATGTTAAAATTGTATGTTTTATGCTTTTATATCAGTGTTAAAGTCTATCGGGTGATTTAGGAGTGATTGGGATTGGAAATGAGGCATATAGCCTTTGTGAAGGAAACTTGAATAAGGAAAGTCAACCCGGAGTTGACTATTTAGCTAGAGGGCTCGGAATCGGATTCCTGATGATTCGGTTAGTTCCGGGAGGTGATTTGTGACTTAGGGGAGCAATCGGAATTGAATTTGGAGGCCCGGTGTAGAAATAGGCTTGAATAGGCTAAGGTTGAATTTTGGCGAAATCCGAACGGTAGGTGAGATTTTGATCCGGGAGTCGGAATGGAATTCCGACAGTTGCAATAGCTCCGTTAGGTGATTTTGGATGTGCCTGCAAAATTTCAGGTCATTCGGACGTCGTTTGGTCGGGTTTTTGATAGAATGCGTGATTCGGAAAGTTTTAAGGAATTTAGGCTTGAATCCGTGTGTAATTGGTGATTTTGATGTTTAGGATGGTGTTTTTATGATTGGAACAAGTTCGTATCGTGTTTTGGAGTATGTTGGTGGTTTTCGTTGGGGTCCGGGGGCCTCGGGATGAATTCGGGGGTCCAAACGGACCAATGTGTGCCAAAAGGCACTGCTGTTCTGCTGCAATAATTGCAGAGAATTTTTGTTCTCTGCGATCGCGAAGTTTTGAATGCGATCGCGTAAGGTCAAGTCCGGATACAATGCGATCGCGTGGCTGGAGTTGCGATCGCATAGGGATCTTTTGTTGTTCACTGCGATCGCGTGCCAAAGGCTGCGATCACGTAGAGGAAAAATCAGGCCCCAGGGATTAAGGCATCGTGTTCGCGTGAGAGGCGTCGCGAACGCGATGAAGAGATTTGACTGGCAGTGAGTTTAAGTTCAGAACAGAACCAGTCGGGGGTTTAATACCCAAAACCTCCATTTTTGAGTTCCAAGAGAAGAAATTGACGGGAGATTGTTGGGAAATCATCGGGGTTTCGTTGGAGGTAAGTTTTGTGGCTTAATTACATCATTTTAACATGAAATCATGGGTTAAATTTCTGTAAATGGAAGATTAAAGGTGGGTTTGAGCCCTAGGCCTAAATTAAAGAAAAACACTGATTTGAGTGGGCAAATGGAGTCCAATTTTGGTAAATTTTATATGCCTAGACTCGTATCGAGATGAGGATTCCGAATATGTAACTTTTGTAATTTTTCGACAAGCGTACCGAAAGTCGGGTTTTGACAACTTTGGGAATTTTGATGTAAATCGAGTTGTATTGATTGGGTGTCGTCCCATTGGCCTAATTTGTTGTATTTCTACTGTATCTGATCAGATTCTACGCGTGCGGAGCTTGATTCTCGTGGCAAGGGCCTTGCGGAGTAGTCGTCGCGCCGTATTGTGGTGAGTAATAGATGTGGGTGATGACCAGCGGGTTCGAAACCCCGGTATACCACTTTGTGACGCTATATAGCGGCGAGACACGCACACTCTTGAGAGTGCGGGGTC
Organism: Nicotiana noctiflora; assembly: GCA_032618575.1. NCBI lineage: Eukaryota > Viridiplantae > Streptophyta > Magnoliopsida > Solanales > Solanaceae > Nicotiana > Nicotiana noctiflora. The sequence continues at coordinate 37,368 of JASVEL010003307.1, forward strand.
GATCATGAGCTGGAGACTATATATATATTAGTCCGACCTGTTGATACTGTATTATTGGCTATTCTCGAGCCGTTGAACCCCCTTCTTGGGCGATTGAGTATACTTGTGGGCCGTGAGCCAGTTATTGGATCCCGCGAGGATCGTTATCATTGTCTTATCATATAGACATGCTAGTTTACTACTAGTCCGCAACTATTTCTGTTATTATGATAATTCCAATCTCTGGAACTTGATATTACTGTTTTCCAACTGAAAAATGATAAAAGAGTTTTCAAAAACTACTTTTGAGCTTGCGAGGCTGTATCTGCATATTAGCTGACTAGTAGTGGATCGGGCTGCGCGCCGCAGCGAGATATATGTTGGATCGGACTGCACGCCGCAGGAATATCTCTATGAGATGTGCTTGGGCTGTAGGAGCCCCTCCGGAGTCTGAACCCCCACAGTGAGCACGGGTACCCAAAATTGGAGTCGAGCTACGCGCCGTAGCGGTCATATCATGCATTGCATTGCATTTAGCTACATCTGCTAGCTGTTATGCTATTTATTGGTATTTGTTGGTACAAGTACAGTGAATATTGATTCTATGACAGGGTAGCTGATTATAGTTTTACATAGTGCTTTATTGCGGATTTCTTATCTGCGCTGTCTTACCCTTGTTTATTACCACTGAGTCTGGCAGTACTCATTTTACTCCCTGCACCTTGTGTGCAGATCTAGGTACCTCTCAGCAGTGATCCAGTAGTTGTGCGAGGCGACATCCGTGGGATATACGAGGTAGCTGCAGAGTCCGCAGGACCCGATATTCCTTCCTACTGCCTTTGATTTTGTATTGACATTTCTTTCCGCACTTGGTATCTTGTAAACCTTTATACACTCATGTTTAGTAGAGGCTCATGACTCTTGACCCTTGGTCTATGGGAGTTGATGTATTATGGGACTGGGTTCCCCGTTTTCATTATATGTATCGCTATTGCTTCGTGATTTGATATGCTTAAATGGGCTTAAGAGAGTTTCTAGCTCCGTTCTTGTTATTGAATTGTCAGGCTGGCTTAGCAATGTGCTGGGCGCCATCATGACCGGATTTGGGGTCGTGACAAGTTGGTATCAGAGCCTAGGTTTACTAGGCCTCGTGAGTCTTGAGCCGGTTAGTAGAGTCTTGTGGATCGGTACGGGGACGCCTGTACTTATCCTCGGGAGGCTGCGAACCTTTAGGAAAACTTCACTTTTCTTGAACTCTGTCGTGCGACCTTGTTGTTCTGAGAACTGAACTTCTATATTCTATTCTCTCGCAGATGGCGAGAACGCGAGCATCAGGACGAGGTGGACGACCTCCATTGCCACCTGTTAGAGGCCGTAGGCGCGGTCGTGCTAGAGGTAGAGGTAGGGCGGGCGAGGCGGTGCCGGCCGACCCGCTCTGTTGTACCGGTTCGAGAGCGACCCCCGGTGGTTGATGCTCCGGCGGCCCCAGGTTCGGGGCCGGACTATATCTATTGCTTTCCCCTGGTCTTCGGGAGACTCTTGCTCGGATATTATCGGTGTGTTCCGGTTTGGCTCGGGTAGTTTCAGCTACCGCTACTGTAGCGACATCTCAGTCAGGGGGTGGTCAGCAGACCCCTGCAGCTCGCACACCTGACCCGGTTGTTCAGGGACTTCAGACGCCAGAGGCGGTCCCCGCTCAGGTAGTTGCACCGGTTATTCCTCCAGCTGCACCAGCTCCAGCTCCAGAGCATATGGTTCAGGTTATGCCCGATGACGAGCAGCGTCGTCTTGAGAGATTTGGTAGACTTCAGCCACCCCATTTCAGTGGCGTTGAGGGCGAGGATGCCCGGGGTTTCTTGGATAAGTGTCAGAAGATGCTGCGTACGGCTGGTATTCTTGAGTCCAGCGGAGTTTCATTTACTACATTTCAGTTTACCGGTCCCGCATTTGATTGGTGGGAGGAGTTTGAGAGGCGTAGGCCTGCAAGAGCAACACCTCTCACATGGCAGCAGTTCTCTACTCTCTTTCTAGAGAAATATGTACCTCGGTCTCGTCGCGAGGAGCTACGTCGCCGGTTCGAGTGGTTGATTCAGGGCGACATGTCTGTGACCCAGTATGAGCTTAGATTCACTCGGTTGGCTAGGCATGCCACATGGATGATCCCCACCTGATAGGGAGAGGATCAGGAGGTTCATTGTTGGCCTCAACTACTCTATCCGTATTCTTATGACCAGCGAGTGAGTTCTGTCATCATCGTTTGAGGAGGTTGCTGATATGGCACGCTCCATTGAGGCGGATCGTCGCCGAGAGAGAGAGGAGCGGGAGGCCAAGAGGCCTCGTGGTTCGGCGGTTTCGGTGGTGCTCCATCTAGAGGGCATTCCCGGCGGAGCCGAGGTCGCTCATCTGAGACCTTCTCATTCGGGCCGCCCGGAGCGGAGCGGAGGTTCTTATGGTCGTGGTCGGCGGGGGTTTCAGCCAGGGTCGGTCATCACTTAGTGCCCTCCCGGCCCCGAGTGCAACACCTACTTCTCCGGCACCGGGTGCATGTTATGAGTGTGGTGAGTTTGGCCACGTGAGGAGACAGTGCCCTCGACTACGTAGGGGCAGGACTCAGGAGAGGGATCGGCCCTCCTCTTCGAGCACCATCTCGGTCTAGTAGAGGTGGAGGTCGGTCTTCTTGTGGTCGCCCCGAGGGCGAGGAGAGATCCGGTGGAGGCCGGGCACGATTCTACGCACTTCCCGACGGGCGTGATGCAGTTGCCTCCGATGCGGTGATTACAGGTATCATTTATGTCTGTCACGGAGATGCCTCTGTTCTATTTGATCCGGGATCCACATATTCTTACGTGTCCTCTTAATTTGCACATTATTTGGGTGCGACTCCTGGTAGTCTTGATTTGCCCGTTCATGTATCCACCCCCGTGGGTGATACGATCGTTGTGGATCATGTCTATAGATCCTGTGTTATATCTATTGGGGTCTGGAGACCCAGGCGGATTTGTTATTGTTGGGGATGGTGGACTTTGATGTTATATTGGGTATGGACTGGTTGTCTCCGTACCATGCTATATTGGACTCTCATGCTAAGACAATTACGTTGGCCATTCCTGGTATTTCTCGGATTGAGTGGCGGGGTTCGACCGATTTCGTCCCTAGCCGTGTTATTTCGTTCCTAAAAGCTCGGAAGATGGTTGAAAAAGGGTGTTTATCGTACTTAGCTTTTGTGAGAGATGTGGGAGTCTGAGTCTCCTAGCATTGATTCTGTACCGGTCGTGGGGGACTTTCCAGATATTTTCCCCTCAAACCTGCCGGGCATGCCGCCGAGGATATTGATTTTGGCATTGACTTGGTGCCGGGCACTCGGCCCATATCCATTCCTCCTTATCGAATGGCACCAGCCGAGTTGAAAGAACTAAAAGAGCAGCTTCAAGAACTTCTGGATAAGGGTTTCATCCGTCCTAGTGTGTCCTCGTGGGGTGCGCCGGTATTATTTGTTAAAAAGAAAGATGGTTCCATGCGAATGTGTATTGATTATAGGCAATTGAACAAAGTGACGGTGAAGAACAAGTACCTTCTACCGCGCATAGATGATTTATTTGATCAGTTATAGGGTGCGAGGGTGTTTTCTAAGATTGATCTTCGTTCAGGCTATCATCAGCTGAAGATCAGGGACTCGGATATTATGAAAACTGCATTCAGGACCCGATATGGTCATTATGAGTTTCTTGTGATGTCTTTTGGGCTGACCAACGCCCCAGCAGCATTTATGCATCTGATGAACAGTGTGTTCGGGCCTTATTTGGATTCATTTGTGATTGTGTTCATTGATGACATTCTAGTCTACTCCCGTAGTCGGGAGGAGCATGCTCAGCATTTGAGTATTGTGTTGCAGAGATTGAGGGAGGAGAAGCTATATGCTAAATTCTCCAAGTGCGAGTTTTGGCTCGAGTCCGTAGCATTTCTGGGACATGTGGTGTCTCGTGATGGTATTCAGGTTGATCAGAAAAAGATAGAGGCGGTGCAGAGTTGGCCTAGACCGTCCTCAGCTACAGAGATCGGGAGTTTTCTTGGCTTGGCGGGGTATTATCGCCGGTTTGTTCAGGGATTTTCATCCATTGCTTCTTCATTGACTAAATTGACCCGGAAGGGTGCACCATTCGTGTGGTCGGATGAGTGCGAGGAGAGCTTTCAGAAGCTCAAGACAGCTTTGACCACAGCTCCAGTGTTAGTATTGCCATCAGCTTCAGGTTCATATACCGTTTATTGTGATGCCTCGAGAGTGGGGATAGGTTGTGTGTTGATGCAGGAAGGAAAGGTAATTGCTTATGCTTCTCGGCAGTTGAAGCCGCATGAGAAGAACTATCCTGTTCATGACTTGGAGCTAGCCGCCATTGTTCATGCCTTGAAGATTTGGAGGCACTATTTGTACGGCGTGTCTTGTGAGGTGTATACCGACCATCGTTGTCTCCAGCAATTGTTCAAACAGAAAGACCTTAATTTGAGACAGCGGAGATGGCTAGAGTTGCTGAAGGATTATGACATTACTATATTATATCATCCAGGGAAGGCCAATGTGGTGGCCGATGCTTTGAGCCGGAAGGCGGTCAGTATGGGGAGCTTGGCATATATTCCAGCTGAGGAGAGGCCATTTGCTCATGATGTTCGGGTGCTAGCCAATCGGCTAGTGAGGTTAGATATTTCGGAGCCCAGCCGGGTATTGGCTTGTGTTGTATCTCGGTCATCTCTATATGATCGTATTCGTGAGCACCAGTATGATGATCCACATTTGGCTGTCCTGAGGGACAGAGTTCAGCATGATGATGCTAGAGATGTCACCATTGATAGTGACGGCATATTGAGGATGCAGGGCCGGATATGTGTGCCCAATGTTGATGGCCTTCGTGAGTTGATTCTGGAAGAGGCCCATAGCTCGCGGTATTCTATCCATCCTGGAGCCGCTAAGATGTATCAAGATTTGAAACAACACTATTGGTGGAGAAAGATGAAAATGGACATTGTCGGACATGTAGCACGGTGCCTCAACTGTCAGCAGGTTAAGTACGAGCATCAGAGGCCCGGTGGTGTATTTCAGCGCATTGTTATTCCTGAGTGGAAATGGGAGAGGATCACTATGGACTTTGTTACTGGACTCCCTCGGACGGCGAGGAAGTTTGATTCTGTATGGGTGATTGTGGATAGACTGACCAAGTCAGCTCACTTCATTCCAGTTAGTACTACCTACTCATCGGAGCGGTTGGTAGCGATCTTTATTCGAGAGATTGTTCGGTTGCATGGAGTTCCAGTGTCTATCATATCCGACAGGGGTACTCAGTTCACTTCTCAGTTTTGGAGAGCATTTCAGCGAGAGATGGGTACGCGGGTTGAGTTGAGTACAGCATTTCACCCCCAGACAGACGGACAGTCCGAGCGCACTATTCAGATCTTGGAGGATATGTTGCGAGCTTGTGTGATTGATTTTGGTGGTTCGTGGGATGAGTTCCTACCACTTGTTGAGTTTGCCTACAACAACAGTTATCAGTCGAGTATTCAGATGGCCCCGTATGAGGCATTGTATGGCAGGCGGTGTAGATCCCCCGTGGGATGGTTTAAGCCCGGTGAGGTTAGACTGATAGGGACTGAGTTAGTCCAGGATGCTCTGGATAGAGAAAAGTTGATCCAGGAGAGGCTTCGTACAGCACAGTCTCGTCAGAAGAGTTATGCGGACCGTAGAGTTCGAGAGTTGTCTTTCATGGTTGGTGACAGAGTATTGTTGAAGATTTCACCTATGAAGGGTGTCATGAGGTTTGGGAAGAAAGGAAAGTTGAGTCCCAGGTACATTGGTCCTTTTGAGATACTTAGGAGAGTTGGAGAGGTGGCATATGAGTTGGCCTTGCCGCCCAACTTATCCAGCGTTCATCCAGTATTCCATGTGTCTATGCTCCGGAAGTACATTGGAGATCCGTCTCATGTATTGGATTTCAGCACCATTCAGCTTGATGGTGATCTATCCTATGATGTGGAGCCTATTGCTATTTTGGGACGGCAGGTGAGAAAATTGAGGTCTAAGGAGATTGCATCAGTTAAGGTTCAGTGGAGAGGTCGACCCGTGGAGGAGGCCACTTGGGAGATCGATCGGGAGATGCGGAGCAGATATCCTCACTTGTTTGAGACTTCAGGTATGTTTCTTGACCCGCTCGAGGATGAGCGTTTGCTTAAGAGGGGGAGAATGTGACGACCCGGCCCGTCGTCACGGGAATTACCACCCCGTTATGTTGAAATTGTATGTTTTATGCTTTTATATCGGTGTTAAAGTCTATCGGGTGAGTTAGGAGTGATTTGGATTGGAAATGAGGCATATAGCCTTTGTGAAGGGAACTTGAATAAGGAAAGTCAACCCGGAGTTGACTATTTGGTTAGAGGGCTCGGAATCGGATTCCGATGATTCGGTTAGTTCCGGGAGGTGATTTGTGACTTAGGGGAGCAATCGGAATTGAATTTGGAGGCCCGGTGTAGAAATAGGCTTGAATTGGCTAAGGTTGAATTTTGGCAAAATCCGAACGGTAGGTGAGATTTTGATCCGGGAGTCGGAATGGAATTTCGACAGTTGCAGTAGCTCCGTTAGGTGATTTTGGATGTGCCTGCAAAATTTCAGGTCATTCGGACATCGTTTGGTCGGGTTTTTGATAGAATGCGTGATTCGGAAAGTTTTATGGAATTTAGGCTTGAATCCGTGTGTAATTGGTGATTTTGATGTTTAGGATGGTGTTTTTATGATTGGAACAAGTTCGTATCGTGTTTTGGAGTATGTTGGTGGTTTTTGTTGGGGTCCCGGGGCCTCGGGATGAATTCGGGGGTCCAAACGGACCATTTTTGTGCCAAATGCACTGCTGTTTCTGCTGCAATTAGTGCAGAGAATTTTTGCTCTCTGCGATCGCGAAGTTTTGAATGCGATCCCGTAAGGTCAAGTCCAGATGCAATGCGATCGTGTGGCTGGAGTTGCGATAGCGTAGGGATCTTTTGTTGTTCACTGCGATCGCGTGCCAAAGGCTGCGATCGCGTAGAGGAAAAATCAGGCCCCAGGGATTTGTGCATCGCGATCGCGTGCCAAAGGCTGCGATCGCGTAGGGTTAATTGGCCTGGCGGTGAGTTTAAGTTCAGAACAGAACCAGTCGCGGGTTTCATACCCCAAAACGCCATTTTTGAGTTCCAAGAGAAGAAATTGACGGGAGATTGCTGGGAAATCATCGGGGTTTCGTTGGAGGTAAGTTTTGTGGCTTAATTACATCATTTTAACATGAAATCACGGGTTAAATTTCTTTAAATGGAAGATTAAAGGTGGGTTTGAGCCCTAGGCCTAAATTAAAGAAAAACACCGATTTGAGTGGGCAAATGGAGTCCGATTTTGGTAAATTTTATATGCCTAGACTCGTATCGAGATGAGGATTCCGAATATGTAACTTTTGTAATTTTTCGACAAGCGTACCGAAAGTCGGGTTTTGACAACTTTGGGAATTTTGATGTAAATTGAGTTGTATTGATTGGGTGTCGTCCCATTGGCCTAATTTGTTGTATTTCTACTGTATTTGATCAGATTCTACGCGTGCGGAGCTTGATTCTCGTGGCAAGGGCATTGCGGAGTAGTCGTCGCGCCGTATTGAGGTGAGTAATAGATGTGGGTGATGACCAACGGGTTCGAAACCCCGGTATACCACTTTGTGACGCTGTATAGCGGCGAGACACGCACACTCTTGAGAGTGAGGGGTCGATCATGAACTGGAGACTATATATTAGTCCGACCTGTTGATATTATATTATTGGCTATTCTCGAGCCGTTGAACCCCCTTCTTGGGCGGTTGAGTATACTTGTGGGCCGTGAGCCGGTTATTGGATCCCGCGAGGATCGTTATCATTGTCTTATCATATAGACATGCTAGTTTACTACTGGTCCGCAGCTATTTCTGTTATTATGATAATTCCAATCTCTGGAACTTGATATTACTATTTTCTAACTTAAAAATGATAAAAGAGTTTTCAAAAACTACTTTTGAGCCTGCGAGGCTGTATGTGCATATTAGCTGACTAGTAGTGGATCGGGCTGCGCGCCGCAGCGAGATATATGTTGGATCGGACTGCACGCCGCAGGAATATCTCTATGAGATGTGCTTGGGCTGTAGGAGCCCCTCCGGAGTCTGAACCCCCACGGTGAGCACGGGTACCCAAAATTGGAGTCGGGCTACGCGCCGTAGCGGTCATATCATGCATTGCATTGCATTTAGCTACATCTGCTAGCTGTTATGCTATTTATTGGTATTTGTTGGTACAGGTACAGTGAATATTGATTCTATGACAGGGTAGCTGATTATAGTTTTACATAGTGCTTTATTGCGGATTTCTTATCTGCGCGGTCTTACCCTTGTTTATTACCACTGAGTCTGGCAGTACTCATTTTACTCCCTGCACCTTGTGTGCAGATCCAGGTACCTCTCAGCAGTGATCCAGTAGCTGTGCGAGGCGACATCCGTGGGATATACGAGGTAGCTGCAGAGTCCGCAGGACCCGATATTCCTTCCTACTGTCTTTTGATTTTGTATTGACATTTCTTTCCGCACTTGGTATCTTGTAAACCTTTATACACTCATGTTCGGTAGAGGCTCATGACTCTTGACCCTTGGTCTATGGGAGTTGATGTATTATGGGACTTGGTTCCCCGTTTTCGTTATATGTATCGCTATTGCTTCGTGATTTGATATGCTTAAATGGGCTAAAGAGAGCTTCTAGCTCCGTTCTTGTTATTGAATTGTCAGGCTGGCTTAGCAATGTGCTGGGCGCCATCATGACCGGATTTGGGGTCGTGACAGGTACTCGGGTGGAGCTGAGCATAGCATTTCACCCCCAGACTGATGGGCGGTCCGAGCGCACTATTCCGATTTTGGAGGATATGCTCCGTGCGTGCGTGATTGAGTTTGGAGGTTCATGGGATCACTTCTTGCCACCGGCGGAGTTTGCTTATAACAACAGCTACCAGTCTAGTATTCAGATGGCACCGTATGAGGCCCTATATGGTAGGAGGTGCAGGTCTCCCGTGGGTTGGTTTGAGCCGGGCGAGGCCAGGTTGCTAGGTACTGATATGGTTCAGGAGGCTATGGACAAGGTCAAGGTGATTCAGGACAGACTTCGTGCAGCCCAGTCTAGAGAGAAGAGTTATGCGGACAAGAAGGTTCGCGATGTGGCTTTTATGGTTGGTGAGCGGGTTCTGCTTCGAGTCTCGCCCATGAAGGGCATTATGAGGTTTGGGAAGAAAGGAAAGCTGAGTCCTAGGTTTATTGGCCCTTTTGAGATTTTGAGGCGTGTTGGGGAGGTTGCTTATGAGTTGGCCTTACCTCCCAGTCTAGCCGGAGTTCATCCCGTATTTCATGTCTCGATGCTCCGGAGATACCATGGTGACCCGACGCATGTGTTGGATTTCACTTCTGTTCAGCTAGACAAGGATCTGTCTTATGTTGAGGAGCCAGGTAGCCATTCTAGACAGGCAGGTCAGAAAGCTAAGGTCAAAGAACATCGCTTCGGTAAAGGTTCAGTGGCGGGGCCAGCCGGTCGAGGAGGCGACTTGGGAGACCGAGCAGGATATGCGCAGCCAGTACCCTCATCTTTTCACTACTCCAGGTAAGTTTTCTATGCTCGTTCGAGGACGAACGAATCTTTTAAGTGTGGGAAGATGTAACGACCCGGCCGGTCATTTTAGAAAATTACGCCCCAATCCCCAATTTAACTATTCCCCTAAGTTCATTTCTGCTATTGTGGTTTGCCGGGAGAGTCGGTTCCTGAAATTTGGAGCATTTTGGGACACTTAGTCCCTAAATGAGAACTTTAAAGTTAGAAAATGGTCCGTAGCCGGAACAGTGTTAAGATGATCTCGGAACGGAAATCCGATGGTTCCATAAGCTCCGTTAGGTGATTTCGGGGTTGGGAGCGCGTTCGGAATGTACTTTGGAGGTCCGTAGCTCAATTAGGCTTGAAATGCCGAAGTTTGAAATTTTGGCGAATCCGATCGATAGGTGAGATTTTGATCCGGGGGTCAAAATGGAATTCCGACAATCTCTGTAGCTTCGTTATGTGATTTTGGATATGTCCGCAAATTTTCAGGTCATTCGGACGTCGTTTGGTCGGGTTTTAGATCGAATGTGCAATTCGGAAAGTTTTAAGAAATTTAGGCTTGAATTCGATGTGAATTATTGGTTTTGATGTTGTTAGACGTGTTTTTATGATTGGAACAAGTTCGTATCGTGTTTTGGAATATGTTGGTGGTTTTCGTTGGGGTCCCGGGGGCCTCGGGGTGTTTTTGGATGGTTAAACGGGAGAAAACATGAAAAAAATTGCAAGTTTGGGGTTCTGTTCTGTTGTTTTCGCTACTGCGGAAAAGGGAGCGCAGGAGCGAGTCCGCAGGAGCAGACAAGTGAACGCAGGAGCGGAAGCGATCGCTGAAGCGGATCCTGGTCCGCAGAGGCGGCATCGCTGATGCGGAAAGAGGATCGCAGAAGCGGTCCAGGGTCGCGAAGGGGAGTTCCGCAGAAGCGGAATATTAACCGCTTAAGCGATGAGGACTCTGAGGCGCGGAAGCGGAATGTTCCACAGGAGCGGAAGATATTTCGCAGAAGCGGTCTCGCGGAAGTGACCCTAGGCTCGCAGAAGCGGAATGGGCCAGCCAGGCCTGGGGTTCGCAGAAGCGACCACGTGGTCGCAGAAGTGGTTCCGCATAGGCGGAAATGGTCCGCAGAAGCGAAAATCGCAGAAGATTAATTGTATCAGAAGTTAGAAAATTTCAGAAACATTTCACACATTTGGGGTCTCGGCTTAAGAGGCGATTTGGGCAATTTTTGAGTGGGATTTAAGGGAAATCATCAGGTAATCATCTATGTACTCATCTTATGAATAGTATTGATAATATTATGCAATTATATCATGAAAATGGAGGAATATGGGGTAATATGGAGGATTTAGCCCTAGGCTTGAACTTTAGAAAATCAAGGTTTTGAAAGGGCAAATAGAGTCCGAATTTGGTAAATCTTATATGCTTAGAGTCGTATTGAGACGAGGGTTCCGAATATATAACTTTCATGATTTTTCGATAAGCATACCGAAAGTCGGGTTTTGGCAAGTGGGTTTTGGTGTATTTGGAGTTGTTTTGATTGGGTAATGCCCAATTAGCCTATTTTGATGTGATTTTATTGATTTTTATCAGATACTACACTTGTGGAGGCCGACATTCGCGGCAAGAGAGTTGTTTCTTAGCGGTTTTGTACCGGAGTTGAGGTAAGTGACTTGTCTAACCTCGTGTGGGGGAACTTTCACCCCTAGGATATTATGTGATAGTTGAAAGCCTTGTACGCGAGGTGACGGGCGTGTACATGCGCTGGTTGTTGAACACATACTTTACTTAAAATGTTCGATGAGTGATATTCCTGCTTTTAGTTGTTAATTCGATATTCTTACCCGGTAGTAGTTAGAAAAGCATGATTAGGTAGTATTTAAACTGTCTAGTTGCCTAATTGTCTTAATTGAGCTTCTTGATAATTATTGGCACTATTTGCCGGTGAAGTTATAGTTAAGCATATTATATTCTCTCTGTGTATTTCCTTTAATTGTTGTGGTTGTGGACTGCGGGTTCAATTCCCGGAGATCCCAGGGCTGTGGGTTCGATTCCTAGAGACCCGGAGTGATATTGTTGTGGACTGCGGGTATGATTCCCGGAGATCCTGAGATTTATTAAGATGTGGACTGCGGGTTCGATTCCCGGAGATCTTGAGATTTATTGAGATGTGGACTGCGGGTTCGATTCCCGGAGATCTTGAGATTTATTGAGATGTGGACTGCGGATTCGATTCCCAGATATCCTGAGAATTACTGAGACATGGGCTTCAGGTTCGATTCCCGGAGACCCATGGGTACTGTCAATGGGATTGTGGGTTCAATTCCCACAGGTCCTGGACTTGTTTTATTGAGTTGGTTACTTGTTGTTAGCTTAATTGTAGACGGTTGCGGTAATCATTTTATTGTTGTTATTTCGGAATTATTATCATTTAAACCGCTTATTATTGTTATCATCATTATATTATTGTTTCTCTCAGTAGGGCCCTGACCTTCCTCGTCACTACTCCATCGAGGTTAGGCTTGGCACTTACCGAGTACCGCCGTGGTGTACTCATGCTACTCTTCTGCACACTTTTGTTGTGCAGATCCAGGTACATCAGGATAGGCTCGTACTAGGTGATTTCGCAGCTTTTTGGGAGACCTCGAGGTATGATCCGCTACGTCCGCGGATCCGGAGGCTTTCCTTCTATTCTAATAGTACTAGTTGACATTTTTCCTTCATTTCGTTGTTAGATACTCTTTAAACATAGAGCCACAGTTGTGTATTCTCTTTTAGTCTGTGTTACCGTGGGATTCCGGATCTTGGTAGCGTTTTATTCATTGTGTTGACGGATGTATGTGCCAAGCGGCACGGATTACATATCTTTTTATGCTATTTTTCCGCTGTTTCTTATTTAAGTGTTCATAGCTTGTATATTCCGCAACGTGTTTGGCTTACCTAGTCATGGGGACTGGGTGCCATCACGACATGTTCACGATTGGTGAACTAGGGTCGTGACACAATCGCAATGACTCTATGCGATCGCATAGAGCAATCACTGTCTGCAATTTTCTGCAGCAACTTCATGATCAAAATTTGCCCGTTAGGCATCCAAAATGATCCCGAGACCCCCGGGACCTCAACCAAAGCCACCAACATACTCCATAACACGATACGAACTTGTTCCAATCATAAAAACACCATCCTAAACATCAAAATCACCAATTACACACGGATTCAAGACTAAATTCCTTAAAACTTTCCGAATTACACATTCGATCAAAAACCCGACCAAACGACGTCCGAATGACCTGAAATTTTGCGGACATATCCAAAATCACCTAACGAAGCTACAGGAATTGTTGGAATTCCATTCCGACATCCGTATCAAAATCTCACCTACCGTTCGGATTTCACCAAAATTCAACCTTAGCCAATTCAAGCCTATTTCTACACCGGACCTCCAAATTCAATTCCGATTGCTCCCCTAAGTCCCAAATCACCTCCCGGAACTAAACGAATCATCAGAATCAGATTCTGAGCCCTTTGACCAAATAGTCAACTCTGAGTTGACTTTCCTTATTCAAGTTTCCTTCAAAAATGCTATATGCCTCATTTTCAATCCAATTCACTCCTAACTCACCCGATAGACTCTAACACTGAAATAAAAGCATAAAACATGTAATTATAACATAACGGGGTGGTAATTCCCATGACGTTGGGCCGGGTCGTCACATTCTCCCCAACTTAAACAAACGCTTGTCCTCGAGCGGACCAGAGTGGTACTAAAAGCAACACAATAGCTGAATGACCTTACCAAGCATATATTCGGGGCGATCACACGTCACCGTATCTCACATAAATCTGAAGACACCATATAGTTGAAATCTCACAGACCATCTGAACCATAAACCACATTGCACTTTCCAAAATCATATACCAAATGCTAATCCCATGCCTATACTCGGGATACACTAGAATCCACTGCAATAACCCATACTCACCACTCCGGGTGAGATCATATGATGTATCAACAACCCAATCACTGGAGACGATAGTCTGTAATCACAACAATTTCCCACGATAACCAAATTCCAACAGAAAAACCTTTTTCATTAGATAGAGTCTCATTCCAACACCTTCCTATCATGCCCACGGCAACCGAACACGCAATATATTGAACCCATCTCTCAGGTCACCCATTCATGAAGCCATTTCCTTTTTAACTGATACCACAATAGATTTCGGAGCCAAACCTCGATATTACCTTTCTAACCAGCTGAAATCACATATACTCACACTCATTATTTGCTCCAACGATCATTTCGATTATAACACACCGCACTGGTGATATGACACCTCAACACCGGCCTATGCTACGACGAGCACAACACAGGCTCCAATAAGAAACGTCTGAACATACTCAAATCATGACAACTGACTCAAACAAAAGAGCTGTAATTCAATTCCTCCATACCATCATAACATAGAACTGAGATGGCATCTCGCATTATAGAAATAGAGTACATGAATCCTCCTCGAGAGGTCATAACATCACGTGGCCTTGCCACAATTCATCTTTCTATCCAAACACCATTACTCATGACGCACCTCAAGTTACCAAGCTCAAACGGTCAGCCACGCACATATTTAGGTCTGAACTCAAGCGATCAACCTCATCCACGGTGAAACAATTAACGTATGCCATCAAATACTTAAAGGACACAACCGATGTGCCATTCGCCGTGCGATACTCAATACGGACTTTTCCTCAGAAGCCAGGAGGTATTGTATACCAGGTAACATATAACTAACTATATTTTCACAATATTCTGTTGTGGCGTGCAACCCGCTCCAATGACATACCCGTGGTGGCGTGCCACCCGATCCAGATACCATACCCGTGGCGGCGTGCCACCCGATCCAAATAACCGTATCTGTGGCGGCGCGCCACCCAATCCATATAGAGCCCTCGCTAAAGAAATGCGTGTCGAGTCAAGCTGCTCATTATGGTAAACATATATATATAGCCTCAAGTTCGGCCACCAGAAACGCATCCGACAAAGTTCCTAAATACCAGAACTAAATCAATGGTAGAAACCTCTGCACCGATATCCGCCACGAAGGCCCAACCGACAAAGCAATACCCACCAGCCGTCTGCTGGTCCTGAGGTACAACTACCATGCTGGAGCATACTCTGATGCACTCTGCTACACAATTTGTGCCATACCATCATAGTCTATATCACATTAGTCTAGACAACCTGGCCCAATGATGACTAGTCAGCAATCAAGTATCATAATCCAAATTCGTCATATCAAGTTAAGAGAGAGCCACTAGGGCTTCTGATTTCCAATAATCACTAAACAGTGCCAATACACACGATATACAACCACCGCATAGGCGGACTAACGAGAACTTCAAGTCTCCAACACATATATAACACATGAATCACTATGCCTGATTCCACACTCCACCGTACGAATACATAACGCACATCAAGCGTCCATTCATACCACGAAAGCCATTTAGGAATTTCACTATGCCATCAACGACTCAATTATTACAGTCGATCCAACAAGAGAATACCACCATACCACTAGATATTATCAGTTTACATTACCTTGCCTTTTGGACCATATTCCCTGCCAATTCACTAGAATAGCTGCACCATTTTCCTTAATCACCGGAAAGATCGATTCTTAAATCACCTGCAGCTGTCTGCGTTGCTCAATAATTTTAATGACTCCCCATATATTATGAACTGATCTCAAAACCTTGAATATGCCATTATCATCTTTCCATAACGCATCGTATACCATACCACACTAAGATAACATGGAAATTCATATCCCTTTCCTCCACCTCAACATCGGCGCACTCAACTAGTCAAGGACTTTCGTGATCCCATATAGAAGAAAACTCATTACACATTCCACGTTTCGCATACCGACATGAGTATACTCATTTTCAAACCATGATAAAACACATCACAAACACTTCATTCCCATTCGTTGCATAAGTTTAACTGCCAGGACTGAGTCCTTATACCCATATCAAGTTACACAACTGCCAGCACTCAAGAGCTTTGTTGCACAATGTCTGCAAGACTCATTACTTCAACCACATACCAGGAATCAATCATATTCCTTTTTATACCATTCTGGTTTATTAACAAGTTGTTCCATTTACCCGGTTTCCTTTCTGATTCATCTCTAATTTCATATCAGTCTTTACTGTAGTACGACAATGCCTCAACCCTTTTTACCACACAAGACTCGTACACAAGACCACACGGTCTAAGACCCATAGGCCACTGAATACTCTCTCAATGTTTCCCAGAAGTACCACATTCCACCACACTTTATTTTGATGAACTTCCCGCGATTTTTAAATTGTTATCATTACTTCCAAATGCAGATACGTAGAATCCCATCATTCACATGATCTAACACAAGCCTTGATATTTTCTAACGAAACCGCCATCTTTAGCCGCATACACGAATCTTAAGGCACCTGACTATTGCAAGCAAAATCTTGAACATTGCAAACCATTCTTAGGCGTCATTCACCCTTATTCAGTTATAATTCAACTGTCTTATTGAACAGGACCACTCGTGCCTTGTTAGAATTCTGACATCGCAGGACATGATTACATACAGATACACTTAGCTACTTGTCTTTTCTATACACCGAACATTCTCTACCGACAGTAGTTCAAAATACCCTATGTGACGACCCAAAGGGTCATCACTTGTTTTATTAATCATTCCGAGCTTCTGAGGTTGAAATATGTGAAATATGTGAAAATTTTGAGGAATTTTGATATTAATATTGGTATGATTGACTTTGGTCAACATTTTTGATAAACGGACACGGAACCGTGATTTGACGGTCTCAGAAAATCCGTACAAAAATATGGAACTTGGGCGTATGCCCGAAATTGAAATCCGAGGTCTAGAACCCCGGTAAAAGAATTTTTCTGTTAAATTATTTTATGAAAATGTTTAAGTAAAATGAAACCGAAATTTGATTGAAAAGTGGTGATATCGGGCTCGTATTTTGGTTCCGACACCCGGTACAGGTCAAATATATTGGTTAAGCGCTTCCTGTAAAGTTTGGTTGAAAACGGACGTCTTTTGACGTGTTTCGGCCTTAAATTGGAAATTTTGGAAATTATGAAATTTGAAAGAAATTCTTGAGTTTTAAGGCTCAATTCATTGATTTTGATGTTATTTTGGCGATTTGATCGCGCGAGCAAGTTCGTATGATGTTTTTAAGTCAGTGTGCATATTTGGTTTGGAGCCCCGAGGGTTCAGGTGAACTTTAGATAGGCCACGAGATCAATTTTTCATGTTAGAAAGTTGCTATCAGCACCTGGTCTGCAGAGTTCGCAAATGCGAACAATAGTTCGCAAATACGAACTTCCCAATATTCTGCCTGTGTTCGCAAATGCGAATAATAGTTCGCAAATGCGAACTTCCCAATATTCTGTCTGTGTTCGCAAATGCGAACTCCCCCATATTTTGCCTGTGTTCGCAAATGCGAACAATAGTTCGCAAATGCGAACTTCCCAATATTCTGCCTGTGTTCGCAAATGCGAACTTCCCAGTTTTGTCTTGGCTTCGCAAATGAGAACAAAAGTTCGCAAATGCGAACTTCCCAGCCTTAGCTTATTTTTCAAACTCCAGAAATTGGTCGGGGTTCGCAATTGCGAACCCATGTTCGCAAATGCGAACACAGAGACCTGTAAATCCCGATTTTCAGCTTCATTTTCCACATTTCATAACCCAAAAACACCCATTGACGATTTTTCACGAACTCCCTCTTCTTCAAAACAATTGTAAGTCACTTTTTACTTAATTCTTTCAATTCCTAACAACATTAAACATGTTTTTCAATAGAAATCAAAGGTTTTCATGATAGAATTTCTTGTTTTTGGTAGAATATAGGGTTTTTCATGAATTAGGAAATTGGACCTCGAATTGAGGTCCGATTTTGAAACAAATCATATACTTGAACTCGTGAGGGGATGGGCAAACGGATTTTGGTCCGAACCCCGAGTTCCGACCATGTGGGCCCGGGGTCGAAATTCACTATTCCGGGCAGAATGTTGTAAAAGTTGAAATTGGCCATATGAATTTGTTTGTTGAGTAGTATTGATGATATTAAATCAATTGTGTATAGATACGATTGGATTGGAGCCGAATTTGAAAGGAAAAGGCATTGCCACAGATTGAATTGTTCGTAAATCATTTGAGGTAAGTGCTTGTTCTATCCTAGCTTGAAGTGTGACGACCCGGCCCGTCGTCATGAGAATTACCACCCCGTTATGTTGTAAATACATGTTTTATGGTTTTATATCAGTGTTAGAGTCTATCGAGTGAGTTAGGAGTGATTGGGATTGGAAATGAGGCATATAGCCTTTGTGAAGGAAACTTGAATAAAGAAAGTCAACCCGGAGTTGACTATTTGGTTAGAGGGCTCGGAATCGGATTCTGATGATTCGGTTAGTTCCGGGAGGTGATTTGTGACTTAGGGGAGCAATCGGAATTGAATTTAGAGGCCGGTGTAGAAATAGGCTTGAATTGGCTAAGGTTGAATTTTGGCGAAATCCGAACGGTAGGTGAGATTTTGATCCGGGAGTTGGAATGGAATTCCGACAGTTGCAGTAGCTCGGTTAGGTGATTTTGGATGTGCCTGCAAAATTTCAGGTCATTCGAACGTTGTTTGGTCGGGTTTTTGATTGAATGTGTAATTCGGAATGTTTTAAGGAATTTAGGCTTGAATTTGATGTGAATTATGGGTTTTGGTGTTATTAGACGTGTTTTGAGGATTGGAGCAAGTTCGAATAAGGTGTTAAGATGTGTTGGTGCGTTTGGATGAGGTCCCGGGGGCCTCGGGGTGTTTTCGGATGGTTAAACGGAAGAAAATCATGGAAATTGCAGGTTGAAGAGTTCTGGTTCTGTCATTTTCGCCCCTGCGGAAATGTGGGCGCGGAGGCGAGTCCGCAGAAGCGGACTGAGGAGCGCAGGAGCGCTTGGCATCGCAGAAGCGGAACATTTTCCGCTGAAGCGGCATCGCTGGTGCGAGCCAGTGATCGCAGAAGCGGACGAGAAGAAAATGGGAAGGTCCGCAGAAGCGGACACTTGACCGCCTGGGCGAGTCCGCAGGAGCGGACTCTGGTGCGCAGAAGCGGATGTCTTCGCAGAAGCGGAGGTTTAATCGCGGAAGCGGACGCGCATAAGCGGTCCTCTTCTCACAGAAGAGAAATTGGCCGGCTAGGCCCGGAATCGCTGAAGCGACCCTTTGGTCGCGGATACGGACTCGTAGGAGCGGAAATTTTTCCGCAGAAGCGAAAATCGCTGTAAGTTAAGTGTATGAGAAGTTAGAAAAATTTCAGAACATTTCACACATTTGGGTCTCGGCTTTAGAGGCGATTTGGGCGATTTTGAAGAGAAATTCAAGGGAAATCATCGGGTAATCAACTATGGACTTAAACTATGATTAGTATTGATAATATTATGCAATTATATCATGAAAATGGAGGAATTTGGGGTAATTTATGAAGGATTTAGCCCTAGGCTTGAACTTTAGAAAATCAAGGTTTTGAATGGGCAAATGGAGTCCGAATTTGGTAAAATTGATATGCTTAGACTCGTATTGAGATGAGGGTTCCGAATATGTGACTTTCGTGATTTTTCGATAAGCGTACCGAAAGTCGGGTTTTGACAACTTTGGGAATTTTGATGTAAATTGAGTTGTATTGATTGGGTGTAGTCCCATTGGCCTAATTTGTTGTATTTCTACTGTATTTGATCAGATTCTACGTGTGCGGAGCTTGATTCTCGTGGCAAGGGCATTGCGGAATAGTCGTCGCGCTGTATTGAGGTGAGTAATAGATGTGGGTGATGACCAGCGGGTTCGAAACCCCGGTATACCACATTGTGACGCTGCATAGCGGTGAGACACGCACACTCTTGAGAGTGCGGGGTCGATCATGAACTGGAGACTATATATTAGTCCGACCTGTTGATACTGTATTATTGGCTATTCTCGAGCCATCGAACCTCCTTCTCGGATGGTTGCATATATATATATTGTGATAATGGCCGCTCTTGAGCCGAGGAACACCCTTCTTGGGCGGTTGAGTATACATGTGGGCCGTGAGCCAGATATTGGATCCCGGGAGGATCGTTATCCTTGTCTTATCATATAGACATGCTAGTTTACTACTAGTCCGCAGCTATTTTGTTATTATGCTAATTCCAATCTCTGGAACTTGATATTACTGTTTTCCAACCGAAAAATGATAAAAGAGTTTTCAAAAACTATTTTTGAGCCTGCGAGGCTGTATCTGCATATTAGCTGACTAGTAGTGGATCGGGCTGCGCGCCGTAGCGAGATATATGTTGGATCGGACTGCACGCCGCAGGAATATCTCTATGAGATGTGCTTGGGCTGTAGGAGCCCCTCCGGAGTCTGAACCCCCACAGTGAGCACGGGTACCCAAAAATTGGAGTCGGGCTACGCGCCGTAGCGGTCATATCATGCATTGCATTGCATTTAGCTACATCTGCTAGCTGTTATACTGTTTTGCTGGTACTTGTTGGTACAGGTACAGTTGATATTGATTCTGTGACAGGGTATTTGATTACAGCTTTACATAGTGCTTTATTGTGGATTTCTTATCTGCGCTGTCTTACCCTTGTTTATTACCACTGAGTCTGGCAGTACTCATTTTACTCCCTGCACCTTGTGTGCAGATCCAGGTACCTCTCAGCAGTGATCCAGTAGCTGTACGAGGCGACGTTTGTGGATATTCGAGGTAGCTGCAGAGTCCGGCAGGACCCGATATTCCTTCTTACTGTCTTGATTTTGTATTGACTTTTCTTTCCGCACTTGGTATCTTGTAAACCTTTATACACTCGTGTTCAGTAGAGGCTCATGACTCTTGACCCTTCGGTCTATGGGAGTTAGTATATTTTGGGACTTGGTTTCCCCGCTGTTGGTATAAGTATTACTATTGTTTCATGTATTAATATGCTTAAATGGGCTAAAGAGAGCTTCTAGCTCCGTTGTTTATATTGATTGGTCAGGCTGGCTTAGCAATGTGCTGGGCGCCATCATGACCGGATTTGGGGTCGTGACAAGTTGGTATCAGAGCCTAGGTTTACTAGGCCTCATGAGTCTTGAGCCGGTTAGTAGAGTCTTGTGGATCGGTACGGGGACGCCTGTACTTATCCTCGGGAGGCTGCGAACCTTTAGGAAAACTTCACTTTTCTTGAACTGTGTCGTGCGATCTTGTTGTTCTGAGAACTGAACTTCTATATTCTATTCTCTCGCAGATGGCGAGAACGCGAGCATCAGGACGAGGTGGACGACCTCCGTTGCCACCTGTTAGAGGCCGTGGGCGCGGTCGTGCTAGAGGTAGAGGTAGGGCGGCTGAGTCAGTGCCAGCTGACCCGCCTGTTGTACCAATTCAGGAGCAGCCCCCAGTGGTTGATGCTCCAGCAGTCCCAGTTCAGGGCCAGACTGTATCTATTGCTATTCCTGGTCTTCAGGAGACTCTTGCTCAGATATTATCGGTGTGTTCCGGTTTGGCTCAGGTAGTCTCAACTACTGCTACTGTAGCGACATCTCAGTCAGGGGGTGGTCGGCGGAGCCCTCGCGGCTCGCACGCCGACCCGGTTGTTCGGGGACTTCGGATGCCGGAGGCGGTCCCCGCTCGGTGGTTGCACCGGTTATTCCTCCGAGCTGCACCGGCTCCAGCTCCGGAGCATATGGTTCAGGTTATGCCCGATGACGAGCAGCGTCGTCTTGAGAGATTTGGTAGACTTCAGCCACCCCATTTCAGTGGCGTTGAGGGCGAGGATGCCCAGGGTTTCTTGGATAAGTGTCAGAAGATGCTGCGTACGGCTGGTATTCTTGAGTCCAGCGGAGTTTCATTTACTACATTTCAGTTCACCGGTCCCGCATTTGATTGGTGGGAGGAGTTTGAGAGGCGTAGGCCTGCAAGAGCAGCACCTCTCACATGGCAGCAGTTCTCTACTCTCTTTCTAGAGAAATATGTACCTCGGTCTCGTCGCGAGGAGCTACGTCGCCGGTTCGAGTGGTTGATTCAGGGCGACATGTCTGTGACCCAGTATGAGCTTAGATTCACTCGGTTGGCTAGGCATGCCACATGGATGATCCCCACTGATAGGGAGAGGATCAGGAGGTTCATTGATGGCCTCA
Source organism: Nicotiana noctiflora (assembly GCA_032618575.1). Classification (NCBI taxonomy): domain Eukaryota; kingdom Viridiplantae; phylum Streptophyta; class Magnoliopsida; order Solanales; family Solanaceae; genus Nicotiana; species Nicotiana noctiflora. Next base: position 59,213 of record JASVEL010003307.1, read on the forward strand.
ACTACTCTATCCGTATTCTTATGACCGGCGAGCGAGTTCTGTCATCATCGTTTGAGCAGGTAGCTGATATGGCACGCTCCATTGAGGCGGATCGTCGCCGAGAGAGAGAGGAGCGGGAGGCCAAGAGGCCTCGCGGTTCTGGCAGTTTCAGCGGTGCTCCATCTAGAGGGCATTCCCAGCAGAGCCGAGGTCGCTCATCTAGACCTCCTCATTCAGGCCGCCCAGAGCAGAGCAGAGGTTCTTATGGTCGTGGTCGACAGGGGTTTCAGCAGGGTCAGTCATCGCTTGGTGCCCTCCCAGCCCAGAGTGCAGCACCTACTTCTCCAGCACCAGGTGCATGTTATGAGTGTGGTGAGTTTGGCCACATGAGGAGACATTGCCCTCGACTACGTAGGGGCAGGACTCAGCAGAGGGATCAGCCCTCCTCTTCAGCACCATCTCAGTCTAGTAGAGGTGGAGGTCAGTCTTCTCGTGGTCGCCCCAGGGGCGATGAGATATCCAGTGGAGATTAGGCACGATTCTATGCACTTCCTGACAGGCGTGATGCAGTTGCCTCCGATGTAGTGATTACAGGTATCATTTCTGTCTGTCAGAGATACCTCTGTTCTATTTGATCCAGGGTCCACATATTCTTACGTGTTCTCTTATGTTGCACGTCATTTGGGTGCGACTCGTGGTAGTCTTGATTTACTTGTTCATGTATCCACCCCGTGGGTGATACGATTGTTGTGGATCATGTCTATAGATCCTGTGTTATTTCTATTGGGGGTCTGGAGACCCGGGTAGATTTGTTATTGTTGGGTATGGTGGACTTTGATGTTATATTGGGTATGGACTGGTTGTCTCCGTACCATGCTATATTGGATTGTCATGCTAAGACAGTTACGTTGGCCATTCCTGGTATTTCTCAGATTGAGTGGCGGGGTTCGACCGATTTCGTCCCTAGCCGTGTTATTTCGTTCCTAAAAGCTCGGAAGATGGTTGAAAAAGGGTGTTTATCGTACTTAGCTTTTGTGAGAGATGTGGGAGCTGAGTCTCCTAGCATTGATTCTGTACCTGTTGTGAGGGACTTCTCAGATGTATTCCCCTCAGACCTGCCGGGCATGCCGCCGGACAGGGATATTGATTTTGGCATTGACTTGGTGCCTAGGCACTCAGCCCATATCCATTCCTCCTTATCGAATGGCACCAGCCGAGTTGAAAGAACTAAAAGAGCAGCTCCAAGAACTTCTGGATAAGGGTTTCATCCGTCCTAGTGTGTCCCCGTGGGGTGCGCGGTATTATTTGTTAAAAAGAAAGATGGTTCCATGCGAATGTGTATTGATTATAGGCAATTGAACAAAGTGACAGTGAAGAAAAAGCACCCTCTACCGCGCATAAATGATTTGTTTGACCAGTTACAGGGTGCAAGGGTGTTTTTTAAGATCGATCTTCGTTTAGGCTATCATCAGCTGAAGATCAGGGACTCGGATATTATGAAGACTGCATTCAAGACCCGATATGGTCATTATGAGTTTCTTGTGATGTCGTTTGGGTTGACCAACGCCCCAGCAACATTTATGCATCTGATGAACAGTGTGTTCGGGCCTTATTTGGATTCATTTGTGATTGTGTTCATTGATGACATTCTAGTCTACTCCCGTAGTCGGGAGGAGCATGCTCAGCATTTGAGTATTGTGTTGCAGAGATTGAGGGAGGAGAAGCTATATGCTAAATTCTCCAAGTGCGAGTTTTGGCTCGAGTCCGTAGCATTTCGGGGACATGTGGTGTCTCGTGATGGTATTCAGGTTGATCAGAAAAAGATAGAGGCGGTGCAGAGTTGGCCTAGACCGTCCTCAGCTACAGAGATCGGGAGTTTTCTTGGTTTGGCGGGATATTATCGCCGGTTTGTTCAGGGATTTTCATCCATTGCTTCTTCATTGACTAAATTGACCCGGAAGGGTGCACCATTCGTGTGGTCGGATGAGTGCGAGGAGAGCTTTCAGAAGCTCAAGACAGCTTTGACCACAGCTCCAGTGTTAGTATTGCCATCAGCTTGAGGTTCATATACCGTTTATTGTGATGCCTCGAGAGTGGGGATAGGTTGTGTGTTGATGCAGGAAGGAAAGGTAATTGCTTATGCTTCTCGGCAGTTGAAGCCGCATGAGAAGAACTATCCTGTTCATGACTTGGAGCTAGCCGCCATTGTTCATGCCTTGAAGATTTGGAGGCACTATTTGTACGGTGTGTCTTGTGAGGTGTATACCGACCATCGTAGTCTCCGGCACTTGTTCAAACAGAAAGACCTTAATTTGAGACAACGGAGATGGCTAGAGTTGCTGAAGGATTATGACATTACTATATTATATCATCCGGGGAAGGCCAATGTGGTGGCCGATGCTTTGAGCCGGAAGGCGGTCGGTATGGGGAGCTTGGCATATATTCCGGCTGAGGAGAGGCCATTTGCTCATGATGTTCAGGTGCTAGCCAATCGGCTAGTGAGGTTAGATATTTCGGAGCCCAGCCGGGTATTGGCTTGTGTTGTATCTCGGTCATCTCTATATGATCGTATTCGTGAGCACCAGTATGATGATCCGCATTTGGCTGTCCTGAGGGACAAAGTTCAGCATGATGATGCTAGAGATGTCACCATTGATAGTGACGGCGTATTGAGGATGCAGGGCCGGATATGTGTGCCCAATGTTGATGGCCTTCGTGAGTTGATTCTGGAAGAGGCCCATAGCTCGCGGTATTCTATCCATCCAGGAGCCGCTAAGATGTATCAAGATTTGAAACAACACTATTGGTGGAGAAAGATGAAAATGGACATTGTCGGACATGTAGCACGGTGCCTCAACTGTCAGCAGGTTAAGTACGAGCATCAGAGGCCCGGTGGCGTATTTCAGCGCATTGTTATTCCTGAGTGGAAATGGGAGAGGATCACTATGGACTTTGTTACTGGACTCCCTCGGACGGCGAGGAAGTTTGATTCTGTATGGGTGATTGTGGATAGACTGACCAAGTCAGCTCACTTCATTCCAGTTAGTACTACCTACTCATCGGAGCGGTTGGCAACGATCTTTATTCGAGAGATTGTTCGGTTGCATGGAGTCCCGGTGTCTATCATATCCGACAGGGGTACTCAGTTCACTTCTCAGTTTTGGAGAGCATTTCAGCGAGAGATGGGTACACGGGTTGAGTTGAGTACAACATTTCACCCCCAGATAGATGGACAGTCTGAGCGCACTATTCAGATCTTGGAGGATATGTTGCGAGCTTGTGTGATTGATTTTGGTGGTTCGTGGGATGAGTTCCTACCACTTGCTGAGTTTGCCTACAACAACGGTTATCAGTCGAGTATTCAGATGGCCCCGTATGAGGCATTGTATGGCAGGCGGTGTAGATCCCCCGTGGGATGGTTTGAGCCTGGTGAGGTTAGATTGATAGGGACTGAGCTAGTCCAGGATGCTCTGGATAGAGCAAAGTTGATCCAGGAGAGGCTTCGTACAACACAGTCTCGTCGGAAGAGTTATGCGGACCGTAGAGTTCGAGAGTTGTCTTTCATGGTTGGTGACAGGGTATTGTTGAAGATTTTACCTATGAAGGGTGTCATGAGGTTTGGGAAGAAAGGAAAGTTGAGTCCCGGGTACATTGGTCCTTTTGAGATACTTAGGAAAGTTGGAGAGGTGGCATATGAGTTGGCCTTGCCGCCCAGCTTATCTAGCGTTCATCCAGTATTCCATGTGTCTATGCTCCGGAAGTACATTAGAGATCCGTCTCATGTATTAGACTTCAGTACCATTCAGCTTGATGGTGATCTATCCTATGATGTGGAACCTATTGCCATTTTGGGACGGCAGGTGAGAAAATTGAGGTCTAAGGAGATTGCATCAGTTAAGGTTCAGTGGAGAGGTCGACCCGTGGAGGAGGCCACTTGGGAGGTCGAGCGGGAGATGCGGAGCAGATATCCTCACTTGTTTGAGACTTCAGGTATGTTTCTTGACCCGCTCGAGGATGAGCGTTTGCTTAAGAGGGGGAGAATGTGACGACCCGGCCCGTCGTCACGAGAATTAGCACCCCGTTATGTTGTAAATACATGTTTTATGGTTTTATATCAGTGTTAGAGTCTATCGAGTGAGTTAGGAGTGATTGGGATTGGAAATGAGGCATATAGCCTTTGTGAAGGAAACTTGAATAAAGAAAGTCAACCCGGAATTGACTATTTGGTTAGAGGGCTCGAAATTGGATTCCGATGATTCGGTTAGTTCCGGGAGGTGATTTGTGACTTAGGGGAGCGATCGGAATTGAATTTGGAGGCCCGGTGTAGAAATAGGCTTGAATTGGCTAAGGTTGAATTTTGGCGAAATCCGAACGGTAGGTGAGATTTTGATCCGGGGGTCGGAATGGAATTTCGACAGTTGCAGTAGCTCCGTTAGGTGATTTTGGATGTGCCTGCAAAATTTCAGGTCATTCGGACGTCGTTTGGTCGGGTTTTTGATTGAATGTGTAATTCGGAATGTTTTAATAAATTTAGGCTTGAATTTGATGTGAATTATGGGTTTTGTTGTTATTAGACGTGTTTTGAGGATTGGAGCAAGTTCGAATAAGGTGTTAAGATGTGTTGGGGCGTTTGGATGAGGTCCCGGGGGCCTCGGGGTGTTTTCGGATGGTTAAACGGAAGAAAATCATGGAAATTGCAGGTTGAAGAGTTCTGGTTCTGTCATTTTCGCCCCTGCGGAAATGTGGGCGCGGAGGCGAGTCCGCAGAAGCGGACTGAGGAGCGCAGGAGTGCTTGGCATCGTAGAAGCGGAACATTTTTCGCTGAAGCGGCATCGCTGGTGCGAGCCGGTGATCGCAGAAGCGGACGAGAAGAAAATGGGAAGGTCCGCAGAAGCGGACACTTGACCGCCTGGGCGAGTCCGCAGGAGCGGACTCTGGTGCGCAGAAGCGGATGTCTTCGCAAAAGCGGAGGTTTAATCGCGGAAGCGGACGCGCATAAGCGGTCCTTTTCTCGCAGAAGCGGAATTGGCCGGCTAGGCCTGGAATCGCTGAAGCGACCCTTTGGTCGCGGATACGGACTCGTAGGAGCGGAAATTTTTCCGCAGAAGCGAAAATCGCTGTAAGTTAAGTGTATCAGATGTTAGAAAAATTTCAGAACATTTCACACATTTGGGTCTCGGCTTTAGAGGCGATTTGGGCGATTTCGAAGAGAAATTCAAGGGAAATCATCGGGTAATCAACTATGGACTTAAACTATGATTAGTATTGATAATATTATGCAATTATATCATGAAAATGGAGGAATTTGGGGTAATTTATGAAGGATTTAGCCCTAGGCTTGAACTTTAGAAAATCAAGGTTTTGAATGGGCAAATGGAGTTCGAATTTGGTAAAATTGATATGCTTAGACTCGTATTGAGATGAGGGTTCCGAATATGTGACTTTCATGATTTTTCGATAAGCGTACCAAAAGTCGGGTTTTGACAACTTTGGGAATTTTGATGTAAATTGAGTTGTATTGATTGGGTGTAGTCCCATTGGCCTAATTTGTTGTATTTCTACTGTATTGGATCAGATTCTACGCGTGCGGAGCTTGATTCACGTGGCAAGGGCATTGCGGAATAGTCGTCGCGCCGTATTGAGGTGAGTAATAGATGTGGGTGATGATCAGCGGGTTCGAAACCCCGGTATACCACTTTGTGACGCTGTATAGCGGCGAGACACGCACACTCTTGAGAGTGCGGGGTCGATCATGAACTGGAGACTATATATTAGTCCGACCTGTTGATATTGTATTATTGGCTATTCTCGAGCCGTCGAACCTCCTTCTCGGATGGTTGCATATATATATATTGTGATAATGGCCACTCTTGAGCCGAGGAACCCCTTCTTGGGCGGTTGAGTATACATGTGGGCCGTGAGCCAGTTATTGGATCCCGCGAGGATCGTTATCATTGTCTTATCATATAGACATGCTAGTTTACTACTAGTCCGCAGCTATTTTGTTATTATGCTAATTCCAATCTCCGGAACTTGATATTACTTGTTTTCCAACCGAAAAATGATAAAAGAGTTTTCAAAAACTATCTTTGAGCCTGCGAGGCTGTATCTGCATATTAGCTGACTAGTAGTGGATCGGGCTGCGCGCCGCAGCGAGATATATGTTGGATCGGACTGCACGCCGCAGGAATATCTCTATGAGATGTGCTTGGGCTGTAGGAGCCCCTTCGGAGTCTGAACCCCCACAGTGAGCACGGGTACCCAAAATTGGAGTCGGGCTACGCGCCGTAGCGGTCATATCATGCATTGCATTGCATTTAGCTACATCTACTAGTTGTTATGCTATTTATTGGTATTTGTTGGTACAGGTACAGTTGATATTGATTCTGTGATAGGGTATTTGATTACAGCTTTACATAGTGCTTTATTGCGGATTTCTTATCTGCTCTGTCTTACCCTTGTTTATTACCACTGAGTCTGGCAGTACTCATTTTACTCCCTGCACCTTGTGTGCAGATCCAGGTACCTCTCAGCAGTGATCCAGTAGCTGTGCGAGGCGACGTTTGTGGATATTCGAGGTAGCTGCAGAGTCCGCAGGACCCGATATTCCTTCTTACCGTCTTGATTTTGTATTGACTTTTCTTTCCGCACTTGGTATCTTGTAAACCTTTATACACTCATGTTCAGTAGAGGCTCATGACTCTTGACCCTTCGGTCTATGGGAGTTAGTATATTTTGGGACTTGGTTTCCCCGTTGTTGGTATAAGTATTACTATTGTTTCATATATTAATATGCTTAAATGGGCTAAAGAGAGCTTCTAGCTCCGTTGTTTATATTGATTGGTCAGGCTGGCTTAGCAATGTGTTGGGTGCCATCACGACCAGATTTGGGGTCGTGACATGAAGGAACATGAATTTAGTTATGTATAAATTGTTGATTAAGAGTTATTGGTGTTATGCCGGTAATGGAGATAAATTGTTGAAATTATTATCAATTATTGGTTCAAAACCGGTAATTATAAATATTGTTGATGCAAAGATTATTGGCTAAGTAATATATATATTTATGAATTGGGATCGTGTGGCACGCCGACCACTTATATATTTATGAATTGGGATCGTGTGGCGTGCCGCCCAGTTATATAATAAGAAATGGGATCGTGTGGCACGCCGACCACAAAGTGATTTAAATCTTGGCATTGGCCATAGTTGCCGGTAGCCTATTGATATATTTGGGAGCCGGTGGTACACCTACCACAAGGTATAATCTATTGATATATTTGGGAGCGGGTGGTACGCCTACGACAAGATATAATTACTGTGATAGTGGGAGCGGGTGGTACGCCTACCACGAGATATGAAATGAGAAAGGAATTGAGATATGAAAGTAAGCTTTATTCTGTTGACTAGATTATTCTGGATATCACGAGTTATTGACTGCTATTTCAGAGTAAAGTCTTTCCTTATAAATGTTTTTGGTACATGTATATATATATATTGCAACTGTACAGGTTTATGTGGGTGACTGGCCTTAGTCTCGTCACTATTTCGCTGGGATAGGCCAGCCAGTGGTTGATACTCCAGCAGTCCCAGTTCAGGGCCAGACTATATCTATTGCTATTCCTGGTCTTCAGGAGACTCTTGCTCAGATATTATCAGTGTGTTCTGGTTTGGCTCAGGTAGTTTCAGCTACCACTACCGTAGCGACATCTCAGTCAGGGGGTGGACAGCAGACCCCTGCAGCTCGCACACCTGACCCGGTTATTCAGGGACTTCAGACGCCAGAGGCGGTCCCCGCTCAGATGGTTGCACCGGTTATTCCTCCAGCTGCACCAGCTCCAGCTCCAGAGCATATGGTTCAGGTTATGCCCGATGACGAGCAGCGTCGTCTTGAGAGATTTGGTAGACTTCAGCCACCCCATTTCAGTGGCGTTGAGGGCGAGGATGCCCAGGGTTTCTTGGACAAGTGTCAGAGGATGTTGCGGACGGCTGGTATTCTCGAGTCCAGCGGAGTTTCATTTACTACCTTTCAGTTCACTGGTCCCGCATTCGATTGGTGGGAAGAGTTTGAGAGGCGTAGGCCTGCAGGAGCAGCACCTCTCACATGGCAGCAGTTCTCTACTCTCTTTCTAGAGAAATATGTACCACAGTCTCGTCGCGAGGAGCTACGTTGCTAGTTCGAGTGGTTGGTTCAGGGCGACATGTCTGTGACCCAGTATGAGCTCGGATTCACACGGTTGGCTAGGCATGCCACATGGATGATCCCTAATGATAGGGAGAGGATCAGGAGGTTCATTGATGGCCTCAACTACTCTATCCGTATTCTTATGACCGGAGAGAGAGTTTTGTCATCATCATTTGAGCAGGTTGTTGATATGGCACGCTCCGTTGAGGCGGATCGTCGCCGAGAGAGAGAGGAGCGGGAGGCCAAGAGGCCTCGTGGTTCGGCCAGTTTCAGTGGTGCTCCATCTGAGGGCATTCCCGGCGGAAGCGAGGTCGCTCGTCTAGACCTTCTCATTCGGGCCGCCCAAAGCAGAGCGGAGGTTCTGCATGGTCGTGGTCGACAGGGGTTTCGGCAGGGTCGGTCATCACTTAGTGCCCTTCCGGCCCAGGGTGCAGCACCTACTTCATCGGCCCAGGGTTCTTCTGCGGCGAGGGGTTCCCTTCGGTCCCCTTCTCCGGCACCGGGTGCATGTTATGAGTGTGGTGAGTTTGGCGACATGAGGAGACGGTGCCCTCGACTCCGTAGGGACAGGACTCGGCGAGAGGGATCAGCCCTCATCTTCGAGCACCATCTCCGTCTAGTAGTGGTGGAGGTCGGTCTTCTCGTGGTCGCCCCGAGGGCGAGGAGAGATCCGGTGGAGGCCGAGCACGGTTCTATGCACTTCCCGACAAGCGTGATGTAGTTGCTTCCGATGCGGTGATTACGGGTATCATTTCTGTCCGTCCGAGAGATGCCTCTGTTCTATTTCATCCAGGGTCCACATATTCTTACGTGTCCTCTTATTTTGCACATCATTTGGGTGCGACTCGTGGTAGTCTTGACTTACCTGTTCATGTATCCATCCCCATGGGTGATACGATTGTTGTGGATCATGTCTATAGATCCTGTGTTATATCTATTGGGGGTCTGGAGACCCAGGCAGATCTATTATTGTTGGGGATGGTGGCCTTTGATGTTATATTGGGTATGGACTGGTTGTCTCCGTACCATGCTATATTGGACTCTCATGCTAAGACAATTACGTTGGCCATTCCTGGTATTTCTCGGATCGAGTGGCAGGGTTCGACTGATTTCGTCCCTAGCCGTGTCATTTCGTTCATAAAAGCTCAGAAGATGGTTGAAAAAGGGTGTTTATCGTACTTAGCTTTTGTGAGAGATATGGGAGCCGAGTCTCCTAGCATTGATTATGTACCTGTTGTGAGGGACTTTCCAGATGTATTTCCCTCAGACCTGCCGAGCATGCCGCCGGACAGGGATATTGATTTTGGCATTGACTTGGTGCCGGGCACTCAGCCCATATCCATTCCTCCTTTTCGAATGGCACCAGCCGAGTTGAAAGAACTAAAAGAGGAGCTTCAAGAGCTTCTGGATAAGGGTTTCATCCGCCCTAGTGTGTCTCCGTGGGGTGCGCCGGTATTATTTGTTAAAAAGAAAGATGGTTCCATGCGAATGTGTATTGAATTATAGGCAATTGAACAAAGTGACAGTGAAGAACAAGTACCCTCTACCGCGCATAGATGATTTGTTTGATCAGTTACAGGGTGCGAGGGTGTTTTCTAAGATCGATCATCATTCATGCTATCATCAGCTAAAGATCAGGGACTCGGATATTATGAAGACTGCATTCGGGACCCGATATGGTCATTATGAGTTTCTTGTGATGTCGTTTGGGCTGACCAACGCCCCAGCAGCATTTATGCATCTGATGAACAGTGTGTTCAGGCCTTATTTGGATTTATTTGTGATTGTGTTCATTGATGACATTCTAGTCTACTCCCGTAGCCAGGAGGAGCATGCTCAGCATTTGAGTATTGTGTTGCAGAGATTGAGGGAGGAGAAGCTATATGCTAAATTCTCCAAGTGCGAGTTTTGGCTCGAGTCCGTAGCATTTATGGGACATGTGGTGTCTCGTGATGGTATTCAGGTTGATCAGAAAAAGATAGAGGCGGTGCAGAGTTGGCCTAGACCGACCTCAGCTACAGAGATCAGGAGTTTTCTTGGTTTGTTCAGGGATTTTCATCCATTGCTTCTTCATTGACTAAATTGACCCAGAAGGGTTCACCATTCGTGTGGTCGGATGAGTGCGAGGAGAGCTTTCAGAAGCTCAAGACAGCTTTGACCACAGCTCCAGTGTTAGTATTGCCATCAACTTCAGGTTCATATACCGTTTATTGTGATGCCTCGAGAGTGGGGATAGGTTGTGTGTTGATGCGGGAAGGTAAGGTAATTGCTTATGCTTCTCGGCAGTTGAAGCCACATGAGAAGAACTATCCCTGTTCATGACTTGGAGCTAGCCGCCATTGTTCATGCATTGAAGATTTGGAGACACTATTTGTACGGTATGTCTTGTGAGGTGTATACCGACCACCGTAGTCTCCAGCACTTGTTCAAACAGAAAGACCTTAATTTGAGATAGCGGAGATGGCTGGATTTGCTGAAGGATTATGACATCACTATATTATATCATCCGGGGAAGGCCAATGTGGTGGCCGATGCTTTGAGCCGGAAGGCGGTCAGTATGGGGAGCTTGGCATATATTCCAGCTGAGGAAAGGCCATTTGCTCATGATGTTCAGGTGCTAGCCAATCGACTAGTGAGGTTAGATATTTTGGAGCCCAGCCGGGTATTGGCTTGTGTTGTATCTCGGTCATCTCTATATGATCGTATTCGTGAGCGCCAGTATGATGATCCACATTTGGCTGTCCTTAGGGACAGAGTTCAGCATGATGATTCTAGAGATGTCACCATTGATTGTGACGGCGTATTGAGGATGCAGGGCTGGATATGTGTGCCCAATGTTGATGGCCTTCGTGAGTTGATTCTGGAATAGGCCCATAGCTCGCGGTATTCTATTCATCCAGGAGCCGCGAAGATGTATCAAGATTTGAAACAGCACTATTGGTGGAGAAAGATGAAAATGGACATTGTCGCACATGTAGCACGGTGCCTCAACTGTCAGCAGGTTAAGTACGAGCATCAGAGGCCCGGTGGTGTATTTCAGCGCATTGATATTCCTGAGTGGAAATGGGAGAGGATCACTATGGACTTTGTTACTGGACTCCCTCGGACGGCGAGGAAGTTTGATTCTGTATGGGTGATTGTGGATAGATTGACCAAGTCAGCTCACTTCATTCCAGTTAGTACTACCTACTCATCGGAGCGGTTGGCAGCGATCTTTATTCGAGAGATTGTTCGGTTGCATGGAGTCCTAGTGTCTATCATATCCGACAGGGGTACTCAGTTCACTTCTCAGTTTTGGAGAGCATTTCAACGAGAGATGGGTACGCGGGTTGAGTTGAGTATCGCATTTCACCCCCAGACAGACGGACAGTCGGAGCGCACTATTCAGATCCTGGAGGATATGTTGCGGGCATGTGTGATTGACTTTGGTGGTTCGTGGGATGAGTTCCTACCACTTGCTGAGTTTGCCTACAACAACAGTTATCAGTCGAGTATTCAGATGGCCCCGTATGAGGCATTGTATGGCAGGCGGTGTAGATCCTCCGTGGGATGGTTTGAGCCTGGTGAGGTTAGATTGATAGGGACTGAGTTAGTCCAGGATGCTCTGGATAGAGCAAAGTTGATCCAGGAGAGGCTTCGTACAGCACAGTCTCGTCAGAAGAGTTATGCGGACCGTAGAGTTCGAGAGTTGTCTTTCATGGTTGGTGACGGAGTATTGTTGAAGGTTTCACCTATGAAGGGTGTCATGAGGTTTGGGAAGAAAGGAAAGTTGAGTCCTAGGTACATTGGTCCTTTTGAGATACTCGGGAGGGTTGGAGAGGTGGCATATGAGTTAGCCTTGCCGCCCAGCTTATCCAGCGTTCATCCAGTATTCCATGTATCTATGCTCCGGAAGTACATTGGAGATCCGTCTCATGTATTAGATTTCAGTACCATTCAGCTTGATGGTGATCTATCCTATGATGTGGAGCCTATTGCTATTTTGGGTCGCCGGGTGAGAAAATTGAGGTCCAAAGAGATTGCATCGGTTAAGGTTCAGTGGAGAGGTCGACCCGTGGAGGAGGCCACTTGGGAGATCGAGCGGGAGATGCGGAGCAGATATCCTCACTTGTTTGAGACTTCAGGTATGATTCTTGACCCGCTCGAGGATGAGCGTTTGCTTAAGAGGGGGAGAATATGACGACCCGGCCCGTCGTCACGGGAATTACCACCCCGTTATGTTGAAATTGTATGTTTTATGCTTTTATATCAGTGTTAAAGTCTATCGGGTGAGTTAGGAGTGATTTGGTTTGGAAATGAAGCATATAGCCTTTGTGAAGGAAACTTGAATAAGGAATGTCAACCCGGAGTTGACTATTTAGCTAGAGGGATCGGAATCGGATTCTGATGATTCAGTTAGTTCCGAGAGGTGATTTGTGACTTAGGGGAGCGATCGGAATTGAATTTGGAGGTCCGGTGTAGAAATAGGCTTGAATTGGCTACGGTTGAATTTTGGCGAAATCCGAACGGTAGGTGAGATTTTGATCCGGGAGTCGGAATGGAATTTCGACAGTTGCAGTAACTCCGTTAGGTGATTTTGGATGTGCCTGCAAAATTTCAGGTCATTCGGACGTCGTTTGGTCGGGTTTTTGATTGAATGTGTAATTCGGAATGTTTTAAGGAATTTAGGCTTGAATTTGATGTGAATTATGGGTTTTGGTGTTATTGGACGTGTTTTGAGGATTGGAGCAAGTTCGAATAAGGTATTAAGATGTGTTGGTGTGTTTGGATGAGGTCCCGGGGGCCTCGGGGTGTTTTCGGATGGTTAAACGGAAGAAAATCATGGAAATTGCAGGTTGAAGTATTCTGGTTATGTCATTTTCGCCCCTACGGAAATGTGGGCGCGGAGGCGAGTCCGCAAGAGCGGACTGAGGAGCGCAGGAGCGCTTGGCATCGCAGAAGCGGAATCCTTTCCGCTGAAGCGGCGTCGCTGGTGCGAGTGGGTGACCGCAGAAGCCGACTTGATGAAAAATGGGAAAGTCCACAGAAGCGGATTCTTGACCGCCTGGGCGAGTCCGCAGGAGCGGACTCTGGTGCGCAGAAGCGGGGGTTTTCGCAGAAGCGGGGGTTCAATCACGGAAGCGAACGCGCGTAAGCGGTCCTTTTCTCGCAGAAGCGGAATTGGCCGGCTAGGCCTGGAATCGCTGAAGCGACCCTCTGGTCGCGGATACGGACTCGTAGGAGCAGAAATTTATCCGCAGAAGCGAAAATCGCAGTGAGTTAAGTGCATCAGAAGTTAGAAAATTTCAGGAACATTTCACACATTTAGGTCTCGGCTTTAGAGGCGATTTGGGCGATTTTGAAGAGAAACTCAAGGGAAATCATCGGGTAATCAACTATGGACTTAAACTATGATTAGTATTGGTAATATTATGCAATTATATCATGAAAATGGAGGAATTTGGGGTAATTTATGGGATTTAGCCCTAGGCTTGAACTTTAGAAAATCAAGGTTTTGAATGGGCAAATGGAGTCCGAATTTGGTAAAATTGATATGCTTAGACTCGTATTGAGATGAGGGTTCCGAATATGTGACTTTTGTAATTTTTCGACAAGCGTACCGAAAGTCGGGTTTTGACAACTTTGGGAATTTTGATGTAGATTGAGTTGTATCGATTGGGTGTCGTCCCATTGGCCTAATTTGTTGTATTTCTACTGTATTTGATCAGATTCTACACGTGCGGAGCTTGATTCTCGTGGCAAGGGCATTGCGGAGTAGTCGTCGCGCCGTATTGAGGTGAGTAATAGATGTGGGTGATGACCAGCGGGTTCGAAACCCCGGTATACCACTTTGTGACGCTGTATAGCGGCGAGACACGTACTCTCTTGTGAGTGCGGGGTCGATCGTGATTGGGGACTATGACTTAGTCCGACTTGTTGATACTGTATTATGATATTAGGCTATTCTTGATCCGTCGAACCTCCTTCTCGGATGGTTGCATATTATATATTGTGATAATGGCCACTCTTGAGCCGAGGAACCCCCTTCTTGGGCGGTTGAGTATACTTGTGGGCCGTGAGCCAGTTATTGGATCCCGCGAGGATCGTTATCATTGTCTTATCATATTGACATGCTAGTTTACTACTAGTCCGCAGCTATTTCTATTATCATGTTATTTCCAAACCTCTGGAACTTGATATTTCTGTTTTCAACTGAAAAATGATAAAAGATGTTTTCAAACTACTTTTGAGCCTGCGAGGCTGTGATTGCATATTAGCTGACTAGTAGTGGATCGGGCTGCGCGCCGTAGCAGAATATATATTGGATCGGACTGCACGCCGCAGTGATATTGTGCTTGGGCTGTAGGAGCCCCTCCGGAGTCTGAACCCCCACAGTGAGCACGGGTACCCAAATTGGATCGGGCTACGCGGCGTAACGGTCATATCATGTATTGCATTGCATTTAGCTACATCTGCTAGCTGTTATACTGTTTTGCTGGTACTTGTTGATACAGGTACAGTTGATATTGATTCTGTGACAGGGTATTTGATTACGGCTTTGCATAGTGCTTTATTGCGGATTTCTTATCTGCGTCTGTCTTACCCTTGTTTATTACCACCGAGTCCGGCGAGTACTCATTTTACTCCCCGCACCTTGTGTGCGGATCCAGAGGTACCTCTCGGCGGTGATCCGATGAGCTGTGCGAGGCGACATTTGTGGATATTCGAGGTAGCTGCAGAGTCCGCAGGACCCGATATTCCTTCTTACTGTCTCTTGACTTTGTATTGACTTTTCTTTCCGCACTTGGTATCTTGTAAACCTTTATACACTCATGTTCAGTAGAGGCTCATGACTCTTGACCCTTCGGTCTATGGGAGTTGGTATGTTTTGGGACTGGGTTCCCCGCTGTTGGTATATGTATCACTGTTGTTTGATATTTTGATATGCTTAAATGGGATAGAACGAGCTTCTAGCTCCGTTCTTGTTATTGATTGGTCAGGCTGGCTTAGCAATGTGCTGGGCGCCATCACGACCGGATTTGGGGTCGTGACACGATTGTGTATATTCCGACTACTGAGACTACGAGGTAGCCTTGCAGGAGTCCGCAGGACCCGTTGTCTCTTCTATCTATGTATTTCATTGTGTTATCTCATGTATTCGAGATAAACAACTTATATTTCTTTCAAACAATTGTGTGTATTATTCTTAGAAGTTCGTGAGTATCGTGATACCAGTCTTGGGTAGTGTATCATGTTTGGGTTTCTGTATCATATTTGATAAAATTGACTAAGTCTTCCGCTAAGTTTAATTATTCCGCTGTAATTATATGTTTTTAATTTAAAGTCTTAATAGGAGTTTGGTAACTAATGACAAATGTAAGTAATAGTTGGCTTGCCTAGCTTCTACTAGTAGGCGCCATCATGACTCCCGATGGTGGGAAATCCGGGTCGTGACACGTTCGGTTTTCGCCAAAATTCAACTTTAGCCAATTCAAGCCTAAAACTACACCGGACCTCCAAATTCAATTCCGATCGCTCCCCTAAGTCATAAATGATCCCCCGAAACTAGTCGAATCATCAGAATCCGATTCCGAGCACTCTAACTCGATTGTCAACTCTAGGTTGACTTTCCATATTCAAACTTCCTTCAAACATGCTATTTGCTTCATTTTCAATTCAATTCACTCCTAACTCACCCGATAGGTTCTAACACCTGATATAAAAGCATAAGATATGTAAATGCATGGTAATGAGGTGGAGATTCCCGTAACGATGGGCCAGGTCGTTACAGAGGAATAATTATGATAATAAGATTTAAAATATACCAAGGAGATAAAAATATTATGTTAGGAATAAAATGGCTAGAAAAAGTTAAACCATACAACTTAGATAATGAACAACTAATCATACATTATGAAAATAAGAAAGTAACAATAAAAAGAACTATATTATAAATATGAAAATACATATACTAGTAAAAATAATAGTGGAAGGATACTTCAATAGATACTACACACCTATGATAGACACAGGATCAGAAGTAAATTTATGTAGATATAATTGCCTACCAGAAGAGAAATGGGAAAAACTTAGAACACCCTTACCAGTAACATGATTTAACAACGAAGGAAGCATAATTACCCACAAATCAAAAAATATAAAAATACAAATATGGGATAAAATACTTACTATAGAAGAAATATACAATTTTGAATTACCCACAAGAGATATTTTACTAGGAATACCATTCTTAGATAAACTATACCCACATGTAATAACTAAAACACATTGGTGGTTTACAACACCATGTAAACATAAAACAGGAGCAAAAAGAGTTCTAAAAAAGAAAAGAAAAGCAACTGATTGGATAAAAGGAAGTGAGAAAATAACACAAAAATTAGAAAATGAAAAAGAAGATACTAATAAAATAGAATTAATTATTTTTTTCAATAAATACAGTCAAAATAATCCAAGAGAAACTAGAACCATTGTATAGTGACAACCCATCACAAGGTTGGGAAATACATAAAACAAAGGTAAAAATAGAGCTAATTGATGAAAATAGTATAATAACACAAAAACCTTTAAAATACAATTTCAAAGATTTAAATGAATTTAAAATACACATTGACGAATTACTAGAACAAGGTTATATACAAGAAAGTAATAGTAAACATACAAGTCCAGCATTTATAGTAAATAAACATAGTGAACAAAAAAGAGGAAAAAGTAGAATGGTTATTGATTATAGAAATCTAAATGCAAAAACTAAGACATATAATTACCCAATACCAAACAAAATACTAAAAATAAGACAAATCCAAGGATATAACTATTTTAGTAAATTTGATTGTAAATCGGGATTTTACCATTTAAAGTTAGAAGAAGAATCTAAGAAACTTACAGCATTTAATGTACCCCAAGGATTTTATGAATGGAACGTATTACCTTTCGGATATAAAAATGCACCAGGTAGATATCAACATTTTATGGATAACTATTTCAAACAATTAGAAAATTGCATAATATATATATTGATGATATATTATTATATTCAAAAACACAAGATGAGCATATAAAATTATTAGAAAAATTTATACATATTATAGAAATATCGAGAATAAGCTTAAGTAGAAAAAAGGCAGAAATAATGAAAAATCAAATAGAATTTCTAGGAATAGAAATAGATAAAAGTGGAATTAAAATGCAAACTCATATAGTACAAAAGATAATAAATTCAAATGAACAATTAGATACAAAAAAGAAACTACAATCATTTTTAGGATTAGTAAACCAAGTAAGAGAATATATACCAAAATTAGCAGAAACTTTAAAACCATTGCAGAAAAATCTAAAAAAGGATATAGAGTATCACTTTAGTGAAGAAGATAAAAAACAAGTAAGAAAAGTTAAACAAATATGTAAATATCTACCAAAACTATACTTCCCAGATGAAGATAAAAAATTTACATATATAGTAAAATCATATGCAAGTGAAAAAAGCTATGGAGGAGTATTAAAATACAGGTATGATAAAGAAAAAATAGAACATCACTGTAGGTTTCAGGAACATTCACAAACCCGGAGATAAAATGGGAAATCAATAGAAAAGAATTATATGCAGTATATAAATGTTTATTGGCATTTGAACCATATATTGTATATAATAAGTTTATTATAAGAACAGATAATACACAAGTAAAATGGTGGCAAACCAGGAAGATACAAGATTCAGTTACAGCAAAGGAAATACGAAGGCTTGTATTGAATATACTGAATTTTACATTTACAACTGAAGTAATTAGTATTAAGAAAAATATGATTGCAGACTACCTATCAAGACAAAGCTACACAAACTGAAGAAATAGATACAACAAAAGATATGATCTTAATCCTTTAGAAATTATCCTCTCAAATGGATAATATGGGAACAAGAATACAAAAGCTAGAAGATGCCAAAAATCTAAGTCAGCAGCATGACTCTAAAGATGCGGATATAAGTCAATCGGAAGACTATAAAATTCCAGAGCTACAAGGTGACGTTGGGAAACACCTAAAAACCCATAACGTTTGTTCAGTTACAGTTGCAGGAAGTTCATCTACAAAGAAAGGAGTTAGAAATACGAACATGAACAAAATATTTGACAAACCATACATACCCAAAATACCAAAAGACCCATTATTCGTACCTCCACAAATGACATCATATTTAGAAAGCCTAAACCAAGAAAAGAAAGCTTACAATCATATAACCAGATCATATATAGAAAATATTCACAAAATACAGACGTATCTAAACCTCAATCCAAGATCGAAAACTACCAGAGAACCAACCCAAGACTTCATAACCCAAAAGCTACAAGGATACAATAGACTAATAGCACAACCAAAAACAAATGCTAACCTAGTAAAAACATGCTATAGTTATGGACTATTGAGTACAGTATATACATATGATGGAGAGGAGATATCAACTATACCAGAATTATACAAGGCATTTATAAATTTCAAAAGAGTTACGAAAGGAAACCTATTCTTTATAAAATTCTATACCGCACCAGCAGAAATATTATATGACGAAATAAAACCAGTCATACAAGTAATTAAGATAGGACTCACAAAAGATATGCTTATACCAGAAGAGATAGGACAACAACAAGAAATACCTAAATGCGAAATACCCAGCTTTTATGCAAACAAAAGGATTATTGGAATCTCTACAATCATCAATGAGCTAGCACATAATTATCTAAACGGAAATGCCATTTGGAGTTATTATTCAAGAGACCTGTTATTAATATATTCGAATTCAAAGGAACAACGACAATCAGATATCGAATAAATCCAAAAATGGATTATGTCTCTATTAAATCCAGAAAGACAACCTACAACCAGAGCATTAAGGAAAGGATTTATCTCAGAAGATTTACTAGCAAGATACTGCAGAATAATCAACCAGCCAGAAATATTCGGACCATTTATGTTCGAAATGTCACGGAGAAGATAATGTAATTCCAGAAGTCCAGTTAGAATAATTGAAGAAGATAGTGGAAGATAACTCAAAAGACGAGAAAGTCGTAAAGAAAAAGAAGAAAGAGACATAAAGAAGAAATGATCAAAAGAAGACAAAGAGAAAAAATGTGAGAAGACCAAGCGGCCGACAAGATACAAAGAAGATAAAGCAGAAAGAGACATAAAGAGAAAAAAGATAAAGCGGAAAGAAATATTTACTTTTCTTTATGTAAAGTTCTTTGTTTTTTATGTAAAAAAGTCAGAGTCGTAAATAGTAAGAGTCAAGTTACTATTCATGAATAGTAAAGGCCAATGAACAGTAAAGGCCAATGAATAGTAAGAGTCAGATGTGAATAGTAAGAGTCAGATATGAATAGTAAGAGTCAGATGCGAATAGTAAGAGTCATCTTACTCCTCTATATAAAGGAGCAAGTAGAAAGATGTTGTCACGACCCTAGTTCACCAATCGTGAACATGTCGTGATGGCACCCAGTCCCCACGACTAGGTAAGCCTAACACGTTACGAAATTTACAAGCTATGAACACTTAAATAAGAAACAGCGGAAAAATAGCATAAAAAGATACGTAATCCGTGCCGCTTGGCACATACATCCGTCAACACACTGTATAGACACTACGAAGATCCGGAATCTCACGGGTAACACAGACTAAAAGAGAATATACAACTGTGGCTCTATGTGTAAAGAGTATCTAACAACGAAATGAAGGAAAATGTCAACTAATGCTATCCGAATAGAAGGGAAGCCTCCGGATCCGCGGACGTGGCAGATCATACCTCGAGGTCTCCCAGAAAGCTGCGGAATCAACTAGCACGAGCCTGCTCTGATGTACCTGGATTTGCACAAAAAAAGTGTGCGGAAGAGTAGCATGAGTACACCACGGCGGTACTTAGTAAGTGCCAAGCCTAACCTCGATGGAGTAGTGACGAGGAAGGTCAGGGCCCTACTGAGAAAAACAATAATATGATGGAAATAGCAATAATAAGCAGTTTAAATGATAATAATTCCGAAATAGCAACAATAAAATGATTACTGCAACCGTCTACAATTAAGATAACAACAAGTAACCAACTCAATAAAACAAGTCCAGGACCTGTGAGAATTGAACCCACAGTCCCATTGATAGTACCCATGGGTCTCCGGGAATCGAACCCGCAGCCCATGTCTCAGTAAATATCAGGATCTCCGGGAATCGAACCCGCAGTCCACATCTCAATAAATCTCAGGATCTCCGGGAATCGAACCCGCAGTCCATATCTCATTAACTCAGGATCTTCGGGAATCGAACCCGCAGTCCCTACCAATATCACTCCGGTCTCTGGGAATCGAACCCACAGCCCTGGGTCTCCGGGAATTGAACCCGCAGTCCACAAGCACAACAAATAAAGGAATACACAGAGAGAATAAATTATGCTTAACTATAACTTCACCGAAAAATAGTGCCAATAATTATCAAGAAGTTCAAATAAGACAATTAGGCAACTAAACAGTTAAGTACTACCTAATCATGCTTTTCTAACTACTACCGGGTAAAAATATCAAATTAACAGCTAAAAATAGAAATATCACTCATCGAACATTTTAAACAAAGTATGTGTTCAACAACCAGCGCATGTACACGCCCGTCACCTCGCGTACAAGGCATTTAAACTATCACATAATATCCTAGGGGTGAAAATTCCCCCACACGAGGTTAGACAAGCCAATTACCTCAATTCCGGTACAAAACCGCTAAGAATTAACTCTCTTGCCGCGAACGTCGGCCTCTACAAGTGTAGTATCTGATAAATTCAACAAAAATCACATCAAAACAGGCCAATTGGGCATTACCCAATCAAAACAACTCCAAATACACCAAAACCCACAAGTTGTCAAAACCCGACTTTCGGTACGCTTATCGAAAAATCACGAAAATTATAAATTCGGGTTCCTTATCTAAATACGAGTCCGTGCATATAAAATTTATCAAAATCGGACTCCGTTTGCCCATTCAAATCAAAGGTTTTTCTAAAATTTAGGTCTAGGGCTCAAACCCACCTTTAATCTTCCATTTTCAGTGAAATAATCACGGATTTCATGATAAACTAACGAATTAAGGTCAAGAAACTTACCCCCGATGATTTCCCGATGATATCCCAGCGTTTCCCCTTCAAAATCCTCCCTTGGAGCTCAAAAATGGCATTTTTGTTTAAGGGGGTCGCGACTGTAGGCAACATCAATATAGGGGCCGAAGTCAAAGCTGTCTTGAGCTTCTGAAAGCTCGCCTCACACTCGTCTGTCCTCTGGAAAGGGGCACCCTTTTGGGTCAATCTGGTCATAGGTGCCGCAATCGAAGAGAACCCCTATATGAAAGGACGATAATAGCCCGCCAAACCAAGGAAACTGCGAATCTCAGTAGCGGAGGAGGGTCTGGGCCAACTCTACACGGCATCCATCTTCCACGGATCTACTCGAATACCATCACTCGACACCACGTGGCCCAAAAATGCCACTGAACTCAACCAGAATTCACATTTAGAGAACTTGGCATAAAGCTGCTTCTCTCTTAGAATCTGAAGCACTAACCTCAAATGATGCTCGTGCTCTTCCCGGCTCCGGGAATATACTAGAATATCATCAAGGCTGCTGAGGCATTAGTCAGCCCAAAAGACATCACGAGGAACTCATAGTGACCATACCGGGTCCTCAAGGCAGTCTTCGGGATATCTGGCTCCCGAATCTTCAGCTGGTGATACCCAGAGCGCAAATCAATCTTAGAAAACACATGTGCGCCCTGTAACTGGTCAAATAAATCATCAATACGGGGAAAAGGATACCGGTTCTTCACCGTAACCTTATTCAGCTGACGATAGTCAATACACATACGCATAGAACCGTCCTTTTTCTTCACAAACAATACAGGAGCACCCCAAGGCGAAACACTTGGTCGAATGAAACCCTTGCCCAATAACTCCTGTAACTGATCCTTCAACTCCTTCAACTCAGGAGGAGCCATACGGTACGGTGGAATAGAAATGGGCTGAGTGCCCGGCAACAAATCAATAGCAAAGTCAATATCTCTGTCGGGCGGCATGCCCGGGAGATCAGCTGGAAATACATCAACAAAGTTACGTACCACAAGAACAGAATCAATAAAGGGAGTGTCAATACTGACGTCCCGCACATAGGCTAGATAAGCAACACACCCCTTCTCAACCATACGCTGAGCTCTGAGAAAAGAAATAACACGGCTGGGGGTGTGATCTAAGGTACCACTCCACTCAATATGTGGAATGCCTAGCATAGCCAGCGTCACGATCTTGGCGTGACAATCAAGAATAGCATAATAGGGCGACAACCAGTCCATACCCAGAATAATATCAAAATCGACCATCCCGAGCAACAATAGATCCGCTCCTGGTCTCAAAATCACAAATGGTAACCAAACACGACCAATATACACGGTCCACAGCCAAAGAATCACCCACCGGAGTGGAAACATAAATGGGGGCACTCAAAGAATCCCGAGGCACACCCAGATGAGAAGCAAAGTAAGAAGACACATATGAAAAAGTGGAACCAGGGTCAAATAGAACCGATGCCTCCCTGTGACTAACCATAATAATACCTGTGATAACAGAGTCAGATGCAACAGCCGCAGCGCGATCGGGAATAGCATAAAATCTGGCCTGTCCCCCCTCTCGAGGGCGGCCTCTGGAACTCTGACCCCCGCCCCTGGCTGGCTGGGCAAGTGGAGTGGCAGCTGGAGTTGGAATGATAGCCTGCTGACCCTGAGAACCACGCTGAGGCTGCAAAGACTGATGAGGTGCTCCCCTCCTACGCCTGGGGTACTCCCTGACCAGATGGCGAGTATCCCCGCACCCAAAGCAAGCTTTGGGAGGACACGGTGACTATGACTGACCGGCCTCACCCCCACTAGTCTGACCCCTGGAAGGACCCCGCGCAGGAGGTGCACTGGAAACTGGGGGAGCGTAATAAGGCTCCTGAGGTGCTGGAAAGGCTGGAGTACTACCGGCTGCTGGCAATGCCGAATGAACTGGATGACCGGAATAACCCCTGCCAAAACGACCGGCTGCTGAAGTACGGGCACCAGAGAAATGGCCCGACTCACGAGACCTCTTGGCCTCTCTATCTCCCCGCTCTCTAGGGAGCATACTCTCGATCCTCCCGGCAATGCTAACTGCCTGCTGATAAGATATATCTGTCTCCAACTCTCTGGCCATGCTGGACTGGATCGGCGGAATCAGTCCCTCAATAAATCTCCGCACCCTCTCCCGGACCGTGGCTACCAAGGACGGTGCATGCCTGGCAAGACGGGTGAAACTGATAGCATACTCCGATACTGGCATAGAGCCCTGTCGCAACCGCTCAAACTTCAAGCGCCAAGAATCCCTAAGGCTCTGGGGAACAAACTCCGTCAAAAACAGATTTGAAAACTGCGTCCAGGTCAACGAAGCGGACTCCTCCGGACTATCCAACTCATACGTGCGCCACCAATCATAAGCGGTCCCACGAAACTGAAACGTAGTGAAGGAAACCCCGCTGGTCTCCACAATCCCCATGGTAGAAAGAATACGATGACACTCCTCCAGAAAACCCAATGCATCATCTAAAGCCAACACACTGAACACTGGAGGGTCATATTTCTTGAACCTCTCCAATCTATGCTGCTCGTCCTCAGAGGCAGCTGGTCCACCTCCGGGCTGTGCTGGGGCGGCGGGAGGCATAACCAAAACCTCTGGAACCTGTCCCACTGGCACACGCTGCTCAGGTGTAACGGCTGCGGGAGTCTGGGCTGCTCCCCCAGCCTGGGATGTAGCTGCAACGAGAGGAAGCAGTCCTGCCTGAGCTAGAGTGGTATACATACTCATGAACTGGGCCAGGGTCTCCTGTAGTGTTGGAGTAGTAGCAGCTGTAGTCGGTGTACCAGGTGCCTGCGCTCCAACCTGGTCTACCTGTGGCACCTCAGCGGCAGCGCGCGCGGGTGCTGTGGATGCACCTCGGGCGCGTCCTCGTCCTCTACCTCGGCCCCGGCCTCTGACGGCAGCAACAGGGGGTGCGGGTACCTGATCGTCGCGAGTAGCTCGTGTCCTCACCATATGTGAGAGAATAAAAAGCAATAGTTTAGATTTTTGATGCCAAAAATGTCGCACGACAAGGAATCCAAAAGAAATGAAGAGTTTCCTAAACAGTTACATAGCCCCTCGTAGATAAATACGGACGTCTCCGTATCGATCAGCGAGACTCTAAGTAACCGGTCTGTGTCCCGTGACTCCTATGAACCTAGAGCTCTGATACCAACTTGTCACGACCCTAGTTCACCAATTGTGAACATGTCGTGATGGCACCCAGTCCCCACGACTAGGTAAGCCTAACACGTTGCGAAATTTACAAGCTATGAACACTTAAATAAGAAACAGCGGAAAAATAGCATAAAAAGATTTGTAATCCGTGCCGCTTGGCACATACATCCGTCAACACACTGTATAGACACTACCAAGATCCGGAATCTCACGGGTAACACAGACTAAAAGAGAATATACAACTGTGGCTCTATGTGTAAAGAGTATCTAACAACGAAATGAAGGAAAATGTCAACTAATGCTATCCGAATAGAAGGGAAGCCTCCGGATCCGCGGACGTGGCAGATCATACCTCGAGGTCTCCGAGAAAGCTGCGGAATCACCTAGCACGAGCCTGCTCTGATGTACCTGGATCTGCACAACAAAAGTGTGCAGAAGAGTAGCATGAGTACACCACGGCGGTACTCAGTAAGTGCCAAGCCTAACCTCGATGGAGTAGTGACGAGGAAGGTCAGGGCCCTACTGAGAAAAACAATAATATAATGATGATAACAATAATAAGCAGTTTAAAAGATAATAATTCCGAAATAACAACAATAAAATGATTACTGCAACCGTCTACAATTAAGCTAACAACAAGTAACTAACTCAATAAAACAAGTCCAGGACCCGTGGGAATCGAACCCACCGTCCCATTGACAGTACCTCTGGGTCTCCAGGAATCGAACCCGTAGCCCATGTCTCAATAAATAATCAATAACTCAGGATATCCGGGAATCAAACCCGCAGTCCCTACAAGTAACTCAGGATCTCGGAAATCGAACCCGCAGTCCCTACCAATAACTCAGGATCTCGGGAATCGAACTCGCAGTCCCTACCAATAACATAGGATCTCGGGAATCGAACCCGCAGTCCCTACCAATATCACTCCGGGTCTCTGCGAATCGAACCCACAACCCTAGGTCTCCGGGAATTGAACCCGCAGTCCACAAGCACAGCAAAGAAAGGAAATACACAGAGAGAATAAATTATGCTTAACTATAACTTCACCGAAAAATAGTGCCAATAATTATCAAGAAGTTCAAATAAGACAATTAGGCAACTAAACAGTTAAGTACTACCAAATCATGCTTTTCTAACTACTACCGGGTAAAAAATCAAATTAACAGCTAAAAATAGAAATATCACTCATCGAACATTTTAAACAAAGTATGTGTTCAACAACCAGCGCATGTACACGCCCGTCACCTCGCGTACAAGGCATTTAAACTATCACATAATATCCTAGGGGTGAAAATTCCCCCACACGAGGTTAGACAAGTCACTTACCTCAATTCCGGTACAAAACCGCTAAGAAATAAGTCTCTTGCCGCGAACGTCGGCCTCCACAAGTGTAGTATCTGATAAAATCAATAAAAATCACATCAAAACAGGCCAATTGGGCATTACCCAATCAAAACAACTCCAAATACACCAAAACCCACAAGTTGTCAAAACCCGACTTTCGGTAGGCTTATCGAAAAATCATGAAAATTATAAATTCGGGTTCCTTATCTCAATACGAGTCCGTGCATATAAAATTTATCAAAATTGGACTCCGTTTGCCCATTCAAATCAAAGGTTTTTCTAAAATTTAGGCCTAGGGCTCAAACCCACCTTTAATCTTCCATTGTCAGTATGAAATAATCACGGATTTCATGATAAACTAACGAATTAAGGTCAAGAAACTTACCCCCGATGATTTCCCGATGATATCCCAGCGTTTCCCCTTCAAAATCCTCCCTTGGAGCTCAAAAATGGCGTTTTTGTTTATGGGGGTCGCGGCTTGTCACGATCCTAGTTCACCAATCGTGAACATGTCATGACGGCACCCAGTCCCCACGACTAGGTAAGCCTAACACATTGCGGAAATTACACGTTTATGAACTTTAAACAAGAAATAGCGGAAGATAATATAAATAGGAATGTAATCCGTGCCGCTTGGCACATACACTCGTCCAACACACTGTGTAAAAATACCACCAAGACCCGGAATCCCACGGGCAACACAGACTAAAAGAGAATATACAACTGAGGCTCTATGTATAAAGAGTATCTAACAACGAAGTGAAGGAAAGATATCTACTAGTACTAGAATAGAAGGAAGGCCTCCGGATCCGCGGACGTAGCAGATCATACCTCGAGGTCTCCCAAAACGCTGCTGAATCACCTGGTGTGAGCCTGCCCTGATGTACCCGGATCTGCACAACAAAAGTGTGCAGAAGAGTAGCATGAGTACACCACAGCGGTACTCAGTAAGTGCCAAGCCTAACCTCGATGGAGTAGTGACGAGGAAGGTCAGGGCCCTACCGAGAGAAAACAGTTACAAAAATGATAATAACAATAATAAGCAGCTTAACGATAATAATTCCGAAATAACAACAATAAAATGATTACTGCAACCTGTCTACAATTAACTAACAACAAGTAACAAACTCAATTAATAAGTCTAGGACCTGTGGGAATTGAACCCACAGTCCCATTAACAGTACCCCTGGGTCTCCGGGAATCGAACCCGCAGCCCATGTCTCAATAATATCTCAATAACTCAGGATCTCCGAGAATCGAACCCGCAGTCCCTACAAATAACTCAGGATCTAGGGAATCGAACCCGCAGTCCCTACAAATAACTCGGGATCTCGGGAATCGAACCCGCAGTCCCTACAAATAACTCAGGATCTCGGGAATCGAACCCGCAGTCCCTACAAATAACTTAGGATCTCGGGAATCGAACCCGCAATCCCTACCAATAATATATCAATAAACTTTGGGTCTCCGGGAATCGAACCCGCAGCTCTTGGATCTCCGGGAATTGAACCCGCAGTCTACAAACAATAGCAATCCGGGTCTCTGGGAATCGAACCCATCACATAACGAAGCTACAGAAATTGTCGGAATTCCATTCCGACCCCCGGATCAAAATCTCACCTATCGATCGGATTCGCCAAAATTTCAAACTTCGGCATTTCAAGCCTACTTGAGCTACGGACCTCCAAAATACATTCCGAACGCGCTCCCGACCCCAAAATCACTAACGGAGCTACTGGAACCATCGGATTTCCGTTCCGAGGTCGTCTTAGCACTGTTCCGGTTACGGACCATTTTCTAACCTTAAAGCTCTCATTTAGGGACTAAGTGTCCCAAAATACTCCAAATTTCAAAACCGACTCTCCCAGCAAACCACAATAGCAGAAATGAACTTAGGGGAACAGTTAAATTGGGGATTGGGGCGTAATTTTCTAAATCGACCGGCCGGGTCGTTACATCTTCCCACCCTTAAAGATTCGTTCGTCCTCGAACGAGCATAGAAAACATACCTGGAGTAGTGAAAAGATGAGGGTACTGGCTGCGCATATCCTGCTCGGTCTCCCAAGTCGCCTCCTCGACCGGCTGGCCCCGCCATTGAACCTTTACCGAAGCGATGTTCTTTGACCTTAGCTTTCTGACTTGCCTGTCTAGAATGGCTACTGGCTCCTCAACATAAGACAGATCCTTGTCTAGCTGAACAGAAGTGAAATCTAACACATGCGAAGGGTCACCATGGTATCTCCGGAGCATGGAGACATGAAATACGGGGTGAACTCCGGCTAGACTGGGAGGTAAGGCCAACTCATAAGCAACCTCCCCAATACGCCTCAAAATCTCAAAAGGGCCAATAAATATAGGACTCAGCTGAGCACATTAGCCTGATATAATCTGAACATATTCCCTCTTGTTCACACAGTTAAGTCTTAAAGCCTAATTCCAACATCCGGAATTATGTGTCAGGCTTGTTTTCATCAAGAGATCACTCAATATTCCTCAAACGCCATCCTCAAACATGACTGCATAATCTTGCCGGATCCTTACCTTGCAACACAAAATCCACAGGACCACGATAATATTTTATGATCAAATTAGCCAAAAATTCAACAAATCAGATGCTCCTATTGCACCTCACGATCTACATAGGTCTCGCTCTAACGTTTTTCAATACTGACACGACGAAAGAGATGTGCCGATATCCATAACCAACTACTGGATCAACAATTCATTAGGTCTATACTCCTGACAAGATCCATTACCTTGTTCTAAACCAGAGGATGATCTTTTCCTCTATAATATACCTCATATAATCAGTTTGAACTGATCCCAAATCTCATAATCTCATCTCACCCAGTACAAACTGATCAGGCGATAAGCCACATCAGACATAATCAAAAGTCCCACAAGATGACACAATGTGCTAGTAATCCACTAATTCGTACGTGATATAAAAGGAAGGAGAACACTAGAGAGAACTATTCAACTCTCACACTAACATGGACTTCCTCAGAAAAATAGGAAACAGAACACATAAGAGCAATTATGGACACTGAAATAAACATCACACTGTTGCGGCGTGAAACCCGATCCCAACAGTATACCCATGGCGGCATGCCACCCGATCCCAACAATATAACCATGGCGGCGTGCCACCCGATCCCAACAATAAAACCATGGCGGCGTGCTACCCGATCCCAACAATATAACCATGGCGGCGTGCCACCCGATCACAATAATATAAACTCACACAAGGAGTCATATGTCGAGCTGAATAGCTCGTCACATCAAAATACTGAATATCGATCATAAGCACACTAAGGTGCATGATATCAGACTCAATGAAAACATATAGCGCTATAGGCTATGAACTCAAGCACAACTGAGGTGCGATATAAGATCTGAGTCTCAAGAGCCCTCATGCTCATATAACATCACCGCTGAGCGAAACCCCAACGCATGAGGAACTTACCAAGCCGTCTCACACTCATATGGCGCAATATATCTTTACATGAATTAACTAACCGCGAAATAAGACCGCGACTATCCCCCCATAAAGGGCGCATTGCTGGAAGAAACATAACCGGCCTGACGCAAGGCGCACTTCCACATTTAAATCTATCCACCGACCTTAAGTCTATCCTGGTCGTGCCAAGCTAATAAGTCAATAGTATTTCACAGGTCTATAACCCAATAAGCAGAGTGCCCTCCAGGCATAAATTCTCAAATGGATGATATCACCAAAATCCTCATACTCGGTTTAAATTTCTAACCAATCAAGTGACTACATGTCACACCTATACAATCTTCTTGTGGGACAAGCTCCCACCATCTTCCGAATAATTAAACGGGCCTGCACATTCAACCCACCGGCTGCACTAACACTGAAAAGCGATCAGGAGTCCCTAACCGGAATGCAAAGCCTTTCTCACAGAACACCGATCTCAAATGATGCTAATGTTAATACCCATCTTACTCAAAACACTGAAACTCCTTTCCTGCTCATCCGAGCTCTTTATATCACATTCATTGACCAAACTGTGACCTTGGTCCTTACTTCAAATTCCATACCGCTCGCTGCACCTCACGTGCCGATATACGATAGACACAATTTCCATCACAACTCTAGAACCGACGATAGGCTAATACTCCATCACATAAGACTTTCCATTTAACTCATTTCAGGGGAACTATAGCAACACACATGCAAGTTCTCATTACCGTTGAATATGCCAATCTCTAAGTAGTGGTCCAAGCCACCATAACCCTTTCCGAGATCTGTCTACTCATAACAGGCCCTAATAGAAGAATACTTCAGAATACCATCAAACACTGCGGCCGACAAGCCTCAAATGCACCGCCACAAATCACATGCATAATTCGATCACGTTACATGAACCGATCATTGGCACTAATATGCCAACTCAACTTTGGCTAATCAATCTACTTTCTTCTAGTTTATCCTGGATTGCCTTATAATGTAAATATCTCCCTTCAATACCTAACTTATTTCAACCACACTCACCCCGAATGACCTGAAATCATGAGGCCATGCTACCTCAAGAACGACGACCATTTCACGCCTCTCAAATGCTACACCACAAGTCAAACCATCATAGATTGTTTTTGTACTTTCTTCCTAAGTTGCTTTAAAGGCTTGAGCCTCAACTGTACTTATAGACTCAGAATTATCAGGCACCACACTTTACCTCTTGAATTCACTAGGACCGCTATCGAGAACCATCCGGCCCTGACTTGGCCCAGTACGCAAGCAACTCTACTGAATGTTTATAACATATGAATACCCTCTCGATAAAGCACCCAGCGGAACCACTTCCCGCGAAGCCTGCACCTATACGAGGCATAAATCATGAATCTTTCCTCAAGTTTGAACATGAGCCAATAAGGCTAACCATAACATGCATTCAACAATTCATATACTCAAATTACCACTCATGGTCTTTTTCCGTAGCTGCAATAACCCATACAGGTAATTAACCATGCAACCCAATCTTAAGCGGTGGGACTCTCCCACTTAGCCCAAAGCCACTATTACACGACTCTCGAACACATTAGAACCATTCTCTCGAGTCATTTACTATTATTCAACTGCAACTCACTTGATCCAACGAATATAACCACATGTGCTCTATTAGCACTCTAACATCATAGGGTATGACCTCATCCCAATACAACCAAACATCTTCTTGCTACATGCACCGAGCATTCTCTACCAACAACATCTTAAAACATACTATGATTCTCACACGCCTACGAAACACCATGTAGCCTTTGTCAAATATTTCCCTGTTGATAATAAAAATGCAGAGTTTATTAGGGACACAGGAACATCTAAAGTCCCAACATTATACCATACGAGCCTCAACTCTTGCCCATCCGCAAGTTTTCAAGAACTTTTTGAATAGCACCTAAATACATCGCAGGCCAAATCCGATACGACACATGACCCATAATTACATCGTTGATAGTGAAATCCTTTCACTTGACACGAAGCCTTAAGATACATCTTGCTAATCCATGATACTAGCCCTTAACATTCGTACGTCTTCATCATAAAACAAGCCAAAGGCATTCGTTTGGTACATGTCCTTCTTAAGACAGTTAAATGTCACGACCCTAGTTCACCAATTGTGAATATGTGATGACGGCACCCAGTCCCCACGACTAGGTAAGTCTAACACATTGCGGAATATACAAGTTTATGAACATTAAATAAGAAATAGCGGAAAACGATATAAATAAGAATGTAATTTGTGCCGCTTGGCACATACACCCGTCAAACACACTATATAAACACCACCAAGACCCGGAATCCTACGAGTAACACAGACTAAGAGAAATACAACTGTGGCTCTATGTGTAAAGAGTATCTAAACAACGAGATGAAGGAAAAACATCTACTAGAACTATTAGAATAGAAGGATGGCCTCCGAATCTGCGGACGTAGCAGATCATACCTCGAGGTCTCCCAAGGTGCTGCTGAATCACCTAGTATAAGCCTGTCCTGATGTACACAACAAAAGTGTGCAGAAGAGTAGCATGAGTACACCACGGCGGTACTCAGCAAGTGCCAAGCCTAACCTCGATGGAGTAGTGACGAGGAAGGTCAGGGCCCTACTGAGAGAAAACAATTACAAAAATGATAATAACAATAATAAGCAGTTTAAATGATAATAATTCCGAATGACAACAATAAAATGATTACTGCAACCGTCTACAATTAACTAACAACAAATAACAAACTCAATTAATAAGTCCAGGACCTGTGGGAATTGAACCCACAGTCCCATTAATAGTACCCCTGGGTCTCCGGGAATCGAACCCGCAGCCCATGTATAAATAGATCTCAGGATCTCCGGGAATCAAACCCGCAGTCCACATCTCAATAATATATCAATAGCTCGGGATCTCCGGGAATCGAACCCACAATCCCTACAAATAACTCAGGATCTTGGGAATCGAACCCGCTGTACCTACAAATAAATCAGGATCTCGGGAATCGAACCCGCGTTCCCTACAAATAACTCAGGATCTTGGGAATCGAACCCGCAGTCCCTACCAATAACTCAAAATCTCGGGAATCAAACCCGCAGTCCCTACAAATAACTCAAGATCTCGGGAATCGAACCCGCAGTCCCTACAAATATCACTTCGGGTCTCCGGGAATCGAACCCACAGCCTTGTGATCTCTGGGAATTGAACCCGCAGTCCACTAACACATGAAATAAAGAAAACACACAGAGAGAATATAATATGTTTAACTACAACTTCACCAAAACTAGTGGCGCCCAGCACACTGCTAGGCCAGCCCGACCAATCAACAACAATCATAGAGCTATGAGCTCGCCTTATCCCATTTAAGCATAACAATTGTAAAATAACAGTGATGGATATATCGAAACAGGGGAACCAAGTCCCAACGCATACCAACTCCCGTAGACCGAAGGGTCAAGAGTCATGAGCCTCTACGGAATATGCAAAGTGTAAATAGTGAATATAACTGTGCACAAGTGTGGGATGATCAGAACAAAATACAGACAAACTGGAGAATCAGGTCCTGCGAACGCTGGCAGCTACCTCGACTGTCCAAAAGCACTCCCGAACCGCAATAGAATCAGTTCCACTGTGATGTACCTGGATCTGCACACAAGGTGCAGGGAGTCGGGTGTGAGTACTTCCAACTCAGCAGTAATAAAAGTAAATAATGTTGAAGGGAAGAAAACCACGATAGGCACTATCTCATGCTACACAATACATAACTATCTTTTTATTCCTTTCAAGCATATGTGAGTAGATTATTTAGAAATCTCAATTTTAGCTACTTTCTTTCATAATAATATACCAATACCTGGATACAATCTCAAGCGGTGCAAGTCCGCACTCAAATCAGCCCATCGGGCTCAGCACTCCTTATCAATTTACACCAGGAGATCTGGTCAACAAGGCAACTAATGCATGTGTGCCAGTAATGTATGAGTGCGAAATGTTATGCCACGTAGTACATGTAAACCAATGTATGTATGCCATGCAACGCATATGACCGCTACGGCGTGTAGCCCGATCCAATTTGGGTACCCGTGCTCACTGTGGGGGTTCAGACTCCGGAGGGGCTCCTACAGCCCAAGCACAATATTAATATCACACCTGCTGTGGCGCGCAGCCCGATCCGTATACCACTGCGGCGTGCAGTCCGATCCATGCATGTGTATGCATATGCTCACATGAATGTCATGCCCTAACATATGGCCCTCGGCCCCAATCACTCTAACAAATAATCAAGAAAGCCCTACGGCAACAATATCATATTAGCTCACAGCAAAAGTGTTATTAAGACCTTGTTCATGTTTTTCATAACCTTATAAAAATGCTGAATAGCAAAATACCCTTTAAAACCTTAAATCTATAATAAAATATGCACAGTGTTATCAAGACAGTGATACCTATCCCTGAAGGATTCAAATAATTGTCACGAAGCCCAAACATGAAAATTAGTCCAATTCATTTTAACAATTAGGTGTTATTATTTATTACGCGGCACGGACCAAGTCACGATCCCCAATGGTGCTCTACCCTACGCCCGTTATTCGGCGTGCAAGTCACCTCAACACAGTACTAAGATGTGCAAGTCCGGGGTTTACTAACCCTCAGGACATCATTTACAAGTATTACCCACCTCGAACCGACGAAAACTCATGCCCGCGACGCCTTAGCTCCTCGAACCGGCATCCATGCACGTCAAAACTAGCACAAATCAGCACCAATATATCAAAATAGGATAATGGAACATAACCCAATCGAAAGAACTCAAAAAATATCAAAATTCACGAAATTTGCAAAACCCAAGCCCCGGGCCCACATCTCGAAAAATTTCGAAACTCATATTTCCAGAATCCTCGTCTCGCCACGAGTCCATACATATAAAATTTACCAAAATCGGAGTTCGATTGGCCTTTCAAAACCCAAATTTTCGTTTTCAATATCTAGGCCACAATCCTTCACAATTTCTACCCAAATTCATGAAGATTGATGTTAATTCTACCATAAAATGATGTTTTTGAGTCAAGAAACTTACCTCCGATGAATACCCGATAATTTCCCAGCGTTTTCCCGTGATTTCTTCTCTCTAGGGCTCAAAAATGGTGTTTTGGGGTGTATGAACCCGTAATGAAATGTTTCTGGACTTAAACTCACTGCCTGGGCCGTTTACTCTACGCGATCGCAGCACTGGGCGTGCGATCGCGATGCACAAAAACCTGGCTGCCAACTTTCCTCTACGCGATCGCGTGAGCCTGGACGCGATCACAGTGCTCAACTCAGCGACCCTACGCGATCGCATCAATGGGGTCGCGATCGCACTGCTCAAGAATACGACCTTACGCGATCGCATCGACCGACCCGCGATCGCGATGCACAAACACTCAACCTCACGGGATCGCATCACTACTCCTGCAATCGCGAAGAGCAATCTCCCAGCCTCATCTCGATACACTACGCGATCGCAGTCTCAACCTTGCGATCGCAGAGCTTCCCAGCTTAACCCTACGCGATCGCAGACATAGCTTCGCGATCGCAGACATAGCTTCGCGATCGCGAAGCACAAAAATCCATTGCATTACTTGCAGCAGAAACAGCAGTGCATTTGGCACAAAATGGTCCGTTTGGACCCCCGAATTCATCCCGAGGCCCCCGGGACCCCAACGAAAACCACCAACATACTCCAAAACACGATACAAATTTGTTCCAATCATAAAAACACCATCCTAAACATCAAAATCACCAATTACACACGGATTCAAGCCTAAGTTTCTTCAAAACTTCCAAATTACACATTCCATCAAAAATCCGACCAAACGACGTCCGAATGACCTAAAATTTTGCAGGCACATCCAAAATCACCTAACGGAGCAAATGCAACTGTTGGAATTCCATTCCGACTCTCGGATCAAAATCTCAACTATCGATCGGATTTCGCCAAAATTCAACGTTAGCCAATTCAAGCCTATTTCTACACCGGATCTCCAAATTCAATTCTGATTGCTCTCCTAAATCATAAATGATCCCACGAAACTAGTCGAATCATCAGAATCCGATTTCGAGCACTCCAACTCAATAGTCAACTCTAGATTGACTTTCCATATTCAAACTTCCTTCAAACATGCTATTTGCTTCATTTCCAATTCAATTTACTCCTAACTCACCCGATAGGCTCTAACACCTGATATAAAAGCATAAAACATGTAATTGCAACCTGACGGGGTGGTAAATTTCCGTAACGACGGGCCGGGTCGTTACATTCTCCCCAACTTAAACAAACGCTCGTCCTCGAGCGTACCAGAGTTGTACTAGAAGCAACCCAATAGCCGAATGACCTTACCAAGAATATATCCGGGCGATCATACGTCACCCTATCTCACATAAGTCCGAAAACACCATATAGTCAGAATTTCACAGACCATCTGAACCATAAATCACATTGCACTTTCTGAAATCATGTGCCAAATGCAAATCCCATGCCTATACTCAGGATACACTCGAATCCACTACAATAACCCATATTCACTACTTCGGGTGAGATCATATGCTGTATCGACAACCCAAATCACTCGAGACGATAGTCTCTAATCACAACAACTGGCCACAATAACCAAATAGTAGCTGAAAACCTCTTTCATTAGATAGAGTCTTATTCCAACACCTCCATATCCTCCTCACGGTAGCTGAAGCACGCGATATACCGAACCCATCTCTCGGGTCAACTATTCGTGAATCCATTTCTTTTTTAATTGATACTACAATAGAATTCGGAGCCAAATCTCGGTATTACCTTTCTGACCAGCTCAAATCACATATACTCACAATCATTATTGGCTTCAATGATCATTTCGATTATAACACACCGCACTGGTGATATGACACCTCAGCATCGGCCTAAGCCACGATGAGTACAACATGAGCTCCAATAGAAACATCTAAACATACTCAAATTATGACAACTGACTCCAACAACAGGGCTGTAATTCAATTCCTTTGTACCATCATAATATATAACTGAGATCCCATCTCACATCATAGGAATGGAGTGCATGACTCATTCTTGAAAGGTCATAATATCACGTGGCCTTGCCACGACTCATGATTCTATCCAAACACTATTACTCATGGAGCACCTCAAGTACCATGCTCAAAACGGTCATCCACACACATTTTTAGGTCTGAACTCAAGCAATCAATCACACCCGCGGTGATACGATAAATATACGCTATCAAATCCTGAAAAGACACAACCGATGTGCCATTCGCCAAGCGATACTCAAAACGATCTTTACCTCAGAAGCGAGGAAGTATTGTATACCAGGTAGCTTATAACTAACTATATTTTCACAATATACTGTTGCAGCGTGCAACCCGCTCCAATGACATACCCGTGGTGGCGTGCCACCCGATGTAGACACCATACTATCATAGTCCATACCATATCAGTCTAGACAATCTGACCCATGACAACCAGTCAGCAATCAAGTATCATAATTCAAATTCGTCTTATCAAGTTAAGAGAGAAAGCCACTAGAGCCTCCGATTTTTTTTTTTAATAATCACAAAACGGTGTCGATACACATGATACACAATGCCTGATCCCGTACTCCACCGTACATATACATAACACATATCAAGCGTCCATTCATAGCATGACAGCCATTCAAAAATTTCACTATGCCATCAACGACTCAGTTATTATAGTCGATCCAACAAAAGAATACCACTGGATATCATCAGTTTACATTACCTTGTCCTTTTTGGATCATATTCCCTGCCAAGTTAATAGAATAGCAGTACCATTTTCTTAAATTATCGGAAAGATCGATTCTTAATTCACCTGCAGCGGTCCGCGCCGCTCAATAATTTTATTGACTTCCCATATATTATGAACTGATCTCAAAACCTAGAATATACCATTATCAACTTTCCATAACACATCGTGTATACCATCTTACACTAAGACAACATGGAAATTCATATCCCTTTCCTCCGCCTCAACATCGGCGCACTCCACTAGTCAAGGACTTTCATGATCCCATATAGAAGAAAACTCATTACACATTCCACGCTTCGCATACCGACAGGAGTATACTCATTTTCAAACCATGATAAAACACATCACAAACTATTTATTCCCATTCGTTGCATAAGTTTAACTACCAGGACTGAGTCATTATACCCATATCAAGTTACACAACTGCCAGCACTCAAGAGCTTTGTTGCAATGTCCGCAAGACTCATTACTTCAACCACATACCAGGAATCAATCGCATTCCTTTTTATACAATTCTGGTTTATTAACCAGTTGTTCCATTTACCCAATTTCCTTTTCTGATTCATCTCTAAGTTCATATCAGTCTTTACTGTAGTACCATAATATATCAACTCATGTTACCACACGAGACTCGTACACAAGACCACACGGTCTAAGAACCATAGGCCACTAAATACTCTCTCAATGTTTCCCAAAAGTACCACATTCTACCACCCTATATTTTGATGAACTTCCCGCGATTTTTAAATTGTTATCATTACTTCCCAATACGGATACCTAGAATCCCATCATTCACATGATATAACACAAGCCTTGATCCTCTCTAACGAAACCGCCATCTTTAGCCACATACACAAATCTTAAGGCACCTGACTGTTACAAGCAAAATCTTGAACACTGCAAAACCATTCTCGGGCATCATTCACCCTTATTCAGCTGTAATTCAACTGTCCTATTGAGTAGAACCACTCGTGTTTGGTTAGAACACTGACATCGCAGAACATGATTACCTACAGGTACAATCAGCTATCTTTCTTTTCTATACGGTGAATATTCTTTACCAACAGCAGTTCAAAACACCCTAGTACTTCATTAGATCTACGAAGCACCATAACCTTTACCAGAATTTCCCGACATACTTCGAGACAGAATCAACATAGCATATAATAGTGCAACCAGTTATTCAATAGCAACCTCCCCAACTTGGCTCGGAGCCATACATCAAAGCACTTTTAGCCACTCATAGCATTCTTACTCAAATGATGCCACAAAGTTCTAGTTAGATTAAACTCAAGTCATTTACAAGCTTCGACGGAGATTCGAATCATCAAAAATATTAACTCTTTTGCAATTCTTGCATTCATTCACACACAACAGTTACGCCCTCTCTTTAGGTGACAGAAATCTTTCTAAGTCCCAAATTTTCCAAAAATTTCGGCAGAGTTTCCTTTGTAAATTGGCCTATCCACCTGCCAGAGAATCACCAAACCATTCTAATAATACATCCACAACTCAACAAGATATCACAATGTATTTCAACAACATTAAATCTCAATACTATACGAATCATATTATCACAATTTATACTTGAACCTGCGCTGTATCTGCTCGAATCATAACACAAATCAAATACCTTTCAATTACACGTGAGGATCAACCCTCCTACTTCTTCTCAATTTAGCATTTCATCAAGATACCTTCCACTAGGATACACATAGCAAAGTCACTTTTAGTCTTCCTGAGTTTAAACTCGTTCCACTACACATAAGGCACTTATATTACTGAGCGCTCGATGCGTACACAGACGTGCGGAAGGAATTTCAAAAGCATATCTCAAGCTAAATCAAGTACGCACGATAAGAATTCCAATAAATGTGAAGTGTTTCCTAAAGGTTCGCAGCCTCCCGAGGATAAGTGCGGCGTCCCCGTACCGATCCACAAGACTCTACTAACCGGCTCAAGACTCATAAGGCCTAGTAAACCTAGGCTCTGATGCCAACTTGTCACGACCCCAAATCCGGTCGTGATGGCGCCCAGCACACTGCTAGGCCAGCCCGACCAATCAACAACAATCATAGAGCTATGAGCTCGCCTTATCCCATTTAAGCATAACAATTGTAAAATAACAATGATGGATATATCGAAACAGGGGAACCAAGTCCCAACGCATACCAACTCCCATAGACCGAAGGGTCAAGAGTCATGAGCCTCTACAGAGTATACAAAGTGTAAATAGTGAATATAACTGTGCACAAGTGTGGGATGATCAGAACAAAATACAGACAAACTGGAGAATCAGGTCCTGCGAACGCTAGCAGCTACCTCGACTGTCCAAAAGCACTCCCGAGCCGCAATAGGATCAGCTCCACCGTGATGTACCTGGATCTGCACACAAGGTGCAGGGAGTCGGGTGTGAGTACTTCCAACTCAGCAGTAATAAAAGTAAATAATGCTGAAGGGAAGAAAACCACGATAGGCACTATCTCATGCTACACAATACAGAACTATCTTTTTATTCATTTCAAGCATATGTGAGTAGATTATTTAGAAATCTCAATTTTAGCTACTTTCTTTCATAATAATATACCAATACCTGGATACAATCTCAAGCGATGCAAGTCCGCACTCAAATCAGCCCTTCGGGCTCAGCACTCCTGATCAATTTACACCAGGAGATCTGGTCAATAAGGCAACTAATGCATGTGTGCCAGTAATGTATGAGTGCTGAATGTTATGCCACGTAGTACACGTAAACCAATGTATGTATGCCATGCAATGCATATGACCGCTACGGCGTGTAGCCCGATCCGATTTGGGTACCCGTGCTCACTGTGGGGGTTCAGACTTCGGAGGGGCTCCTACAGCCCAAGCACAATATTAATATCACACCTGCTGCGGCGCGCAGCCCGATCCATATACCACTGCGGCGTGCAGTCCGATCCATGCATGTGTATGCATATGCTCACATGAATGTCATGCCCTAACATATGGCCCTCGGCCCCAATCGGTCTAACAAATAATCAAGAAAGCCCTACGGCAACAATATCATATTAGCTCACAGCAAAAGTGTTATTAAGACCTTGTTCATATTTTTCATAACCTTATAAAAATGCTGAATAGCAAAATACCCTTTAAAACCTTAAGTCTAGAATAAAATATGCACAGTGTTATCAAGACAGTGATAACTATCCCTGAAGGATTCAACTAATTGGCACGAAGCCCAAACATGAAAATTAGTCCAATTCATTTTAACAATTAGGTGTTATTATTTATTACGCGGGACGGACCAAGTCACGATCCCCAATGGTGCTCTACCCCACGCCCGTTATTCGGCGTGCAAGTCACCTCAACACATCACTAAGATGTGCATGTCCGGGGTTTACTAACCCTCAGGACATCATTTACAAGTATTACCCACCTCGAACCGATGAAAACTCATGCCCGCGACGCCTTAGCTCCTTGAACCGGCATCCATGCACGTCAAAACTAGCACAAATCAGCACCAATATATCAAAATAGGCTAATGGAACATAACCCAATTGAAAGAACTCGAAAAATATCAAAAATCACGAAATTTACAAAACCCGAGCCCTAGGCCCACATCTCGAAAAATTTCGAAACTCATATTTCCAGAATCCTCGTCTCGCCACGAGTCCATACATATAAAATTTACCAAAATCGGAGTTCGATTGGCCTTTCCAAACCCAAATTTTCGTTTTCAATATCTAGGCCACAATCCTTCACAATTTCTACCCAAATTCATGAAGATTGATGTTAATTCTACCATAAAATGATGTTTTTGAGTCAAGAAACTTACCTCCGATGAATACCCGATGATTTCCCAGCGTTTTCCCGTGATTTCCTCTCTCTAGGGCTCAAAAATGGTGTTTTGGGGTGTATGAACCCGTAATGAATTGTTTCTGGACTTAAACTCACTGCCTGGGCCGTTTACTCTACGCGATCGCAGCACTGGGCGTGCGATCGCGATGCACAAAAACCTGGCTGCCAACTTTCCTCTACGCGATCGCGTGAGCTTGGACGCGATCGCAGTGCTCAACTCAGCGACCCTACGCGATCGCATCAAAGGGGTCGCAATCGCACTGCTCAAGAAGAAGACCTTACGCGATCGCATCGACCGACCCGCGATCGCGATGCACAAACACTCAACCTCACGTGATCGCATCACTACTCCTGCGATCGCGAAGAGCAATCTCGCAGCCTCATCTCGATACACTACGCGATCGCAGTCTCAACCTTGCGATCGCAGAGCTTCCCAACTTAACCCTACGCGATCGCAGACATAGCTTCGCGATCGCGAAGCACAAAAATCCCCTGCATTAATTGCAGCAGAAACAGCAGTGCATTTGGCATAAAATGGTCCATTTGGACCCCCGAATTCATCCCGAGGCCCCCGGACCCCAACGAAAACCACCAACATACTCCAAAACACGATACGAATTTGTTCCAATCATAAAAACACCATCCTAAACATCAAAATCACCAATTACACACGGATTCAAGCCTAAGTTTCTTCAAAACTTCCAAATTACACATTCCATCAAAAATCCGACCAAACGACGTCCGAATGACCTGAAATTTTGCAGGCACATCCAAAATCACCTAACGGAGCTACTGCAACTGTCGGAATTCCATTCCGACTCCCGGATCAAAATCTCACCTATCGATCGGATTTCGCCAAAATTCAACCTTAGCCAATTCAAGCCTATTTCTACACCAGATCTCCAAATTCACTTCCGACTGCTCTCCTAAGTCATAAATGATCCCTCGAAACTAGTCGAATCATCAGAATCTGATTTCGAGCACTCCAACTCAGTAGTCAACTCTAGGTTGACTTTCCATATTCAAACTTCCTTCAAACATGCTATTTGCATCATTTTCAATTCAATTCACTCCTGACTCACCCGATAGGCTCTAACACTGATATAAAAGCATAAAACATGTAATTGCAACATGACGGGGTGGTAAATTCCCGTAACGACAGGCCGGGTCGTTACATCACCGAAGCTAGTGCCAACTATTTATCAAGAAGTTCAAGTAAGTCAACTAGGCAATTAAACATGTTGAATCCTAGCTAATCATGCTTTTCTAACTAATACCGGGTAAAGTAACGCTTTTATCACCTAAGAGCAGGAATATCACTAATCCGACAATTCAAGTATGGTGTGTGTTACAACAACCAGCGCATGTACACGCCCGTCACCTCGCGTACAAGGCATTTAAACTATCACATAATATCCTAGGGGTGAAAGTTCCCCACACGAGGTTAGACAAGCCACTTACCTCGACTCCGGTACAAAACCGCTAAGAGACAACTCTCTTGCCGAGAATGTCGACCTCCACAGGCATATTATCTGATAAAAATTAATAGAATCACATCAAAACAGGCCAATTGGGCATTACCCAATCAAAACAACTCAAAATACACCAAAACCCACAAGTTGCCAAAACCCGACATTTAGTACGCTTCTCGAAAAATTACGAAAGTTATATATTCGGGTTCCTTATCTCAACACGAGTCCGTGCATAAACAATTTATCAAAATCGGACTCCGTTTGCCCATTCAAATCAATGATTATCTATAATTTAGGCCTAGGGCTAAAATCCCCCTTTAATCTTCCATTAACAGTGAAATACTCAAGGATTCCATGATAAAATAACGTAATTAGGCCATAAAACTTACCTCCTTGTTGAGACGAGAACAACCCCGCGAAAATCACCTCAATTGGAGCTCTAGAACTCAAGATGTGGCTAAAATACCAAATTTTTCTTTTTTTCCCGATTATTGTTCATGCGTCCAGCACTGTTCACACGTGCGGGACACTGTTCACGCGTGCCCGGTACTGTTCACGCTGCTAAAAAATGCAGCAGCT
Organism: Nicotiana noctiflora; assembly: GCA_032618575.1. Taxonomy (NCBI): domain Eukaryota; kingdom Viridiplantae; phylum Streptophyta; class Magnoliopsida; order Solanales; family Solanaceae; genus Nicotiana; species Nicotiana noctiflora. The sequence goes on from JASVEL010003307.1 coordinate 102,256, forward strand.
ATCCAAAATAATTGCAGCAACTTTTATTTTAATTAAAATAGCTTTAACTCCGTCATACGAACTCGGAATTTGACGATTCTTTTTCCTATGGCTCCGTAATTTCGATACGGATCCAGTGGTTCAAACAAAACTGAATTTGGATCTCATTTGCTCAGTGCAACATCAATTTCGCTCGTTAAACAATTAAATCACATTTCGCGTCAAAAACCCAATCGCGACTTGATGAAATTAAACCAAAATTTCCGGATCAGTCCTATAAGTCATTATTTAAATTCTCGAACTCTCGAAATCAAATTTGGATCTCTAGGACTAAAAATAGACCTTTGGATCATTACATTTATGTTCAAAACAGCAAAAATCTTCCAAAAATGACCCATTGGGCATCCGAAACACACCCGAGACCCTCGGGACCACAACCAAAAACTCAAACTCAACCTAATACTTCATTCAAACTTGCTCGGATCATAAAAACGCTGCCTTAAACATCAAAAATCACCAAAATCCTAGAATTCGATTCAAACTTAAACTTAAACTTTCAAAATTCACATTCGATCAAAAACCCGACCAAACGATGTCCGAATGACCTGAAAATTTGTAAACATATCCAAAATCACCTAAGAAAGCTACTGCAACTGTCGGAATTCCATTCCGACTCCCGGATCAAAATATCACCTATCGATCGGATTCCGCCAAAATTCCAACTTCGCCAAAATAGGCTAACTTCTTCACCGGACCTCCAAAATTACTTCGATTGCGCTCCTAAGTCTTAAATCATCCCCCGAAACTAACCGAATCATCGGAATTCAGTTCCGAGCCCTCTAACTCATAAGTCAACGTTGGGTTGATTTTTCCAACTTAAGCTTTCCTTAAAGAGATTAATTGTCCCATTTCCTACCAAAATCGATCCGAATTGACTCAAAGTTTGCACACAAGTGAAATTCGAGATTACGGACTTGCACCAACTTTCAGAATCGCATTCCGACCCCGATATCAAAATTTTCGCTTCCGGTCGAATTTCCTCATAAACCTTCAAATTCCTATATTTAGCCAAATCACTTCAAAATGACATCCGGACATCCGAATTCACTTCTGATCGCGTTCCCAACTCCAAAATCACCGTATGGATCTATTCCCAGTCTCGGAATCCCAAATGGACATCTATAACAGTAAAATGCCTTCCAACCCAAATTTATGAAATCTTCTAAAATACTAACTTCCACCATATACGCCGAAATGCTCACGGGTTATCAAAAACCAAATCTGGACATACGCCCAAGTTCAAAATCATCATACGAGCATGCTGGAACTTTTAGATCCCAATTCCAAGGTCATTTACTCAAAATTCCAATCCTAGTTCATTTCTTCAACTTTAAGCTTTCAAAAGGAGAATTTCCATTTAGATTTGACTCCAAACTTCTTGAATTTTAATTCTGACCATACACACAAGTCAATATACGTGAGATGAAGCTGCTCATGGCCTCAAACTACTGAATGACGCGCCGTAGCTCAAAACGGCCGGTTGGGTCGTTACAATCTCCCCCACTTAAACATACGTTCGTCCTCGAACGTGCTGAGAACTACACTGAAGTAGTCTGAAATCACTGGTTTAACATCTCATGCAACTTCCTGCGCTTCCACAAATCTTTTGAGCACATTAGCTCGATAACTCTATAGATATACTCCTTTATTCGAGTAAATAAGCCATTAGACCCAATTCTAACATCCGAAATTTCCTGCCTAGCATGTTTCCATCATACGACCACCATATCATTCTTCACACGCTGTACCCATACATGATTGCATAACTTTGCTGAAGTCACACTTTGCATCACTTTACTCATGGGACCACAATAATATTCTTTAAATATAATAGTCGAAATTCCACAAATCCGATGCTCTCATTGCATCTCATGACCTACATAGGTCTTGCTCTAGCTTTTACAACACCGATACGACGGAAGAGATGTGCCGGAATTCATATTTAGTTGCCAAGTCAACAAATCATTCAGTCTATACTTTTGACAAGAACCATTACCTCATTCTGAACTAAACAATGGTCTTAGCCCCTTAATTAATTTCATATGCTCAGATTACACTGATCTCGAATTCAATGATCTCACCTCAACCATTACGAACTGCTCAGGCGATAAGCCACCTCAGACATAATCAAAAGTCCTGCAAGATGACACAATGTGCCAATAGGCTACTAATTCGTACGTGATACAAAAGGAAGGCGAACACTAGAGAGAACCATTCAACTCTCACACTAACATGGACTACCTCAGAAAATAGGAAACAGAACACATAAAAGCAATTATGGACACTGAAATAAATATCACATTGTTGCGGCGTGCAACCCGATCCCAACAATATACCCTTGGCGGCGTGCCACCCGATCCAAACAATATAACCATGGCGGCGTGCCACCCGATCCAAACAATATAACCATGGCGGCGTGCCACCCAATCCAAACAATATAACCATGGAGGCGTGCCACCCGATCCAAACAATATAACCATGGCGGCGTGCCACCCGATCCAAACAATATAACCATGACGGCGTGCCACCCGATCCCTGCATAAAACTCACACAAGGAGCCATACGTCGAGCTGAATAGCTCATCACATCAAAATGCTGAATATCGATCATAAGCATACTAAGGTGCATGATATCGGACACAAGGAAACATATAGCGCTATAGGCTACAAACTAAAGCACAACTGAGGTGCGATATAAGATCTGAGTCTCAAGAGCCATCATGCTCATATAACATCACCGCTGAGCGGAATCTCAACACATAAGGGACTTACCAAGCCGTCTCACAACTCATACGGCGCAATATATCTTTACATGAATTAACTAACCGCGAAATAAGACCGCGACTATCCCTCCACAAAGGGCGCATTGCTGGAAGAAACACAACCGGCCTGATGCAAGGCTCACTTCCACATTTAAATCTATCCACCGACCTTAAGTCTATCCTGTTCGTGCCAAGCTAAGTCAATAATATTTCACAGGTCTATAACCCAATAAGCAGAGTGCCCTCCAACATAAATTCTCAATTGAATGATATCACCAAAATCCTCATACTTGGTTTAAATTTCTAACCAATCAAGTGAATACAAGTCACACCTATACAATCTTCTTGTGGGTCAAGCTCCCACTATCTTCCGAATAATTAAACGGGCCTGCACATTCAACCCACCGGCTAAACTAACACTGAAAAGCGATCAGGAGTCCCTAACCGGGATGCAAAGCCTTTCTCACAGGACACCGACCTCAAATGATACCGATGTTAATACCCATCTTACTCAAAACACTGAAACTCCTTTCCTGCTCATCCGAGCTCTTTATATCACATTTATTGACCAAACTATGACCTTGGTCCTTACTTCAAATTTCATACTACTCACTGCACCCCACGTGCCGATATACGATACACACAATTTCCATCATAGCTCTAGAACTGACGATAGGCTAATACTTCATTACATAAGACATTCCATTTAACTCACTACAGGAGAGCTATAACAACATACGGCGAATTCTCATAGCCATCGAATATGCCAATATCTAAGTAGTGGTCCAAGCCACCATAACCCTTCTCGAGATCTGCCTACTCATAACAGGCCCCTAACAGACGAATACTTTAGAATAACATCAATCACCGCGGCCGACAAGTCTCAAATGTACCGCCACAAATCACATGCATAATTCGATCACGTTGCATGAACCGATCATTGACACCAATACGCCAACTCAACTATGGCCGATCAATCTACTTCCTTCCAGGTTATCCTTGATTACCTTAGAAATGTTAATATCTTCCTTCAATACCTAACTTATTCCAACCGCACTTACCCCGAGTGACCTTAAATCACGAGGCCATGCTATCTCAAGAACGACGACCATTTCATGTCTCTCAAATACTACACCACAAGTCAAAACATCATAGATCGTTTTGTGCCTTTCTTCATAAGTTGCTTCAAAAGCTTGAGCCTTAACTGTACTTATAGACTCAGAATTATCAGGCACCACACTTTACCTCTTGAATTCACTAGGACCGCTATTGAGAACCATCCGGTTCTAACTTGCCCCAGTACGCAACCAACTCTACTGAATTTCTTTATAACATATGAATACCCTCTCGATAAAGCACCCAGCGGAATCACTTCCCGCAAAGCCTGCACCTATACGAGGCATAAATCATGAATTTTCCCTCAAGTTTGAACATGAGCCAATAAGGCTAAACATAACATGCATTCAACAATACATATACTCAAATTACCACACATGGTCCTTTTCCCGTGGCTGCAATAACCCATTAATACGCTAGTATCCAGAATTCACGCAAGTAATTAGCCATGCGACCCAAATCATAAGCGGTGAGACTCTCCCACTAGCTCAAAGCCACTATTACACGACTCTCGAGCACATTAGAAACATTCACTCAAGTCATCTACTCTTATTCAACCGCAATTCACTTGAACCTACGAACATAATCACTTATGCCCTATTAGCACTCTGACCCCATAGGGTATGACCTCATTCCAATACAACCAAACATTACCCCGCTCCATGCACCGAGCATTCTCTACCAACGACACCTTAAAACATACTATGATTCTCACACACCTACGAAGCACCATGTAGCCCTTGTCGAATATTTCCCTGCTGATAAAAAAAATGTAGAGTTTATTAGGGACATAGGAACATCCAAAGTCCCAACATCATGCCATACGAGCCTCAACTCTTGCCCATCCGCATGTTTTCAAGAACTTTTGAATAGCACCTAAATACATCGCAGGCCAAATCTGATATGACACATGACCCATAATTAGATCGTTGATAGTGAAATCCTTTCACTTGACACGAAGCCTTAAGATACATCTTGTTAATCCATGACAATGGCCTTTATCATTTGTACATCTTCATCATAAGACAGTCCAAGACATTCGTTTGGTACATGTCCTTCTTAAGATAGTTAAACTCATTTTCCCCAGTATCTCTGCTGGCTGAATCCTTCGCCAAATAGATATCTCATATGAACCATATAGTCTTCATTACCACCAACTATCTTTAGTTCCACATCCACCTTGTGATTCTACCATTACCGTGACGATTAGGCAGTTAAGTAAACCTTCTCAAGACCGTACTTATCAACCAAATGTCTGAACCTAGTGCACCCCCATGTGCACAATTGAAGATTTCTCAATTCCCTTGCATTATCGATATGGATGACACGCGGTAACAATGGTTGAGTAAATTCTTGACTCCCTTGAAATCCCTCTGCAGCATCACGAACCGTCGGCGCATACTTGATACCGAGCGCACAAATTTCAATACACGAGTGGATGCAAAAGAACGTATGACATAGGCTCCAACTGAATAAATGGCGCACGACAAGGAATTCAAAGAATTTAAGAGTTTCCTAAACAGTTACATAGCCCCTCGTAAATAAATACAGACGTCTCCGTATCGATCAATGAGAATCTAAGTAACCGGTCTGTGTCCCGTGACTCCTATGAACCTAGAGCTCTGATACCAACTTGTCACGACCCTAGTTCACCAATCGTGAACATGTCATGACGGCACCCAGTCCCCACGACTAGGTAAGCCTAACACATTGCGGAATATACAAGTTTATGAACATTAAATAAGAAATAGCGGAAAACGATATAAATAAGAATGTAATATGTGGCGCTTGGAACATACACCCGTCAAACACACTATATAAACACCACCAAGACCCGAAATCCCACGAGTAACACAGACTAAGAGAAATACAATTGTGGCTCTATGTGTAAAGAGTATCTAAACAACGAGATGAAGGAAAAACATCTACTACAACTATTAGAATAGAAGGATGGCCTCCAGGATCCGCGGACGTAGCGGATCATACCTCGAGGTCTCCCAAGGTGCTGCTGAATCACCTAGTATGAGCCCGTCCTGATGTACCTGGATCTGCATAACAAAAAGTGTGCAGAAGAGTAGCATGAGTGCACCACGGCGGTACTCAGTAAGTGCCAAGCCTAACCTCGATGGAGTAGTGACGAGGAAGGTCAGGGCCCTACTGAGAGAAAACAATTACAAAAATGATAATAACAATAATAAGCAGTTTAAATGATAATAATTCTGAATGCCAACAATAAAATGATTACCGCAACCGTCTACAATTAACTAACAACAAATAACAAACTCAATTAATAAGTCCAGGACCTGTGGGAATTGAACCCACATTTCCATTAACAGTGCCCCTGGGTCTCCGGGAATCGAACCCGCAGCCCATGTCTCAATAGATCTCATGATCTCACGGAATCGAACCCGCAGTCCACATCTCAATAATATATCAATAGCTCAGGATCTCCGGGAATCGAACCCGCAGTCCCTACAAATAATTCAGGATCTCAAGAATCGAACCCGCAGTCCCTACCAATAACTCAGGATCTCGGGAATTGAACCCGCAGTCCCTACCAATAACCCAGGATCTCGGGAATCGAACCCACAGTCCCTACAAATATCACTTCGGGTCTCTGGGAATCGAACCCACAGCCCTGGGATCTCCGGGAATTGAACCCGCAATCCACCAACACATCAAATAAAGAAAACACATAGGGAGAGTATAATCACCGAAGCTAGTGCCAACTATTTATCAAGAAGTTCAAGTAAGTCAACTAGGCAATTAAACATGTTGAATCCTAGCTAATCATGCTTTTCTAACTAATACCGGGTAAAGTAACACTTTTATCACCTAAGAGCAGGAATATCACTAATCCGACAATTCAAGTATGGTGTGTGTTACAACAACCAGCGCATGTACACGCCCGTCACCTCGCGTACAAGGCATTTAAACTATCACATAATATCCTAGGGGTGAAAGTTCCCCCACACGAGGTTAGACAAGCCACTTACCTCGACTCCGGTACAAAACCGCTAAGAGACAACTCTCTTGCCGTGAATGCCGACCTCCACAGGCATAGTATCTGATAAAAATTAATAGAATCACATCAAAACAGGCCAATTGGGCATTACCCAATCAAAACAACTCAAAATACACCAAAACCCACAAGTTGCCAAAACCCGACTTTCAGTACGCTTCTCGAATAATTACGAAAGTTATATATTCGGGTTCCTTATCTCAACACGAGTCCGTGCATATAAAATTTATCAAAATCGGACTCCGTTTGCCCATTCAAATAAATGATTTTCTATAATTTAGGCCTAGGGCTAAAATCCCCCTTTAATCTTCCATTAACAGTGAAATTCTCAAGGATTCCATGATAAAATAACGTAATTAGGCCATAAAACTTACCTCCTTGTTGAGACGAGAACAACCCCGTGAAAATCACCTCAATTGGAGCTCTAGAACTCAAGATGTGGCTAAAATACCAAATTTTTCTTTTTCTTCCCGATTACTGTTCATGCGTCCAGCAATGTTCACACGTGCGGGACACTGTTCACGCGTGCCCGGTACTGTTCACGCTGCTAAATAAATGCAGCAACTATCCAAAATAATTGCAGCAACTTTTATTTTCACTAAAATAGCTTTAACTCCGTCATACGAACTCGGAATTTGACGATTCTTTTTCCTATGGCTCCGTAATTTCGATACGGATCCAGTGGTTCAAACAAAACTGAATTTGGATATCATTTTCTCAGTGCAACATCAATTTCGCTCATTAAACAATTAAATCACATTTCGCGTCAAAAACCCAATCGCCACTTGATGAAATTAAACCAAAATTTCCGGATCAGTCCTATAATTCATTATTTAAATTCTCGAACTCTCGAAATCAAATTTGGATCTCTAGGACTAAAAATAGACCTTTGGATCATTACATTTATGTTCAAAACGGCAAAAATCTTCCAAAAATGACCCGTTGGGCATCCGAAACACACCCGAGACCCTCGGGACCACAACAAAAAACTCAAACTCAACCTAATACTTCATTCAAACTTGCTCGGATCATAAAAACGCTGCCTTAAACATCAAAAATCACCAAAATCCTAGAATTCGATTCAAACTTAAACTTAAACTTTCAAAATTCACGTTCGATCAAAAACCCAACCAAACGATGTACGAATGACCTGAAAATTTGCAAACATATCCAAAATCACCTAAGGAAGCTACTGCAACTGTCGGAATTCCATTCCGACTCCTGGATCAAAAGATCACCTATCGATCGGATTCCGCCAAAATTCCAACTTCGCCAAAATTGGCTAACTTCTTCACCGGACCTCCAAAATTACTTCTGATTGCTCTCCTAAGTCTTAAATCATCCCCCAAAACTAACCGAATCATTGGAATTCAGTTCCGAGCCCTCTAACTCATAAGTCAATGTTGGGTTGATTTTTCCAACTTAAGCTTTCCTTAAAGAGATTAATTGTCCCATTTCCTACCAAAATCGATCCGAATTGACTCAAAGTTTGCACACAAGTTAAATTCGACATTACGGACTTGCACCAACTTTCATAATCGCATTCCGACCCCGATATCAAAATTTTCACTTCCGGTCGAATTTTCTCATAAACCTTCAAATTCCTATATTTAGCCAAATCACTTCAAAATGACCTCCGGACATCCGAATTCACTTCCGATCGCGTTCCCAATTCCAAAATGACCGTACGGATCTATTCCCAGTCTCGGAATCCCAAATGGACATCTATAACTGTAAAATGCCTTCCAACCCAAATTTATGAAATTCTTCTAAAATACTAACTTCCACCATATACGCCGAAATGCTCACGGGTTATCAAAAACCAAATCTGGACATACGCCCAAGTTCAAAATCATCATACGAGCATGCTCGAACTTTCAGATCCCAATTCCAAGGTCATTTACTCAAAATTCCAATCCTAGTTCATTTCTTCAACTTTAAGCTTTCAAAAGGAGAATTTCAATTTAGATTTGACTCCAAACTTCTTGAATTTTAATTCTGACCATACACACAAGTCAATATACGTGAGATGAAGCTGCTTATGGCCTCAAACTACTGAATGACGCGTCGTAGCTCAAAACAACCGGTTGGGTCGTTACATTAAACTCATTTTCCCCAGTATCTCTGCTGGCTGAATCCTTCTCTAAATAGATATCTCATATGAACCATATAGTCTTTATTACCACCAACTATCTTTAGATCTACATCCACCTTGTGATTCTACCATTGCTCTGACGATTTGGCAGTTAAGTAAACCTTCTCAAGACCGTACTTTATCAACCGAATTGCAGAATCTAATGCACCCCCATGTGCACAATTGAATATCTCTCAATTCTCTTGCATTATCGATATGGATGACACGCGGTAACAATGGTTGAGTAAATTCATGACTCCCTTGAAATCCCTCTGCAGCATCACGAACCGTCGGCGCATACTTGATGCCGAGTGCGCAATTTCAACACACAAGTGGATGCAAAAGAACATATGACATAGGCTCCAACTGAATAAATGGCGCACGATAAGGAATTCAAAGAATTGAACAGTTTCCTAAACAGTTACATAGCCCCTCGTAGATAAATACAGACGTCTCCGTATCGATCGGCGAGAATCTAAGTAACCGGTTTGTGTCCCGTGACTCCTACGAACCTAGAGCTCTAATACCAACTTGTCACGACCCTAGTTCACCAATCGTGAACATGTCATGACGGCACCCAGTCCCCACGACTAGGTAAGCCTAACACATTGCGGAAATTACACGTTTATGAACTTTAAACAAGAAATAGAGGAAGATAATATAAATAGGAATATAATACGTGCCGCTTGGAACATACACTCGTCCAACACACTATGTAAAAATACCACCAAGACCCGGAATCCCACGGGCAACACAGACTAAAAGAGAATATACAACTGAGGCTCTATGTATAAAGAGTATCTAACAACAAAGTGAAGGAAAGATATCTACTAGTACTAATAGAATAGAAGGAAGGCCTCCGGATCCGCGGACGTAGCAGATCATACCTCGAGGTCTCCCAAAATGCTGCTGAATCACCTAATATGAGCCTGTCCTGATGTACCTGGATCTGCACAACAAAAGTGTGTAGAAGAGTAGCATGAGTACACCACGGCGGTACTCAGTAAGTGCCAAGCCTAACCTCGATGGAGTAGTGACGAGGAAGGTCATGGCCCTACTGAGAGAAAACAGTTACAAAAATGATAATAACAATAATAAGTAGTTTAACGATAATAATTCTGAAATAACAACAATAAAATGTCACAACCCCAAATCTAGTCGTGATGGCGCCCAGCACATTGCTAAGCCAGCCTGACCAATCAATATCAACACGAAGCTAGAAGCTCTCTTTAGCCTATTTAAGCATATCAATTCACGAAGCAACAGCGATACATATAACGATAACGGGGAACCAAGTCCCAAAATATACCAACTCCCGTAGACCGAAGGGTCAAGAGTCATGAGCCTCTACTGAACATAAATGTATAAAGGTTTACAAAAATACCAAGTGCGGAAGGAAATGTCAATACAGAATCAAAAGACAGTAAGAAGGAACATCGGGTCCTGCGGACTCTGCAGCTACCTCGAATATCCACAAGTGTCGCCTCGCCCAGCTACTGGATCACTGCTGAGAGGTACCTAGATCTGCACACAAGGTGCATGGAGTAAAATGAGTACTGCCAGACTCAGAGGTAATAAACAAGGGTAAGACAGCGCAGATAAGAAATCCGCAATAAAGCACTATTTAAAGCTGTAATCAAATACCCTGTCACATAATCAATATCGACTCTACCTGTACCAACAAGTACCAGCAAAACAGTATAACAGCTAACAGATGTAGCTAAATGCAATGCAATGCATGATATGACCGCTACGGCGCGTAGCCCGATCCAATTTGGGTACCCGTGCTCACTGTGGGGATTCAGACTCCGGAGGGGCTCCTACAGCCCAAGCACAATATCACTGCGGCGTGCAGTCCGATCCAACATATATACTGCTGCGGCGCGCAGCCCGATCCACTACCAGTCAGCTAATATGCAATCACAGCCTCGCAGGCTCAAAAGTAGTTTGAAAACATCTTTTATCATTTTTCAGTTGAAAACAGAAATATCAAGTTCCAGAGATTTGGAAATAACATGATAACAGAAATAGCTGCGGACTAGTAGTAAACTAGCATGTCAATATGATAAGACAATGATAACGATCCTCGCCGGATCCAATAACTGGCTCATGGCCCACAAGTATACTCAACCGCCCAAGAAGGGGGTTCCTCGGCTCAAGAGTGGCCAATATCACAATATATAGTGTGCAACCATCCGAGAAGGAGGTTCAACGGCTCAAGATTAGCCAATGTCATAACACAGTGCCAACAAGTCGGACTAAGCCATAGTCCCCAATCACAATCGACCCCGCACTCACAAGAGAGTACATGTCTTGCCACTATACAGCGTCACAAAGTGGTATACCGGGGTTTCAAACCCACTGGTCATCACCCACATCTATTACTCACCTCAATACAGCGCGACGACTACTCCGCAATGCCATTGCCACAAAAATCAAGCTCTGCACGCGTAGAATCTGATCAAATACAGTAGAAACACGACAAATTAGGCCAATGGGACGACATCCAATCAATACAATTCGATTTACACCAAAAATGGCAAAGTTGCCAAAACCCGACTTTCGGTACGCTTCTCGAAAAAATCACGAAAGTCACATATTCGGAACCCTCATCTCAATACGAGTCTAAGCATATCAATTTTACCAAATTCGGACTCCATTTGCTCATTCAAAACCTTGATTTTCTAAAGTTCAAGCCTATGGCTAAATCCTCCATAAATTACCCCAAATTCCTCCATTTTCATGATATAATTGCATAATATTATCAATACTAACCATAGTTTAAGTCCATAGTTGATTACCTGATGATTTCCCTTGACTTTCTCTTCAAAATCGCACAAATCGCCTCTAAAGCCGAGACCCAAATGTGTGAAATGTTTCTGAAATTTTCTAACTTCTGATACAATTAACTTCTCTGCGATTTTTGCTTCTGCGGACCATTTCCGCCTCTGCGGAACCGCTTCTGTGACCAATTGGTCGCTTCGGCGAACCCAGGTCTATTTGTCCGTTCCCGCTCATGCGAGCCACGGACCGCTCCTGCAGATCCGCTCCTGCGGAATTTTCTCCGCCCCTGTGCTCTTTCCCGCTTCTGCGGACAAGAGTCCGCAGGACTCCTGCGGACTCGCGTATGCGATCAACAATCCGCTTCTGCGGATTTCCCCATCTCGTCCCTTAACCGCTCTGCGGTCTCAACTTCGCTCCTGCGACGCCGCCTCAGCGGACATTTTTCCGCTTCTGCGAAGACAAGCGCTCCTGCGCCCCCTCGTCCGCTCCTGCGGACTCGCTCCTGCGCCCCCATTTCCGCAGGAGCGAAAACAACAGAACCAGAACACTTCCCTGCAATTTTCCACATTTTCTCCCGTTTAGCCACCCGAAAACACCCCGAGGCCCCCGAGACCCCAACGAAAACCACCAACATACCCCAAAACACGATACGAACTTGTTCCAATCATAAAAACACCATCCTAAACATCGAAATCACCAATTACACACGGATTCAAGCCTAAATTCCTTAAAACATTCCGAATTACACAATCAATCAAAAACCCGACCAAACGATGTCCGAATGACCTGAAATTTTGCAGGCACATCCAAAATCACCTAACGGAGCTGCTGCAATTGTTAGAATTCCATTCCGACCCCCGGATCAAAATCTCACCTACCGTTCGGATTTCGCCAAAATTCAACCTTAGCCAATTCAAGCCTATTTCTACACCGGGCCTCCAAATTCAATTTCAATCGCTCCCCTAAGTCACAAATTACCTCCTGGAACTAACCAAATCATCAGAATCCAATTCCGAGCCCTCTAACTAAATAGTCAACTCCGGGTTGACTTTCCTTATTCAAGTTTCCTTCAAAAAGGCTATATGCCTCATTTTCAATCCAAATCACTCCTAACTCATCCGATAGACTCTAACACTGATATAAAAGCATAACACAAGTAATTATAACATAACGGGGTGGTAATTCCCGTGACGACGGGCCAGGTCGTCACATTCTCCCCTTCTTAAGAAAACGCTCGTCCTCGAGCGGGTCAAGAAATATACCTGAAGTCTCAAACAAGTGAGGATATCTGCTCCGCATCTCCCGCTCGATCTCCCAAGTGGCCTCCTCCACGGGTCGACCTCTCCACTGAACCTTAACTGATGCAATCTCCTTAGACCTCAATTTTCTCACCCGACGTCCCAAAATGGCAATAGGCTCCACATCATAGGATAGATCACCATCAAGCTGAATGGTACTGAAGTCTAATACATGAAACGGATCTCCAATGTAATTCCGGAGCATAGATACATGGAATACTGGATGAACGCTGGATAAGCTGGGCGGCAAGGCTGACTCATATGCCACCTCTCCAACCCTCCTGAGTATTTCAAAAGGACCAATGTACCTGGGACTCAACTTCCCTTTCTTCCCAAACCTCATGACACCCTTCATAGGTGAAACCTTCAACAATACTCTGTCACCAACCATGAAAGACAACTCTCGAACTCTACGGTCCGTATAACTCTTCTGACGAGACTGTGCTGTACGAAGCCTCTCCTGGATCAACTTTGCTCTATCCAGAGCATCCTGGACTAACTCAGTCCCTATCAATCTAACCTCACCAGGCTCAAACCATCCCACGGGGGATCTACACCGTCTGCCATACAATGCCTCATACGGGGCCATCTGAATACTCGACTGATAACTGTTGTTGTAGGCAAACTCAGCAAGTGGTAGGAACTTATCCCATGAACCACCAAAGTCAATCACACATGCTCGCAACATATCCTCCAGAATCTGAATAGTGCGCTCAGACTGCCCGTCTGTCTGGGGGTGAAATGTTGTACTCAACTCAACCCGCGTACCCATCTCTCGCTGAAATGCTCTCCAAAACTGAGAAGTGAACTGGGTACCCCTGTCGGATATGATAGACACCGGGACTCCATGCAACCGGACAATCTCCCGAATAAAGATCGCTACCAACCGCTCCGATGAGTAGATAGTACACACAAGATGAAGTGAGCAGGCTTGGTCAGACTATCCACAATCACCCAAACAGAATCAAACTTCCTCGCTGTCCGAGGAAGTCCAGTAACGAAGTCCATAGTGATCCTTTCCCATTTCCACTCAGGAATATCAATGCGCTGAAATACACCACCGGGCCTCTGATGCTCGTACTTAACCTGCTGACAGTTGAGGCACCGTGATACATGTCTGACAATGTCCATTTTCATCTTTCTCCACCAATAATGCTGTTTCAAATCTTGATACATCTTCGCGGCCCCTGGATGGATAGAATACCGCGAGCTATGGGCCTCCTCCAGAATCAACTCACGAAGGCCATCAACATTGGACACACATATCCGACCCTACATCCTCAATACGCCGTCACTATCAATGGTGACATCTCTAGCATCATCATGCTGAACTCTGTCCCTCACGACAGCCAAATGTGGATCATCATACCGGCGCTCACGAATACGATCATATAGAGATGACCGAGATACAACACAAGCCAATACTCGGCTGGGCTCCGAAATATCTAACCTCACTAGCCGATTGGCTAGCACCTGAACATCATAAGCAAATGATCTCTCCTCAGCTAGAATATATGCCAAGATCCCCATACCGACCGCCTTCCGGCTCAAAGCATCGGCCACCACATTGGCCTTCCCCGGATGATATAGAATAGTAATGTCATAATCCTTAAGCAACTCAAGCCATCTCCGCTGTCTCAAATTAAGGTCTTTCTGTTTGAACAAGTGCCGGAGACTACGATGGTCGGTATACACCTCACAAGACACACCGTACAAATAGTGCCTCCAAATCTTCAAGGCATGAACAATGGCGGCTAGCTCCAAATCATGAACAGGATAGTTCTTCTCATGTGGCTTCAACCTGCCGAGAAGCATAAGCAATCACCTTACCTTCCTGCATCAACACACAACCTATCCCCACTCTCGAGGCATCACAATAAACAGTATATGAACCTGAAGCCGATGGCAATACTAACACTGGAGCTGTGGTCAAAGCTGTCTTGAGCTTCTGAAAGCTCTCCTCGCACTCATCCGACCACACGAATGGTGCACCCTTCTGGGTCAATTTAGTCAACGAAGAAGCAATGGATGAAAATCCCTGAACAAACCGGCGATAATATCCCGCCAAACCAAGAAAACTCCTGATCTCTGTAGCTGAGGACGGTCTAGGCCAACTCTGCACCGCCTCTATCTTCTTCGGATCAACTTGAATACCATCACGAGACACCACATGTCCCATAAATGCTACGGACTCGAGCCAAAACTCGCACTTGGAGAATTTAGCATATAGCTTCTCCTCCCTCAATCTCTGCAACACAATACTCAAATGCTGAGCATGCTCCTCCTGACTACGGGAGTAGACTAGAATGTCATCAATGAACACAATCACAAATGAATCCAAATAGGGCCCGAACACACTCTTCCTCAGATGCATGAATGCTGCTGGGGCATTGGTCAGCCCAAAAAACATCACAAGGAACTCATAGTGACCATATCGGGTCCTGAATGCAGTCTTCATAATATCCGAGTCCCTGATCTTCAGCTTATGATAGCCTGAACGAAGATAGATCTTAGAAAACACCCTCGCACCCTGTAACTGATCAAACAAATCATCTACGCGCGGTAGAGGGTACTTGTTCTTCACTGTTACTTTGTTCAATTGCATGTAATCAATACACATTCGCATGGAACCATCTTTCTTTTTAACAAATAACACCGGCGCACCCCACGGGGACACGCTAGGACGGATGAAACCCTTATCTACAAGCTCCTGAAGCTGCTCTTTCAGTTCTTTCAACTCAGCTGGTTCCAGCCGATAAGGAGGAATGGATATGGGCTGAGTGCCCGGCACCAAGTCAATGCCAAAATCAATATCCATGTCCGGCGGCATGCCCGACAGGTCTGAGGGGAAATACATCTGGGAAGTCCCTTACAACAGGTACATAATCAATGCTAGGAGACTCAACTCCCACATCTCTCACAAAAGCTAAGTACGATAAACACCCTTTTTCAACCATCTTCTGAGCTTTTAAGAACGAAATGACACGGCTAGGGACGAAATCGATCGAACCCCGCCACTCGATCTGAGAAATACCAGGAATGGCCAACGTAACTGTCTTAGCATGACATTCCAATATAGCATGGTACGGAGACAACCAGTCCATACCCAATATAACATCAAAGTCCACC
This sequence comes from Nicotiana noctiflora, assembly GCA_032618575.1. NCBI lineage: Eukaryota > Viridiplantae > Streptophyta > Magnoliopsida > Solanales > Solanaceae > Nicotiana > Nicotiana noctiflora. The sequence continues at coordinate 118,539 of JASVEL010003307.1, forward strand.
ATCCCCAACAATAGCAAATCTGCCTGGGTCTCCAGACCCCCAATAGATATAACACGGGATCTATAGACATGATCCACAACAATCGTATCACCCACGGGGGTGGATACATGAACAGGTAAATCAAGACTACCACGAGTCGCACCCAAATGATGTGCAAAATAAGAGGACACGTAAGAATATGTGGACCCTGGATCAAATAGAACGAGGCATCTCTGTGACAGACAGAAATGATACCTGTAATCACTGCATCGGAGGCAACTGCATCACGCCTGTCAGGAAGTGCATAGAATCGTGTCTGGCCTCCACCAGATCTCTCTTCGCCTCTGGGACGACCACGAGAGGACTGACCGCCACCTCTACTAGACTGAGATGGTGCTGAAGATGAGGGCTGGTCCCTCTGCTGAGTCCTGTCCCTATGGAGTCGAGGGCACTGTCTCCTCATGTGGCCAAACTCACCACACTCATAACACGCACCTGGTGCTGGAGAAGGGGACTGAAGGGAACCCCTCGCTCGCTGCAGAAGAACCCTGGGCTGAAGAAGTAGGTGCTGCACTCTGGGCTGGAAGGGCACTAAGTGATGACTGACCCTGCTAAAACCCCAGTCGACCGTGACCATAAGAACCTCTGCTCTGCTCTGGGCGGCCTGAATGAGAAGGTCTAGATGAGTGACCTCTGCCCTGCTGGAAATGCCCTCTAGATGGAGCACCACTAAAACTGCCAGAACCACGAGGCCTCTTGGCCTCCCGCTCATCTCTCTCTCGGCGATGATCCGCCTCAATGGAGCGTGCCATGTTCACAACCTGCTCAAATGATGATGACAAAACTCTCTCTCCGGTCATAAGAATGCGGATAGAGTAGTTGAGGCCATCAATGAACCTCCTGATCCTCTCCCTATCAGTAGGGATCATCCATGTGGCATGCCTAGCCAACTGTGTGAATCTAAGCTCATACTGGGTCACAGACATGTCGCCCCGAACCAACCACTCGAACTGGCAACGTAGCTCCTCGCGACGAGACCTGAGGTACATATTTCTCCAGAAAGAGAGTAGAGAACTGCTGCCATGTGAGAGGTTCTGCTCCTACAGGCCTACGCCTCTCAAACTCTTCCCACCAATCAAATACGGGACCAGTGAGCTGAAAGGTAGTAAATGAAACTCCGCTGGACTCAAGAATACCAGCCGTCCGCAACATCCTCTGACACTTATCCAAGAAACCCTGGGCATTCTCGCCTTCAACGCCACTGAAATGGGGTGGCTGAAGTCTACCAAATCTCTCAAGACGACGCTGCTCGTCGTCGGGCATAGCCTGAACCATATGCTCTGAAACTAGAGCTGGTGCAGCTGGAGGAATAACCGGTGCAACCACCTGAGCTGGGACCGCCTCTGGCGTCTGAAGTCCCTGAACAACCGGGTCAGGTGTGCGAGCTGCAGGGGTCTGCTGACCATCCCCTGTCTGAGATGTCGCTATAGTAGCGGTAGCTGAAACTACCTGAGCCAAATGGGAACACACCAATAATATCTGAGCAAGAGTCTCTTGAAGACCAGGAATAGCAATAGATACAGTCTGGCCCTGAACTAGGGCTGCTGGAGCATCAACCACTGGGGGCTCCTCTTGAACTGGTACAACGGGCGGGTCAGCTGGCACTGCCTCAGCTGCCCTACCACTACCTCTAGCACGACCGCGCCCACGGCCTCTAGCAAGTGGCAATGGAGGTCGTCCACCTCGTTCTGATGCTCGCGTTCTCGCCATCTGCGAGAGAATAGAATATAGAAGTTTAGTTCTCAAAACAACAAGATCGCACGACGGAGTTCAAGAAAAGTGAAGTGTTTCCTAAAGGTTCGCAGCCTCCCGAGGATAAGTACAGGCGTCCCCGTACCGATCCACAAGACTCTACCAACCGGCTCAAGACTCATGAGGCCTAGTAAACCTAGGCTCTGATTCCAACTTGTCACGACCCCAAATCTAGTCGTGATGGCGCCCAGTACATTGCTAAGCCAACCTGACCAATCAATATCAACACGGAGCTAGAAGCTCTCTTTAGCCCATTTAAGGATATCAATTCACGAAGCAATAGCGATACATATAACGATAACGGGGAACCAAGTCCCAAAATATACCAACTCCCGTAGACCGAAGGGTCAAGAGTCATGAGCCTCTACTGAACATAAGTGTATAAAGGTTTACAAAAATACCAAGTGCGGAAGGAAATGTCAATACAGAATCAAAAGACAGTAAGAAGGAACATCAGGTCCTGCGGACTCTGCAGCTACCTCGAATATCCACAAGTGTCGCCTCGCCCAGCTACTGGATCACTGCTGAGAGGTACCTGGATCTGCACACAAGGTGCAGGGAGTAAAATGAGTACTGCCAGACTCAGTGGTAATAAACAAGGGTAAGACAGCGCAGATAAGAAATCCGCAATAAAGCACTATGTAAAGCTGTAATCAAATACCCTGTCACATAATCAATATCGACTGTACCTGTACCAACAAGTACCAGCAAAACAGTATAACAGCTAGCGGATGTAGCTAAATGCAATGCAATGCATGATATGACCGCTACGGCGCGTAGCCCGATCCAATTTGGGTACCCGTGCTCACTGTGGGGGTTCAGACTCCGGAGGGGCTCCTACAGCCCAAGCACAATATCACTGCGGTGTGCAGTCCGATCCGACATATGTACCGCTGCGGCGCGCAGCCCGATCCACTACTAGTCAGCTAATATGCAATCACAGCCTCGCAGGCTCAAAAGTAGTTTTGAAAACATCTTTTATCATTTTTCAGTTGAAAACAGAAATATCAAGTTCCAGAGATTGGAAATAACATGATAACAGAAATAGTTGCGGACTAGTAGTAAACTAGCATGTCAATATGATAAGACAATGATAACGATCCTCGCAGGATCCAATAACTGGCTCACGGCCCACAAGTATACTCAACCGCCCAAGAAGGGGGTTCCTCGGCTCAAGAGTGGCCAATATCACAATATATAGTGTGCAACCATCCGAGAAGGAGGTTCAACGGCTCAAGATTAGCCAATGTCATAACACAGTGCCAACAAGTCGGACTAAGCCATAGTCCTCAATCACAATCGACCCCGCACTCACAAGAGAGTACGTGTCTCGCCGTTATACAGCGTCATAAAGTGGTATACCGGGGTTTCGAACCCGCTGGTCATCACCCACATCTATTACTCACCTCAATACCAGCGCGACAACTACTCCGCAATGCCCTTGCCACGAGAATGAAGCTCCGCACGCGTAGAATCTGATCAAATACAGTAGAAACACGACAAATTAGGCCAATGGGACGACACCCAATCAATACAATTCGATTTACACCAAAAATGGCAAAGTTGCCAAAACCCGACATTCGGTACGCTTCTCGAAAAAATCACGAAAGTCACATATTCGGAACCCTCATCTCAATACGAGTCTAAGCATATCAATTTTACCAAATTCGGACTCCATTTGCTCATTCAAAACCTTGATTTTCTAAAGTTCAAGCCTAGGGCTAAATCCTCCATAAATTACCCTAAATTCCTCCATTTTCATGATATAATTGCATAATATTATCAATACTAACCATAGTTTAAGTCCATAGTTGATTACCTGATGATTTCCCTTGACTTTCTCTTCAAAATCGCCCAAATCGCCTCTAAAGCCGAGACCCAAATGTGTGAAATGTTTCTGAAATTTTCTAACTTCTGATACACTTAACTCACTGCGATTTTCGCCCCTGCGGAACCGCTCCTGCGACCAATTGGTCGCTTCTGCGAACCCAGGCCTATTTGGCCATTTCCGCACTTGTGATCCAAGGACCGCTCCTGCGGGTCCACCCCTGCGTAAATTCCTCCGCCCTTGCGGCCTTTCCCGCTTCTGCGGACAAGAGTCCGCTCCTGCGGACTCGCCTATGGGATCACCAATCCGCTTCTGCGAATTTCCCCATCTCGTCCCTTAACCGCTTCTGCGGTCTCAACCTCGCTCCTGCGACGCCGCCTCAGCGGACATTTTTCCGCTTCTGCGAAGACAAGCGCTCCTGCGCCCCCTCGTCCGCTCCTGCGGACTCGCTCCTGCGCCCCCATTTCCACAGGAGCGAAAACAACAGAACCAGAACACTTCCCTGCAATTTTCCACATTTTCTCCCGTTTAGCTACCCGAAAACACCCCGAGGCCCCCGGGACCCCAACGAAAACCACCAACATACCCCAAAACAAGATACAAACTTGTTCCAATCATAAAAACACCATCCTAAACATCAAAATCACCAATTACACACGGATTCAAGCCTAAATTCCTTAAAACATTACGAATTACACAATCAATCAAAAACCCGACCACACGACGTCCGAATGACCTGAAATTTCGCAGGCACATCCAAAATCACCTAACGGAGCTACTGCAACTGTCGGAATTCCATTCTGACCCCCGGATCAAAATCTCACCTACCGTTCGGATTTCGCCAAAATTCAACCTTAGCCAATTCAAGCCTATTTCTACACCGGCCTCCAAATTCAATTCCGATCGCTCCCCTAAGTCACAAATCACCTCCCGGAACTAACCGAATCATCAAAATCCGATTCCGAGCCCTCTAACTAAATAGTCAACTCCGGGTTGACTTTTCTTATTCAAGTTTCCTTCAAAAAGGCTATATGCCTCATTTTCAATCCAAATCACTCCTAACTCACCCGATAGACTCTAATACTGATATAAAATCATAACACAAGTAATTATAACATAACGGGGTGGTAATTCCCGTGACGACGGGCCGGGTCGTCACATAAAACTATTACTGCAACCGTCTACAATTAACTAACAACAAGTAACAAACTCAATTAATAAGTCCATGACCTGTGGGAATTGAACCCACAGTCCCATTAACAGTACCCCTGGGTCTCCGGAAATCGAACCGGCAGCCCATGTCTCAATAATATCTCAATAACTCAGGATATTCGGGAATCAAACCCGCAGTCCCTACAAATAACTCAGGATCTCGGGAATCGAACCCGTAGTCCCTACAAATAACTCAGGATCTCGGGAATCGAACCAGCAGTCCCTACAAATAACTCAGGATCTCGGGAATCGAACCCGCAATCCCTACCAATAATATATCAATAAACTTTGGGTCTCCGGGAATTGAACCCGCAGCCCTTGGATCTCCGGGAATTGAACCCGCTGTCCACAAACAATAGCAATCCGGGTCTCTGGGAATCGAACCCACAGCCCTGGGATCTCCGGGAATTGAAACCGCAGTCCACAAACATAACAAATAAAGAAAACGCTCACAGAAAACATAATATGCTTAACTACAACTTCACCGAGGACTACTGCCAACAATTATCAAGAAGTTCAAGTAGGACAATTAGGCAATTAGACAGATAAATCCTTCCTAATCATGCTTCCCTAATGAATACCAGGTAAATGTCACAATTTATTAAATTAAGAACAGGAATATCACGAATTGAACAATTCAAGTAAAGTGAGTTATAACAACCAGCGCATGTACACGCCCGTCACCTCGCGTACAAGGCATTTAAACTATCACATAATATCCTAGGGGTAAAGGTTCCCCCACACGAGGTTAGACAAGCCACTTACCTCGACTCCGGTACAAAACCGCTAAGAGACAATTCTCTTACCGCAAATGTCGGCCTCCACAGGTATAGTATCTGATAAAAATCAATAGAATCACATCAAAATAGGCCAATTGGGCATTACCCAATCAAAATAACTCAAAATACACCAAAACCCACAAGTTGCCAAAACCCGACTTTCGGTACGCTTCTCGAAAAATTACGAAAGTTACATTTTCGGATTCCTTATCTCAATACGAGTCCGTGCATATAACATTTATCGAAATCGGACTCCGTTTGCTCATTCAAATCAAAGGTTTTCTAAAATTTAGGCCTAGGGCTCAAACCCACCTTTAATCTTCCATTTTCAGTGAAATAATCACGGATTTCAAGATAAACCAACGAATTAAGGTCAAGAAACTAACCCCTGATGATTCCCCGATGATATCCCAGCGTGTTTCCCCTTCAACATCCTCTCTTGGAGCTCAAAAATGGCGTTTTTGCGAATGAGGGTCGCGGGTTGATTGTTCTGAACTTAAATCCACTGCCAGACATTTTTACTCTATGCGATCGCATGAACACTGTTGCGATCGCATAGAACAAATTTTGACCCTCGCCAAACTACTCTATGCGATCGCATAAACCTCAATGTGATCGCAATGCTCTCCAAAATATACCTATGCGATCGCATACCCTGCTCCGCGATCGCATAGAACAAATACTTGGCCTCTTCAAAACCTTCTATGTGATCGCATCAGTCCATTGCGATCGCATAGAGCATTCGTCTGCAGCACACACCAGCAGTTAACAGCATTTCCAAAATGCATGAATTAGCCCGATTGGACCCCCGGATTCATCCCGAGACCCCCGGGACCCAAACGAAAACCACCAACCTACTCCAAAACATGATACAAATTTATTCCACTCATAAAAACACGTCTAACAACATCAAGACCCATCATTCACATCGAATTCAAGCCTAAATTTCTTAAAACTTTCCGAATTGCACATTCGATCTAAAACCCGACCAAACGACGTCCGAATGACCTGAAAATTTGCGAACATATCCAAAATCACATAACGAAGCTACAGAAATTGTCGGAATTCTATTCCGACCCCCGGATCAAAATCTCACCTATCGTTCGGATTCGCCAAAATTTCAAACTTCGGCATTTCAAGCCTAATTGAGCTACGGACCTCCAAAATACATTCCGAACGCGTTCCCGACCCCGAAATCACCTAACGGAGCTAATGGAACCATCGGATTTTCGTTCCGAGGTCGTCTTAGCACTGTTCCGGTTACGGACCATTTTCTAACCTTAAAGCTCTCATTTAGGGACTAAGTATCCCAAAATACTCCAAATTTCAGAACCGACTCTCCCAGCAAACCACAATAGCAGAAATGAACTTAGGGGAACAGTTAAATTGGGGATTAGGGCGTAATTTTCTAAAATGACCGGCCGGGTCGTTACACGGCTGCTATGTTCTGAACTTAAACTCACTGCCAGACCCTAGTGCTCTACGCGTCCGCGAAGGTCTGCTCAAATTAGCCTTCGCGAACGCGACGCTCCCCACGCGTCCGCGAAGCACAATAATTCCCCGGCGCCAGATTCCACCTCTACGCGAACGCGACAGCAACCACGCGAACGCAATGCTGACTCTCCCCCTTCTACGCGTTCGCGAACCCAGGTCACGCGAACGCGAAGCATCACATCTCACCACCAACGCGAATGCATTGGTCTTAACGCGAACGCGATGCCTTGGAATGTCTGGCCTACGCGAACGCGACCACCTTCCTGCGAACGTGAAGGCCAAATCCCTGCTGCACTGACCTACAATTTTCTGCAGGTTTTCAAGGCTTCAAAATACCCGTTTGATGGTCCGAATTCATCCCGAGGCCCCCGGGACCCCAACGAAAACCACCAACATATTCCAAAACACGATACGAACTTTTTCCAATCATAAAAACACGTCTAACAACATCAAAACCCATAATTCACATCGAATTGAAGCCTAAATTTCTTAAAACTTTCCGAATTGCACATTCGATCTAAAACCCGACCGAACGACGTCTGATTGACCTGGAAATTTGCGGACACATCCAAATTCACATAGCGAAGATACAGAAATTGTCGGAATTCCATTCCAACCCCCGGATCAAAATCTCACCTATCGTTCGGATTCGCCAAAATTTCAAACTTCGGCATTTCAAGCCTAATTGAGCTACGGACCTCCAAAATACATTCCGAACACGTTCCCAACCCCGAAATCACCTAACGGAGCTAATGGAACCATCGGATTTCCGTTCCAAGGTCGTCTTAACACTATTCCGGTTACGGGCCATTTTCTAACTTTAAAGCCCTCATTTAGGGACTAAGTGTCCCAAAATACTCCAAATTTCATAACCGACTCTCCCGGCAAACCACAATAGCCGAAATGAACTTAAGGAAACAGTTAAATTGGGGATTGGGGCGTAATTTTCTAAAACGACCGGCCGGGTCATTCAGATGTATAGACAGGATCAATATCGGAAAATTACAAATACAATAAAAATTCTCTCTTTCAAAAATACTCTCTCAAATAAGCTATAAGATTCAACAAAATATGTCGAACTCGAAGGAGATACAAAGTCAAGTAAAATCATTTATGATTATGCATAGCTAAATTCTTATATTCCTGATAATCATCTTATAATACTATAGTTTTCATCATGTTATTGTAATGCTATGAAAAATAATTTGAGCAAGTTTGCCATGGAAGTATGCTGTAAGTAATAACCTAGGCTAAGTCACTCCTAATGGGAAACCGGTAAGGCGAGGAGATGCCGTTTAGGGGAGTACCGCAGGTGAGGACATTGCTAAGGTAAATGATTAGAGCAAAGGGCCATGGTAGTGTGACGGCCCGGCCCGTCGTCATGGGAATTACCACCTCGTTATGTTGAAATTGTATGTTTTATGCTTTTATATCAGTGTTAAAGTCTATCGGGTGAGTTAGGAGTGATTTGGATTGGAAATGAGGCATATAGCCTTTGTGAAGGAAACTTGAATAAGGAAAGTCAACCCGGAGTTGACTATTTATCTAGAGGGCTTGGAATCGGATTCTGATGATTCGGTTAGTTCCGGGAGGTGATTTGTGACTTAGGGGAGCGATCGGAATTGAATTTGGAGGTCCGGTGTAGAAATAGGCTTGAATTGGCTAAGGTTGAATTTTGGCGAAATCCGAACGGTAGGTGAGATTTTGATCCGGGGTCGGAATGGAATTCCGACAGTTGCAGTAGCTCCGTTAGGTGATTTTGGATGTGCCTGCAAAATTTCAGGTCATTCGGACGTCGTTTGGTCGGGTTTTTTATGGAATGTGTAATTCGGAAAGTTTTAAGAAATTTAGGCTTGAATTCGATGCGAATTACGGGTTTTGATGTTGTTAGACGTGTTTTGAGGATTGGACCAAGTTCGAATAAGGTATTAGGATGTGTTGGTGTGTTTGGATGAGGTCCCGGGGGCCTCGGGGTGTTTTCGGATGGCTAAACGGGAGAAAATGTGGAAAATTGCAGGTTTGGGATTCTGGTTCTGTTGTTTTCGCTCCTACGGAAATGGGGGCGCAGGAGCGAGTCCGCAGAAGCGGACAAGAGGGCGCAGGGGTGAGTGACTTCGCAGAAGCGGAATCGTCTCCGCTGAAGCGGCGTCGCAGGAGCGAAGATGAGACCGCAGAAGCGGTCAAGAGAGAAATGGGGGAAAACCGCAGAAGCGGATTTATTGACCACATAGGCGAGTCCGCAGGAGCGGACTCTTGATCGCAGAGGCGGAAAGGACCGCAGGGGCGGAATGTTATCCGCAGAAGCGGACCTGCAGGAGCGGTCCGTGTATCGCAGGAGCGGAAATGGCCAAATAGGCCTGTGTTCGCAGAAGCGACCAATTGGTCGCAGAAGCGGTTCCGCAGGGGCGGAAAATGGTCCGCAGAAGCGAAAATCGCAGTGAGTTAAGTGTATAAGAAGTTAGAAAATTTCAAAAACATTTCACACATTTGGGTCTCGACTTTAGAGGCGATTTGGGCGATTTTGAAGAGAAACTCAAGGGAAATCATCAGGTAATCAACTATGGACTTAAACTATGATTAGTATTGATAATATTATGCAATTATATCATGAAAATGGAGGAATTTGGGGTGATTCATGGAAGATTTAACCCTAGGCTTGAACTTTAGAAAATCAAGGTTTTGAAAGGGCAAATGGAGTCCGAATTTGGTAAAATTGATATGCTTAGACTCGTATTGAGATGAGGGTTCCGAATATGTGACTTTTGTAATTTTTCGAGAAGCGTACCGAAAGTCGGGTTTTGACAACTTTGGGAATTTTGATGTAAATTGAGTTGTATTGATTGGGAGTCGTTCCATTGGCCTAATTTATTGTATTTCTACTATATTTGATCAGATTCTACGCGTGCGGAGCTTGATTCTCGTGGCAAGGGCATTGCGGAGTAGTCGTCGCGCCGTATTGAGGTGAGTAATAGATGTGGGTGATGACTAGCGGGTTCGAAACCCCGGTACACCAATCGTGAACCTGTCATGACGGCACCCAATCCCCACGACTAGGTAAGCCTAACACATTGCGGAAAATACAAGCTTATGCACATTTAATAAGAATTAGCGGGAAATGAGATAAAAGTAATGTAATCCGTGCCGCTTGGCACATACACTCGTCAAACACATTGTAAAAAAAAAATACCACCAAGACCCGGAATCCCACGGGCAACATAGACTAAGAAAGAGTACAACTATGGATCTATACATCAAGAATGACTATACAACGGAACCAAGGGAAATAACTGATATAACTAATGAGAATAGAAGGGGACTCTCCGGATCCGCGGACGTAGCAGATCATACCTCAAGTCTCCCAAATGTACTGCTGAATTACCTAGTATGGGCATGTCCTGATGTACCTGGATCCGCACAACAAAAGTGTGCGGAAGAGTAGCATGAGTACACCATGGCGATACTCAGTAAGTGCCAAGCCTAACCTCGATGGAGTAGTGATGAGGAAGGTCAGGGCCCTACTGAGAGAAAACAGTTACAAAAATGATAATAACAATAATAAGCAGCTTAACGATAATAATTCCGAAATAACAACAATAAAATGATTACCGCAACCGTCTACAATTAACTAACAACAAGTAACAAACTCAATTAATAAGTCCAGGACCTGTGGGAATTGAACCCACAGTCCCATTACCAGTACCCCTGGGTCTCCGGGAATCGAACCCGCAGCCCATGTCTCAGTAAATCTCAGGATCTCCGGGAATCGAACCCGCAGTCCACATCTCAATAAATCTCGGGATCTCCGGGAATCGAACCCGCAGTCCATATTTCAATAAATCTCGGGATCTCCGGAATCGAACCCGCAGTCCACATCTCAATAAATCTCGGGATCTTCGGGAATCGAACCCGCAGTCCACATCTCAATAACTCAGGATCTCCGGAATCGAACCCGCAATCCATATCTCAATAACTCAGGATCTCCGGGAATCGAACCCGCAGTCCACAACAATATCACTCCGGTCTCTGGGAATCGAACCCACAGCCCTGGGATCTCCGGGAATTGAACCCGCAGTCCACAAACAAATAGCAAATCCGGGTCTCTGGGAATCGAACCCACAGCCCTGGGATCTCCGGGAATTGAACCCGCAGTCCTCCAACACAACAAATAAATAAAACGCACACGGAAAATATAATATGCTTAACTACAACTTCACCGAGGACTAGTGCCAACAATTATCAAGAAGTTCAAGTAGGACAATTAGGCAATTAGACAGATAAATCCTACCTAATCATGCTTCCCTAACGAATACCAGGTAAATGTCACAATTTAATAAATTAAGAACAGGAATATCACTAATTGAACAATTCAAGTAAAGTGAGTTACAACAATCAGCGCATGTACACGCCCGTCACCTCGCGTACAAGGCATTTAAACTATCACATAATATCCTAGGGGTAAAGGTTCCCCCACACGAGGTTAGACAAGCCACTTACCTCGATTCCGATACAAAACCGCTAAGAGACAACCCTCTTGCCGCGAATATCCGACTCCGAGTGGCCCGAATCTAGTCAAACCAATTACACAGTATAAATAACATCGCAAGTAACTAACTACAATGATAAAATTACAGCTACGGCATGAAAGTGGGTGAAATGACCAAAATACCCATGAATCCATCGGCTCGGAATTGAAATATTTTTACGTTTTCATAACCCTCGTACTCTCACGAGTCTAACCATATAAAAATCTACCAAATCGGACCACAAATGTCCCTTCAAATCCCAAATTTAATGTTTTTGCTCCAAGCCCTAATTTCTTGCAATTTTGCTATGTTTTCATAAATTTCAAGGATGATTCTTCAATAAAATCATGTATTTAGTTCATAGGACTTACCTCTAATCACTTCTTGTCAAAACCCCTTCAATTCTTGTCCAAAAGCTCTCAAGAATGACCAAAAATGGTGGAAAAATGGGTTTGGTTCGCGGATGAAATGTTTTAAAACTTTCTGTCCAGGTATTTTGTTCACTGCGATCGCGGGAAATGCTTCGCAATCGCGGAGAACAAATTCTGGCCCAAAAATTACCCTTCGCGATCGCGGTAAATGCCTCGCGATCGCGGTGAACAACTTCCAGTTCCTCCGGACAGGCTTCAGTAAAATGGTCATAACGTTTCACACACAACTCCAAATGACGAATGGTTTGATGTTCTGGAAACTAGACACATAGGGCTATAACTTTAATTTATTTATCATTTCCTGAATCCTTATACATTTCGAGATACAAGCTTCCAAATCCATTTATGTGTTTTAGATATCCTTCTCGGACAGCATAGAGTGTAACGTACATAACATTTTCTACCAATTTCCAAATGAGAATTTCTTTAGCTTTCTGAAAACTAGACACAATGATCTACAACTTTTGTTTTTGAATCACCTCAAAATACCTTTTAGACAAAAAGATATGATCTTCCAAAGTAGGGCCTTGCGCGACAGAAATTTCTTCTTCGCGATCGCGAAGCCATCTACGCGATCGCGATTCATTAGTTCTTTTCTCAGATTTTACTCACCGCGATCGCGACCAATACCCCGCGATCGCGTAGAGCACTGTTGTAGCCAAAAACCAGCAGTGAAAAATGGCCTAGAAATGGTCCGAAACCACCCCAAAACTCACCCGAGGCCCCCCGGGACCTCAACCAAAAACACCAACACTTCCTATAACCTTATTCAAACTTGTTCCAATCATCCAAACACGTCCATAAACACAAAAATTATCAATTTGCAACGGATTCGAGCCTAAATTTCTTAAAACTTTCCGAAATGCACATTCGATCTAAAACCCGACCAAATGACGTCCGAATGACCTGAAAATTTGTGGACATATCCAAAATCACATAACGAAGCTACAGAAATTGTCGGAATTCCATTCCGACCCCCGGATCAAAATCTCACCTATCGTTCGGATTCGCCAAAATTTCAAACTTCGGCATTTCAAGCCTAATTGAGCTACGAACCTCCAAAATACTTTCCGAACACGCTCCCAACCCCGAAATCACCTAACAGAGCTAATGGAACCATCTGATTTCCGTTCCGAGGTCGTCTTAACACTGTTCCGGCTATGGGCCATTTTCTAACTTTAAAGCTCTCATTTAGGGACTAAGTATCCCAAAATACTCCAAATTTCAGAACCGACTCTCCCGGAAAACCACAATAGCAGAAATGAACTTAGGGGAACAGTTAAATTGGGGATTGGGGCATAATTTTCTAAAACGGCCGGCCGGGTCGTTACATCTTCCCACACTTAAAAGATTCGTTCGTCCTCGAACGAGCATAGAAAACATATCTGGAGTAGTGAAAAGTTGAGGGTACTGGCTGCGCATATCCTGCTCGGTCTCCCAGGTCGCCTCCTCGACCGGCTGGCCCCGCCACTGAACCTTTACTGAAGCGATGTTCTTTGACCTTAGCTTCCCGACTTGCCTGTCTAGAATGGCTACTGGCTCCTCAACATAAGACTGATCCTCGTCTAGCTGAACATAAGTGAAATCCAACACATGTGACGGGTCACCATGGTACCTCCGGGCATAGAGGCATGAAATACGGGATGGACTCCGGCTAGGCTGGGAGGTAAGGCCAACTTATAAGCAACCTCCCCAACATGCCTCAAAATCTCAAAAGGGCCAATAGATCTAGGACTCAGCTGGGCACATTAGCCTGATATAATCTGAAGATATTCCCTCTTGTTCAACAATTAAGTCTTAGAGCCTAATTCCAACATCCGAAATTCTATGTCATGCTTGTTTTCATCAAGAGATCACTCAATATTTCTCAAACGCCATCCTCAAACATGATTGCATAACCTTGCTGGATTCTTACCTTACAACACTGAATCCACAGGACCACGATAATATTTTATGATCAAATTAGCCAAAAATTCAACGAATCGGATGCTCCCATTGCACCTCACGATCTACATAGGTCTCGTTCCAACTTTTACAATACTGACACGACGGAAGAGATGTGCCGATATCCATAACCAACTACTGAATCAACAATTCATTGGGTCTATACTCCTGACAGGATCCATTACCTTGTCCTAAACTAGAGGATGATCCTTTCCTCTATAATATACTTCATATAATCAGTTTGCACTGACCCCAAATCACATAATCTCATCTCACCCAGTACGAACTGCTCAGGCGATAAGCCACATCAGACATAATCAAAAGTTCCACAAGATGACACAATGTGCCAGTCGGCTATTAATTCGTACGTGATACAAAAGGAAGGCGAACACTAGAGAGAACTATTCAACTCTCACACTAACATGTACCTCCTTAGAAAATAGGAAACGGAACACATAAAAGTAATTATAGACACTGAAATAAACATCACACTGTTGCGGCGTGCAACCCGATCCCAACAATATGACCATGGCGGCGTGCCACCCGATCCCAACAATATAGACTCACACAAAGAGTCATATGTCGAGCTGAATAGCTCATCACATCAAAATACTGAATATCGATCATAAGCACACTAAGGTGCATGATATCAGACTTAATGAAAACATATAGCGCTATAGGCTATGAACTCAAGCACAACAGAGGTGCGACATAAGATATGAGCCTCAAGAGCCATCATGCTCATATAACATCACCGCTGAGCGGAACCTCAACACATAAGGAACTTACCAAGCCGTCGCACACTCATACGGCGCAATATATCTTTACTTGAATTAACTAACCGCGAAATAAGACCGCGACTATCCCTCCATAAAGGGTGCATTCCTGGAAGAAACATAACTGGCCTGACGCAAGGCTCACTTCCACATTTAAATCTATCCACCGACCTTAAGTCTATCCTGGTCGTGCCAAGCTAAGTCAATAATATTTCACATGTCTATAACCCACTAAGCAGAGTGCCCTCCAGGCATAAGTTCTCAAATGGATGATATCACCAAAATCCTCATACTTGGTTTAAATTTCTAACCAATCAAGTGACTACAAGTCACACCTATACAATCTTCTTGTGGGTCAAGCTCCCACCATCTTCCGAATAATTAAACGGACCCGCACATTCAGCCCACCGGCTGCACTAACACTGAAAAGCGATCAGGAGTCCCTAACCGGGATGCAAAGCCTTTCTCATAGAACACCGATCTCAAATGATACTGATGTTAATACCCATCTTACTCAAAACAGTGACACTCTTTCCCTGCTCATTCGAGCTCTTTATATCACATTCATTGACCAAATTGTGACCTTGGTCCTTACTTCAAATTTTCATACTACTCACTGCACCCCACGTGCCGATATACGATAGGCACAATTTCCATCATAGCTCTAGAACTGACGATAGGCTAATACTTCATCACATAAGACTTTCCATTAAGCTCACTGCAGGAGAACTATAACAACATACGGCGAATTCTCATAACCATCGAATATGCCAATCCATAAGTAGTGGTCCAACCCACCATAACCCTTCCCGAGATCTGCCTACTCATAACAAGCCCTTAACAGAAGAATACTTCAGAATAACATCAAACACCGCGGCCGACAAGTCTCAAATGCACCGCCACAAATCACATGCATAATTCGATCACGTTGCATGAACCGATCATTGACACTAATACGCCAACTCAACTATGGCTGATCAATCTACTTCCTTCCAGGTTATCCTTTATTGCCTTAGAAATGTTAATATCTTCCTTCAATACCTAACTTATTCCAACCGCACTTACCCCGAGTGACCTTAAATCATGAGGCCATGCTATCTTAAGAACGACGACCATTTCATGTCTCTCAAATACTACACCACAAGTCAAAACATCATAGATCATTTTGTACCTTTCTTCATAAGTTGCTTCAAAAGCTTGAGCCTCAACTGTACTTATAGACTCAGAATTATCAGGCACCACACTTTACCTCTTGAATTCACTAGGACCGCTATTGAGAACCATCCGGCCCTGACTTGGCCCAGTACCCAACCAACTCTACTAAATGTTTATAACATATGAATACCCTCTCGATAAAGCACCCAGCGGAACCACTTCCCTCGAAGCATGCACCTATACGAGGCATAAATCACGAATTTTCCCTCAAGTTTGAACATGAGCCAGTAAGGCTAACCATAACATGCATTCAACAATTCATATACTCAATTACCACTCATGGTCATTTTCTGTAGCTGCAATAGCCCATTAATGCTAATACCCAGAATTCACGCAGGTAATTAACCATGCGACCAAATCGTAAGCGGTGGGACTCTCCCACTTAGCTCAAGGCCACTATTACACGACTCTCGAACACATTAGAACCATTCTCTCGAGTCATTTACTATTATTCAACTGCAACTCACTTGATCTAACGAATATAACCACATGTGCTCTATTAGCACTCTAACATCATAGGGTATGACCTCATCCCAATACAACCAAACATCTTCTCGCTCCATGCACCGAGCATTCTCTACCAACAACATCTTAAACATACTATGATTCTCACATGCCTACGAAGCACCATGTAACCTTTGTCAAATATTTCCCTGCTGATAATAAAATGCAGAGTTTATTAGGGACACATGAACATCTAAAGTCCCAACATTATACCGTACGAGCCTCAACTCTTGCCCATCCGCAAGTTTTCAAGAACTTTTGAATAGCACCTAAATACATCGCAGGCCAAAACCTGATATGACACATGACCCATAATTACATCGTTGATAGTGAAATCCTTTCACTTGACACGAAGCCTTAAGATACATCTTGCTAATCCATGATACTAGCCCTTAACATTCGTACGTCTTCATCATAAAACAAGCCAAAGGCATTCGTTTGGTACATGTCCTTCATAAGACAGTTAAACTCATTTTTTTCCCCAGTATCTCCGCTGGCTGAATCCTTCGCTAAATAGATATCTCATATGAACCATATAGTCTTTATTACCACCAACTATCTTTAGATCTACATCCACCTTGTGATTCTACCATTGCTGTGACGATTTGGCAATTAAGTAAACCTTCTCACGACCGTACTATCAAACGAATGCAGAACTTAGTGCACCCCCATGTGCACAATTGAAGATCTCTCAATTCTCTTGCATTATCGATATGGATGACACGTGGTAACAATGGTTGAGTAAATTCTTGACTCCCTTGAAATCCCTCTGCAGCATCACGAACCGTCGGCGCATACTTGATACCGAGCGCAAAATTTCAATACACGAGTGGATGCAAAAGAACATATGACATAGGCTCCAACTGAATAATGGCGCACGATAAGAAATTCAAAGAATTGAAGAGTTTCCTAAATAGTTACATAGCCTCTCGTAGATAAATACAGACGTCTCCGTATCGATCAGCGAGACTCTAAGTAACCGGTCTGTGTCCCGTGACTCCTATGAACCTAGAGCTCTGATACCAACTTGTCACGACCCTAGTTCACCAATCGTGAACATGTCATGACGGCACCCAGTCCCCACGACTAGGTAAGCCTAACACATTGCGGAAAATACAAGCTTATGCACATTTAATAAGAATTAGCGAGAAATGAGATAAAATGAATGTAATCCGTGCCGCTTGGCACATACACTCGTCAAACACACTGTAACAAAAAATACCACCAAGACCCGGAATCCCACGGGCAACACAGACTAAGAAAGAGTACAACTATGGATCTATACATCAAGAATGTCTATACAACGGAACCAAGGGAAATAACTGATATCACTAATGAGAATAGAAGGGGACTCTCCGGATCCGCGGACGTAGCAGATCATACCTCAAGTCTCCTCACAATGCTCCTAAATCACCTGTAATGTGCCTGATCTGATGTACCTGGATCTGCGCAACAAAAGTGTGCAGAAGAGTAGCATGAGTACACCACGGCGGTATTCAGCAAGTGCCAAGCCTAACCTCGATGAAGTAGTGACGAGGAAGGTCAGGGCCCTACTGAGAGAAAACAGTTACAAAAATGATAATAACAATAATAAGTAGCTTAACGATAATAATTCCGAAATAACAACAATAAAATGATTACTGCAACCGTCTACAATTAACTAACAACAAGTAACAAACTCAATTAATAAGTCCAGGACCTGTGGGAATTGAACCCACAGTCCCATTAACAGTACCCCTGGGTCTCCGGGAATCAAACCCGCAGCCCATGTCTCAGTAAATCTCAGGATCTCCGGGAATCGAACCCGCAGTCCACATCTCAATAAATCTCAGGATCTCCGGGAATCGAACCCGCAGTCCACATTTCAATAAATCTCGGGATCTCCGGAATCGAACCCGCATTCCACATCTCAATAAATCTCGGATCTTCGGGAATCGAACCCGCAGTCCACATCTCAATAAATCACAGGATCTCCGGGAATCGAACCCGCAGTCCATATCTCAATAACTCAGGATCTTCGGGAATCGAACCCGCAGTCCACAATATTATCACTCCGGGTCTCTGGGAATCGAACCCACAACCCTGGGATCTCCGGGAATTGAACCCACAGTCCACAAACAAATAGCAAATCTGGGTCTCTGGGAATCGAACCCACAGCCCTGGGATCTCCGGGAATTGAATCCGCAGTCCACCAACACAACAAATAAAGAAAACGCACACGAAAAATATAATATGCTTAACTACAACTTCACCGAGGACTAGAGCCAACAATTATCAAGAAGTTCAGTAGGACAATTAGGCAATTAGACAGATAAATCCTACCTAATCATGCTTCCCTAACGAATACCAGGTAAATGCCACAATTTAATAAATTAAGAACAGGAATATCACGAATTGAACAATTCAAGTAAAGTGAGTTACAACAACCAGCGCATGTACACGCCCGTCACCTCGCGTACAAGGCATTTAAACTATCACATAATATCCTAAGGGTAAAGGTTCCCCCACACGAGGTTAGACAAGCCACTTACCTCGATTCCGGTACAAAACCGCTAAGAGACAACCCTCTTGCCACGAATATCCGACTCCGAGTGGCCCGAATCTAGTCAAACCAATTACACAGTATAAATAACATCGCAAGTAACTAACTACAATGATAAAATTACAGCTACGGCACGAAAGTGGGTGAAATGACCAAAATACCCCTGAATCCATCGGCTCGGAATTGAAATATTTTTACGTTTTCAGAACCCTCGTACTCTCACGAGTCTAACCATATAAAAATCTCCCAAATCGGACCACAAATGGCCCTTCAAATCCCAAATTTAATGTTTTTGCTCCAAGCCCTAATTTCTTGCAATTTTGCTATGTTTTCATAAATTTCAAGGATGATTCTTCAATAAAATCATGTATTTAGTTCATAGGACTTACCTCTAATCACTTCTTGTCAAAACCCCTTCAATTCTCGTCCAAAAGCTCTCAAGAATGACCAAAAATGGTGGAAAAATGGGTTTGGTTCGCGGATGAAATGTTTTAAAACTTTCTGTCCAGGTATTTTGTTCACTGCGATCGCGGGAAATGCTTCGCAATCGCGAAGAACAATTTCTGGCCCAAAAATTACCCTTCCCGATCGCGGTAAATGCCTCGCGATCGCGGTGAACAACTTCCAGTTCCTCCGGACAGGCTTCGGTAAAATGGTCATAACTTTTTACACACAACTCCAAATGATGAATGGTTTGATGTTCTGGAAACTAGACACATAGGTCTATAACTTTCATTTGTTTATCATTTCCTGAGTCCTTATACATTTCGAGATACAAGCTTCCAAATCCATTTATGTGTTTTAGATATCCTTCTTGGACAGCATAGAGTGTAACGTACATAACGTTTTCTACCAATTTCCAAATGAGAATTTCTTTAGCTTTCTGAAAACTAGACACAATGATCTACAACTTTTGTTTTTGAATCACCTCAAAATACCTTTTAGATAAAAAGATATGATCTTCCAAAGTAGGGCATGCGCGACAGACATTTCTTCTTCGCGATCGCGAAGCCATCTACGCGATCGCGATTCATTAGTTCTTTTCTCAGATTTTACTCACCGCGATCGCGACCAATACCCCGCAATCGCGTAGAGCACTGCTGCAGCCAAAAACCAGCAGTGAAAAATGGCCTAGAAATGGTCCGAAACCACCCCGAAACTCACCCGAGTCCCCCGGGACCTCAACCAAAAACACCAACACTTCCTATAACCTTATTCAAACTTGTTCCAATCATCCAAACACGTCCATAAACACAAAAATTATCAATTTACAACGGATTCGAGCCTAAATTTCTTAAAACTTTCCGAATTGCACATTCGATCTAAAACCCGACCAAATGACGTCCGAATGACCTGAAAATTTGCGGACATATCCAAAATCACATAACGAAGCTACATAAATTGTCGGAATTCCATTCCGACCCCCGGATCAAAATCTCACCTATCGTCCGGATTCGCCAAAATTTCAAACTTCGGCATTTCAAGCCTAATTGAGCTACGAACCTCCAAAATACTTTCCGAACGCGCTCCCAACCCCGAAATCACCTAATGGAGCTAATGGAACCATCGGATTTCCGTTCCGAGGTCGTCTTAACACTGTTCCGGCAACGGGCCATTTTCTAACTTTATAGCTCTCATTTAGGGACTAAGTATCCCAAAATACTCCAAATTTCAGAACCGACTCTCCCGGCAAACCACAATAGCAAAAATGAACTTAGGGGAACAGTTAAATTGGGGATTGGGGCATAATTTTCTAAAACGGCCGGCCGGGTTTCGAAACCCCGGTATACCACTTTGTGACGCTGTATAGCGACGAGACACGTACTCTCTTGTGAGTGCGGGGTCGATTGTGATTGGGGACTATGGCTTAGTCCGACTTGTTGATACTGTGTTATGACATTGGCTATTCTTGAGCCGTCGAACCTCCTTCTCGGATGGTTGTATACTATATATTGAGATATTGGCCACTCTTGAGCCGAGGAACCCCCTTCTTGGGCGGTTGAGTATACTTGTGGGCCGTGAGCTAGTTATTGGATCCCGCGATGGATCGTTATCATTGTCTTATCATATTGACATGTTAGTTACTACCAGTCCGTAGCTATTTTTGTTATTATGCTATTTCCAATCTGTGGAACTTGGTATTACTGTTTTCCAACTTAAAAATGATAAAAAAGGTTTTCAAACCTACTTTTGAGCCTGCGAGGCTGTATTTGCATTTTAGCTGACTGGTAGTGGATCGGGCTGCACGCCGCAGCAGTATACATGTTGGATCGGACTGCACGCCGCAGTGATATTGTGCTTGGGTTGTAGGAGCCCCTCCGGAGTCCGAACCCCCACAGTGAGCACGGGTACCCAAATTGGATCGGGCTACGCGCCGTAGCGATCATCTCATGCATTGCATTGCATTTAGCTACATCTGCTAGCTGTTATACTGTTTTGCTGGTACTTGTTGGTACAGGTACAGTCGATATTGATTCTGTGACAAGGTAATTGATTACAGCTTTACTTAGTGCTTTATTGTGGATTTCTTATCTGCGCTGTCTTACCCCTGTTTATTACCACTGAGTCTGGCAGTACTCATTTTACTCCCTGCACCTTGTGTGCAGCTCCAGGTACCTCTCAGCAGTGATCCGGTAGCTGTTCGAGGCGACATCGATAGGATATTCGAGGTAGCTGCAGAGTCCGCAGGACCCGATTTTCCTTCTTATTGTCTTTTGAATTCTGTATTGATATTTCTTTCCGCACTTGGTATCTTGTAAACCATTATTACACTATGTTCATTAGAGGTTCATGACTCTTGACCCTTCGGTCTATGGGAGTTGGCACGTGTTGGGACTTGGTTCCCTGTTTTTAATATATCTATCACTGTTGAATTATTCTGTTATGCTTAAATTGGATAAAGCGAGCTTATGGCTCCGTGATGGTTGTTAATTGGTCAGGCTGGCCTAGCAATGTGCTGGGTGCCATCACGACCGGATTTGGGGTCGTGACAGGTAGTGACCAGAAAAATTATTTTTTATATCTTATTATTACATGATGAATATGATAGTAAAGTAAGAAGATTAGAAGGAATACCATAAGAATAATAGCAATACATAAAATAATGATAACATACCTACTAGACGAAATGGCAGATAATTATAAGATATTAATCTTTTATGTACTTAGAAAGATAACCAAACCTGAAATTAGAAAAAATATATGGAATCAAATTCAAGAATACGAAAATCTAGTTTTAACAGAAATAATTAACCAGGAATGTAGTGAAGAACTAGAAGAAGCATATAATAATGACGAACTAGAAAGAGTATATAATTATGACTATACAAATACGTGGGATTCAGGACCCGAAACAGACTAAGATATGATAAATTACGAATATTTAAATTATTGGACATAAACTATGCTTGAAATAGCTAAAACCGAACAAAATATGAAAAATGATTTAGATAATTATATGCAAACTAAGAAAATAACACACATAGAGTCACTAAATAAAAATATAGAAAAATTACTGTTATTAAAAACTTTAGCTAAAGAAAATTATAATTTAGCATTTAACCAGCAATGAATCAAAAATCTAATCAATTACCAACACAGTTAGATCGAAAATATGAGATAGAAAAAATTAAACAACAATCAAAAAGTGAAATAAAACAGATAGAAGAAACAAAAAATGCTAAAATAATAGAATTAGAAAAAGAATTAAACATGTTAAAAGAACTAAATGCAACCAGACAAAAAGAAAAAGAACAAGAAAATAAATTACAACTTGAGATAAATAGATTCAAAGAACAATTACAAGAAGAAAAATTAGAAATAATTAGAACAGAAGATATAAATGAACTAAATAATAATAATAGTGATTTAGAAAATTATTCAGAAACAAGCGAAACATATACGGAAATCTTAGAAAATATAGCACAAGTCGAACAAAATGAAAAAGGTAGAAATGATCGTATAGAAATAAATGCGATAATAGATGAAAAACCTAGTACATCAGGAACAAAAGATACACAATTAGAGCAAAAAAGTTATATAAATTATGAAAATAATTATAAGAAAACATATAGAAATGATAAAGAACCAAGATATACAAAATGGATTCCAACACAAATACCAACAACAATACAAAATATTTTTTTAGATCTAGACTGTGTAAAAGATATAAATAAGACAATCCAGTTATGGGTAGGATACATGACGAAACAGATTATAGACAATAAAATAGGAATATCAGATGTACCAGAATACATAGAAAGAACGTTAATAGGAACAACTAAGTTATGGTTACAAAATATAACTAAAGATGCCTTAGGAGTATTAAGAAATGATAAAAAAACTAGATGGTGAAAAAGCTACAACAACTATAGAAATTTTGCATAAATATGAAACAACTATAAGAAATAAATTTAGTAGTGCAGAAATAGAAATAGTACAGCATAGAGAAAAAATATTAAATAGAAATCTAATGTCAAAATTAGCAATATGTAATATGTGTTACATAGACGAATATACATGTGCATTTAAAGAATTTTACTATAAAGGAATACATAGTATAGAGGAAAGTAAAGAAATAAGAATATTATATTTTTCAAAATTACCAGAACCATTTAGTTCAAAAATATTAAAAGATTGGAATAATGCAGCATTACAAGATACTTTAGGAGCAAGAATTAAATATTTACAAAATTGGTTTGCAGAATTATGTGAAAAACATAAAGAAAAAATTAAAATGGAAAAAATGTTAATAAAAAACTTAGCATGTTGTAAAGATAAAACAGCACCCCAGTTTGGATGCAATAAAAGATACTATAATAAAAATCATAATAAAATTAAGAAATACAAAAAGTATAAGTCAAAATTTAAGTATAAAAAACCTCGACGAAGATATTATGTAAAGAAATTTAATAACAAAAGGCAGTACCGACCTAAGAAAAAATTATCACAATGTAAATGTTATAATTGCGAAAAACTAGGACATTTAGCAAACGATTGTAAAATACCTAAAAATCAAAGAGCTAAGCAAGTATCAGAAATAATAATAAACGACGAAGAATACGTACAAACGGAATACATAGACTATGAATTAGAAAGCAATGATAGTATATATGAATTATCAGAAAATGAATTAGAAAATGATTCAATACTAGAATTAGATAATGAAGACAATGAATTAACAGATGACCGAAAAAGAAATAAATATAATAACACAAGAAGAATACCAAGATGAAGAATCTACGGAACAAAAAGTAATATTTGATGAAAATATATTTGAACAAATAAAAGGAAAACAATTAGACTTAAGTGTAGAAAAAATATTAGATATACCAAAAATGAAAAACTGGTTTAAAAGAAGTAAAGAAGAATACTATGTAATTAGCCAAAGAGAACACATAATAGATTGTAAATACACCAAAGGAAAAGCTAAAATACCAATAATAAATAAACGAATAATAAATAAAGAAATACAGGATATAAGGGCAAAAAACCCAATTAAATATGTACATCTAGGAGGAACGGAAATATTAATAAAAGCATGTTTTAGAGAAGGGATAGATACACCAATAGAAATTTATCTAGCAGATGATAGAATTATACAACCTATAGAAAAAAGTATAATAAGTGCAATACGAGGAAATTTGATATATCAAAAATTTAAGTTCATAATTAGTGCTAACTATTCAGTAGCGATAAATGATAAAAATATAGATAAATCACTTGTATTATACTGGAAAATGTCAGGAATAGAATTAACCCCAGGTAGTAAGATATTTACAGCAAGATGTAAAAATCTATATATATTAACAACTAAACATAAGATAATGGCAAGAAATAAAATAAACAAAACAAAGATAGAAAATCCTTTTGAAAGAATAGTTACAATTATAGATAACAATGAGTATAGTTATAATGAACTGGACATAGAAGAAGATTTAGACATAGTAAAAGAAAGACTAAGCACATCAAAAAGATTGAGTTTTGAAGTAGGACAAACATCATCAAATAAAACAAACACATCAGATAAGGTAGGATATAAAATACCTAAACTTATAGAGCAATTACCAGGAGAAATAAAACATCATCATTATTACATAACATGAGTAATGAATGGAAGAAAATACTTAATACTAATAAATACAGGACAAGAAAAAAACTATATAACAAGAGAATTAATCACAGAAGATGAGATACTAACTAGTTAAAAATTATATCCCGAATTACATAAAGGAATGATAACTAGTGAAGAAATAGCAGAAAAAAGAAATAATTATAGGAGGAATAATTATGATAATAAGATTTAAAATATACCAAGGAGATAAAAATATTATATTAGGAATAAAATGGCTAGAAAAAGTTAAACCATACAACTTAGATAATGAACAACTAATCATACATTATGAAAATAAGAAAGTAACAATAAAAAGAACTATATTATAAATATGAAAATACATATATTAGTAAAAATAATAGTGGAAGGATACTACAATAGATACTACACACCTATGATAGACACAGGATCAGAAGTAAATTTATGTAGATATAATTGCCTACCAGAAGAGAAATGGAAAAAACTTAGAACACCCTTACCAGTAACAGGATTTAACAACGAAGGAAGCATAATTACTCACAAATCAAAAAAATATAAAAATACAAATATGGGATAAAATACTTACTATAGAAGAAATATACAATTTTGAATTACCCACAAGAGATATTTTACTAGGAATACCATTTTTAGATAAATTATACCCACATGTAATAACTAAAACACATTGGTGGTTTACAATACCATGTAAACAAAAAATAGGAGCAAAAAGAGTTCTAAAAAGAAAAGAAAAACAACTAATTGGATAAAAGGAAGTGAGAAAATAACACAAAAATTAGAAAATGAAAAAGAAGATACTAATAAAATAGAATTAATTATTTTTTCAATAAATACAGTTAACATAATCCAAGAAAAACTAGAACCATTGTATAGTGAAAACCCATTACAAGGTTGGAAAAACATAAAACAAAGGTAAAAATAGAGCTAATTGATGAAAATAGTATAATAACACAAAAACCCTTAAAATACAATTTTAAAGATTTAAATGAATACATATTGATGAATTACTAGAGCAAGGTTATATACAGGAGAGCAATAGTAAACATACAAGTCCATCATTTATAGTAAATAAACATAGTTAACAAAAAAGAGGAAAAAGTAGAATGATTATAGATTATAGAAACCTAAATGCAAAAACAAAAACATATAACTACCCAATACCAAACAAAATACTAAAAATAAGACAAATCCAAGGATATAACTATTTTAGTAAATTTGATTGTAAATCGGGATTTTACCACTTAAAATTAGAAGAAGAATCTAAAAAATTAACAGCATTTACTGTACCCCAAGGATTTTATGAATGGAACGTGTTACCTTTTGGATATAAAAATGCACCAGGTAGATATCAACATTTTATGGATAACTATTTCAAACAACTAGAAAATTGCATAATATATATTGATGATATATTATTATATTCAAAAACACAAGATAAACATATAAAATTACTAGAAAAATTTATACATATTATAGAAATATCGGGAATAAGCCTAAGTAGAAAAAAGGCAGAAATAATAAAAAATCAAATAGAATTTCTAGGAATAGAAATAGATAAAAGTGGAATTAAAATGCAAACTCATATAGTACAAAAGATAATAAATTCAAATGAACAATTAGATACAAAAAAGAAATTACAATCATTTTTAGGATTAGTAAACCAAGTAAGAGAATATATACCAAAATTAGCAGAAACTTTAAAACCATTGCAGAAAAATTTAAAAAAGGATATAGAGTATAACTTTAGTGAAGAAGATAAAAAACAAGTAAGAAAAGTTAAACAAATATGTAAAAATCTACCAAAACTATATTTCCCAGATGAAGATAAAAAATTTACATATATAGTAGAATCAGATGCAAGTGAAAAAAGCTATGGAGGAGTATTAAAATACAGGTATGATAAAGAAAAAATAGAACATCATTGTAGGTATTATTCAGGAACATTCATGTCACGACCCCAAATCCGGTCGTGATGGCGCCCAGCACATTGCTAAGCCAGCCTGACCAATCAATATCAACAACGGAGCTAGAAGCTCTCTTTAGCCCATTTAAGCATATTAATTCACGAAATAACAGCGATACAAATAACGAAAACGGGGAACCAAGTCCCATAATATATCAACTCCCATAGACCGAAGAGTCAAGAGTCATGAGCCTCTACTGAACATGAGTATATGATAGTTTACAAGATACCAAGTACGGAAAACAATGTCGATACAGAATCAAAGCAATAAGAAGGAATATCGGGTCCTGCGGACTCTGCAGCTACCTCGTATATCCCACAGATGTCGCCTCGAACAGCTACTGGATCACTGCTGAGAGGTACCTGGATCTGCACACAAGGTGCAGGGAGTAAAATGAGTACTGCCAGACTCAGTGGTAATAAACAAGGGTAAGACAACGCAGATAAGAAATCCGCAATAAAACACTATGTAAAGTTGTAATCGAATACCCTGTCACAAAATCAATATCAACTGTACCTGTACCAATAAGTACCAACAAAACAGTATAACAGCTAGCAGATGTAGCTAAAGGCAATGCAATGCATGATATGACCGCTACGGCGCGTAGCCCGATCCAATTTGGGTACCCGTGCTCACCGTGGGGGTTCAGACTCCGGAGGGGCTCCTACAGCCCAAGCACAATATCACTGCGGCGTGCAGTCCGATCCAACATATATACTGCTGCGGCGCGCAGCCCGATCCACTACCAGTCAGCTAATATGCAAATACAGCCTCGCAGGCTCAAAAGTAGTTTTGAAAACCTTTTTATCATTTTTTAGTTGTTAAACAGTAATACCAAGTTCCAGAGATTGGAAATAGCATGATAACAGAAATAGCTACGGATCGGTAGTAACTAACATGTCAATATGATAAGACAATGATAACGATCCTCGCGGGATCCAATAACTGGCTCACGGCCCACAAGTATACTCAACCGCCCAAGAAGGGGGTTCCTCGGTTCAAGAGTGGCTAATATCACAATATATAGTATGTAACCATCCGAGAAGAAGGTTTGACGGCTCAAGAATAGCCAATGTCATAACACAATATCATCAAGTCGGACTAAGCCATAGTCCCCAATCACAATCGACCCCGCACTCACATGAGAGTACGTGTCTCGCTGCTATACAGCGTCACAAAGTGGTATACCGGGGTTTCGAACCCGCCTGGTCATCACCCACATCTATTACTCACCTCAATACGGCGCGACGACTACTCCGCAATGCCCTTGCCACGAGAATCAAGCTCCGCACGCGTAGAATCCGATCAAATACAGTAGAAATACAACAAATTAGGCCAATGGGACGACACCCAATCAATATAACTCAATTTACATCAAAATTCCCAAAGTTGTCAAAACCCGACTTTCGGTACGCTTGTCGAAAAATTACAAAAGTCACATATTCGGAACCCTCATCTCGATACGAGTCTAGGCATATAACATTTACCAAAATCGGACTCCATTTGCCCACTCAAATCAGTGTTTTTCTTCAATTTAGGCCTAGGGCTCAAACCCACCTTTAATCTTCCATTTACAGAAATTTAACCAATGATTTCATGTTAAAATGATGTAATTAAGCCACAAAACTTACCTCCAACGAAACCCCGATGATTTCCCAGCAATCTCCCGTCAATTTCTTCTCTTGGAACTCAAAAATGGAGGTTTTGGGTATGGGGTTCGCGACTGGACTGTTCTGTTATATTAATTCACTGACTGCCAGGCGACCCTCTGCGATCGCAGCCCAAAGCTCGCGATCGCGATGCACAAATTTACCCGGCTTCAAAATTACTCTACGCGATCGCGACATTCCCTACGCGATCGCACCGCCTCATGCCTCCACACTACGCGATCGCGTGAAACCACCCGCGATCGCACTACTCTAAATCCCAGACGTACGCGATCGCACACTACACATCGCGATCGCGATGCGCAACCAACCGACCTTACGCGATCGCATCACACTTCCCGCGATCGCGATGAACAAACTTTCCGGCCTCACTCCAATACTCGACGCGATCGCAGTCTCACCCTTGCGATCGCAGAGCTTCCCAGCTTTACCCTACGCGATCGCACGCCCCAGGCTCGCGATCGCGAGGAACAAAAATCCTCTGCACTAATTGCAGCAGAAACAGCAGTGCATTTGGCACAAAATGGTCCGTTTGGACCCCCGGATTCACCCCGAGGCCCCCGGGACCCCAACGAAAACCACCAACATACTCCAAAACACGATACGAACTTGTTCCAATCATAAAAACACCATCCTAAACATCAAAATCACCAATTACACACGGATTCAAGCCTAAGTTTCTTCAAAACTTCCGAATTGCACATTCCATCAAAAACCCGACCAAACGACGTCCGAATGACCTCAAATTTTGCAGGCACATCCAAAATCACCTAACAGAGCTACTGCAACTGTTGGAATTCCATTCCGACCCCCGGATCAAAATCTCACCTACCGTTCGGATTTCGCCAAAATTCAACCTTAGCCAATTCAAGCCTATTTCTACATCGAGCCTCCAAATTCAATTCCGATCGCTCCCCTAAGTCACAAATCACCTCCCGGAACTAACCGAATCATCAGAATCCGATTTCGAGCCCTCTAACCAAATAGTCAACTCTGGGTTGACTTTCCTTATTCAAGTTTCCTTAAAAAAGGCTATATGCCTCATTTTCAATCCAATTCACTCCTAATTTACCCGATAGACTCTAACACTGATATAAAAGCATAAGACATGTATTTACAACATAACGGGGTGGTAATTCCTGTGACGACGGGCCGGGTCGTCACATTCTCCCCCTCTTAAGCAAACGCTCGTCCTCGAGCGGGTCAAGAAACATACCCGAAGTCTCAAACAAGTGAGGATATCTGCTCCGCATCTCCCGCTCGATCTCCCAAGTGGCCTCCTCCACGGGTCGACCTCTCCACTGAACCTTAACTGACGCAATCTCCTTAGACCTCAATTTTCTCACCTGACGTCCCAAAATGGCAATAGGCTCCACATCATAGGATATATCACCATCAAGCTGAATGGTACTGAAGTCTAATACATGAGACGGATCTCCAATGTACTTCCGGAGCATAGATACATGGAATACTGGATGAACGCTGGATAAGCTGGGCGGCAAGGCTAACTCATATGCCACCTCTCCAACCCTCCCGAGTATCTCAAAAGGACCAATGTACCTAGGACTCAACTTTCCTTTCTTCCCAAACCTCATGACACCCTTCATAGGTGAAACCTTCAACAATACTCTGTCACCAACCATGAAAGACAACTCTCGAACTCTACGGTCCGCATAACTCTTCTGACGAGACTGTGCTGTACGAAGCCTCTCCTGGATCAACTTTGCTCTATCCAGAGCATCCTGGACTAACTCGGTCCCTATCAACCTATCCTCACCAGGCTCAAACCATCCCACGGGGGATCTACATCGCCTGCCATACAATGCCTCATACGGGGCCATCTGAATACTCGACTGATAACTATTATTGTAGGCAAACTCAGCAAGTGGTAGGAACTCATCCCACGAACCACCAAAATCAATCACACAAGCTCGCAACATATCCTTCAAGATATAAATAGTGCGCTCAGACTGTCCGTCTGTCTGGGGTGAAATGTTGTACTCAACTCAACCCGTGTACCCATCTCTCGCCGAAATGCTCTCCAAAACTGAGAAGTGAACTGAGTACCCCTGTCGGATATGATAGACACTGGAACTCCATGCAACCGAACAATCTCTCGAATAAAGATCGCCGCCAACCGCTCCGATGAGTAGGTAGTACTAACTGGAATGAAGTGAGCTGACTTGGTCAGTCTATCCACAATCACCCATACAGAATCAAACTTCCTCGCCGTCCGAGGGAGTCCAGTAACAAAGTCCATAGTGATCCTCTCCCATTTCCACTCAGGAATATCAATGCGCTGAAATACACCACCGGGCCTCTGATGTTCGTACTTAACCTGCTAATAGTTGAGGCACCGTGCTACATGTCTAACAATGTCCATTTTCATCTTTCTCCACCAATATTGCTGTTTCAAATCTTGATACATCTTCGCGGCTCCTGGATGGATAGAATACCGCGAGCTATGGGCCTCCTCCAAAATCAACTCACGAAGGCCATCAACATTGGGCACACATATCCGGCCCTGCATCCTCAATACGCCGTCACTATCAATGGTGACATCTCTAGCATCATCATGCTGAACTCTGTCCCTAAGGACAACCAAATGTGGATCATCATACTGGCGCTCACGAATACGATCATATAGAGATGACCGAGATACCGCACAAGCCAATACCCTGCTGGGCTCCGAAATATCTAACCTCACTAGCCGATTGGCTAGCACCCGAACATCATAAGCAAATGGTCTCTCCTCAGCTGGAATATATGCCAAGCTCCCCATACTGACCGCCTTCCGGCTCAAAGCGTCGGCCACCACATTGGCCTTCCCCGGATGATATAATATAGTAATGTCATAATCCTTCAGCAACTCAAGCCATCTCCGCTGTCTCAAATTAAGGTCTTTCTGTTTGAACAAGTGCCGGAGACTACGATGGTCGGTATACACCTCACAAGACACACCGTACAAATAGTGCCTCCAAATCTTCAATGCATGAACAATGGCGGCTAGCTCCAAATCATGAACAGGATAGTTCTTCTCATGTGGCTTCAACTCCCGAGAAGCATAAGCAATTACCTTACCTTCCCGCATCAACACACAACCTATCCCCACTCTCGAGGCATCACAATAAACAGTATATGAACCCGAAGCTGATGGCAATACTAACACCGGAGTTGTGGTCAAAGCTGTCTTGAGCTTTCGAAAGCTCTCCTCGCACTCATCCGACCACACGAATGGTGCACCTTTCGGGTCAATTTAGTCAATGAAGAAGCAATGGATGAAAATCCTCGAACAAACCGGCGATAATATCCCGCCAAGCCAAGAAAACTCCTAATCTCTCTAGCTGAGGACGGTCTAGGCCAACTCTGCACCGCCTCTATCTTTTTCTGATCAACCCGAATACCATCACGAGACACCACATGCCCCATAAATGCTACGGACTCGAGCCAAAACTCGCACTTGGAGAATTTAGCATACGGCTTCTCCTCCCTCAATCTCTGCAATACAATACTCAAATGCTGAGCATGCTCCTCCTGACTAATGGAGTAGACTAGAATGTCATCAATAAACACAATCACAAATGAATCCAAATAGGGCTCGAACACACTGTTCATCAGATGCATAAATGTTGCTGGGGCGTTGGTCAGCCCAAAAGACATCACGAGAAACTCATAGTGACCATATCGGGTCCTGAATGCAGTCTTCATAATATCCGAGTCCCTGATCTTAAGCTGATGATAGCCTGAACGAAGATCGATCTTAGAAAACACCCTCGCACCCTGTAACTGATCAAACAAATCATCTATGCGCGGTAGAGGGTACTTGTTCTTCACTGTCACTTTGTTCAATTGCCTATAATCAATACACATTCGCATGGAACCATCTTTCTTTTTAACAAATAATACCGGCGCACCCCACGGAGACACACTAGGGCGGATGAAACCCTTATCCAGAAGCTCTTGAAGTTGCTCTTTCAGTTCTTTCAACTCAGCTGGTGCCATCCGATAAGGAGGAACGGATATGGGCTGAGTGCCCGGCACCAAGTCAATGCCAAAATCAATATCCCCGTTCGGTGGTATGCCCGGCAGGTCTGAGGGGAATACATCTGGGAAGTCCCTCACAACAGGTACGTAATCAATGCTAGGAGACTCAGCTCCCACATCTCTCACAAAAGCTAAGTACGATAAGCACCCTTTTTCAACCATCTTCTGAGCCTTTAAGAACGAAATAACACGGCTAGGGACGAAATCGGTCGAACCCCGCCACTCAATCTGAGAAATACCAGGAATGGCCAACGTAACTGTCTTAGCATGACAATCCAATATAGCATGGTACGGAGACAACCAGTCCATACCCAATATAACATCAAAGTCCACCATCCCTAACAATAACAAATCTGCCTGGGTCTCCAGACCCCCAATAGATATAACACAGGATCTATAGACATGATCCACAACGATCGTATCACCCACGGGGGTGGATACATGAACAAGTAAATCAAGACTACCACGAGTTGCACCCAGATGATGTGAAAAATAAGAGGACACGTAAGAATATGTGGACCTTGGATCAAATAGAACAGAGGAATCTCTGTGACAGACAGAAATGATACCTGTAATCACTGCATCGGAGGCAACTGCATCACGCCTGTCAGGAAGTGCATAGAACCGTGCCTGGCCTCCACCGGATCTCTCTTCGCCTCTGGGGCGACCACGAGAAGACTGACCTCCACCTCTACTAGACTGAGATGGTGCTGAAGATGAGGGTTGGTCCCTCTGCTGAGTCCTGTCCCTACGGAGTCGAGGGCACTGTCTCCTCATGTGGCCAAACTCACCACACTCATAACATGCACCTGGTGCTGGAGAAGGGGACTGAAGGGAACCCCTCGCCGCAGAAGAACCCTGGGCTGATGAAGTAGGTGCTGCACCCTGGGCTGGAAGGGCACTAAGTGATGACTGACCCTGCTGAAACCCCTGTCGACCACGACCATAAGAACCTCCGCTCTGCTCTGGGCGGCCTGAATGAGAAGGTCTAGATGAGCGACCTCTGCTCTGCTGGGAATGCCCTCTAGATGGAGCACCACTGAAACTACCAGAACCACGAGGCCTCTTGGCCTCCCGCTCCTCTCTCTCTCGGCGACGATCCGCCTCAATGGAGCGTGCCATATCAACAACCTGCTCAAATGATGATGACAAAACTCTCTCTCTGGTCATAAGAATGCGGATAGAGTAGTTGAGGCCATCAATGAACCTCCCGATCCTCTCCCTATCATTAGGGATCATCCATGTGGCATGCCTAGCCAACCGTGTGAATCCGAGCTCATACTGGGTCACAGACATGTCGCCCTGAACCAACCACTCGAACTAGCAACGTAGCTCCTCGCGACGAGACTGTGGTACATATTTCTCTAGAAAGAGAGTAGAGAACTGCTGCCATGTGAGAGGTGCTGCTCCTGCAAGCCTACGCCTCTCAAACTCTTCCCACCAATCAAATACGGGACTAGTGAACTGAAAGGTAGTAAATGAAACTCCGCTGGACTCAAGAATACCAGTCGTCCGCAACATCCTCTGACACTTGTCCAAGAAACCCTGGGCATCCTCGCCCTCAACGCCACTGAAATGGGGTGGCTGAAGTCTACCAAATCTCTCAAGACGACGCTGCTCGTCATCGGGCATAACCTGAACCATATGCTCTGGAGCTGGAGCTGGTGCAGCTGGAGGAAAAACCGGTGCAACCACCTGAGCGGGGACCGCCTCTGGCGTCTGAAGTCCCTGAACAACCGGCTCGGGTGTGCGAGCTGCAGGGGTCTGCTGGCCACCCCCTGTCTGAGATGTCGCTGCAACAGCAGTAGCTGAGACTACCTAAGCCAAACCGGATCACACTGATAATATCTGAGCAAGAGTCTCCTGAAGACCAGGAATAGCAATAGATACAGTCCGACCCTGAATTGGGGCTGCTGCAGCATCAACCACTGGGGGCTGCTCCTGAACTGGTACAACGGGCGGGTCAGCTGGCACTGCCTCAGCCGCCCTACCTCTACCTCTAGCACGACCGCGCCCACGGCCTCTAACATGTGGCAGTGGAGGTCATCCACCTCGTCCTGATGCTCGCGTTCTCGCCATCTGTGAGAGAATAGAATATAGAAGCTCAGTTCTCAGAACAACAAGATCGCACGACAGAGTTCAAGAAAAGTGAAGTGTTTCCTAAAGGTTCGCAGCCTCCCGAGGATAAGTACAGGCGTCCCCGTACCGATCCACAAGACTCTACTAACCGGCTCAAGACTCATGAGGCCTAGTAAACCTAGGCTCTGATACTAACTTGTAACGACCCCAAATCCGGTCGTGATGGCGCCCAGCACATTGCTAAGCCAGCCTGACCAATCAATATCAACAATGGAGCTAGAAGCTCTCTTTAGCCCATTTAAGCATATTAATTCACAAAATAACAGCGATACAAATAACGAAAACGGGGAACCAAGTCCCATAATATATCAACTCCCATAGATCGAAGGGTCAAGAGTCATGAGCCTCTACTGAACATGAGTATATGATAGTTTACAAGATACCAAGTACGGAAAACAATGTCGATACAGAATCAAAGCAATAAGAAGGAATATCGGGTCCTGCGGACTCTGCAGCTACCTCGAATATCCACAAATGTCGCCTCGCACAGCCACTGGATCACTGCTGAGAGGTACCTGGATCTGCACACAAGGTGCAAGGAGTAAAATGAGTACTGCCAGACTCAGTGGTAATAAACAAGGGTAAGACAGCGCAGATAAGAAATCCGCAATAAAACACTATGTAAAGGTGTAATCAAATACCCTGTCACAGTGTCAATATCAAATGTACCTGTACCAACAAGTACCAACAAAACAGTATAACAACTAGCAGATGTAGCTAAAATGCAATGCAATGCATGATATGACCGCTACGGCGCGTAGCCCGATCCAATTTGGGTACCCGTGCTCACTGTGGGGGTTCAGACTCCGGAGGGGCTCCTACAGCCCAAGCACAATATCACTGCGGCGTGCAGTCCGATCCAACATATATACCGCCGCGGCGCGCAGCCCGATCCACTACCAGTCAGCTAATATGCAAATACAGCCTTGCAGGCTCAAAAGTAGTTTTGAAAACATCTTTTATCATTTTTCGGTTGAAAACAGTAATATCAAGTTCCAGAGATTGGAAATAGCATGATAACAGAGATAGCTACGGATTGGTAGTAACTAACATGTCAATATGATAAGACAATGATAACGATCCTCGCGGGATCCAATAACCGGCTCACGGCCCACAAGTATACTCAACCACCCAAGAAGGGGGTTCAACGGCTCAAGAGTAGCCAATATCAACAGTATAATATGCAACCATCCGAGAAGGAGGTTCGACGGCTCATGAATAGCCTAGTATCATAACACAGTATCAGCAAGTCGGACTAAGCCATAGTCCTCAATCACAATCGACCCCGCACTCACATGAGAGTACGTGTCTC
Organism: Nicotiana noctiflora; assembly: GCA_032618575.1. Classification (NCBI taxonomy): domain Eukaryota; kingdom Viridiplantae; phylum Streptophyta; class Magnoliopsida; order Solanales; family Solanaceae; genus Nicotiana; species Nicotiana noctiflora. The sequence goes on from JASVEL010003307.1 coordinate 154,813, forward strand.
GCTGCTATACAGCGTCACAAAGTGGTATACCGGGGTTTCGAACCCGCTGGTCATCACCCACATCTATTACTCACCTCAATACGGCGCGACGACTACTCCGCAATGCCCTTGCCACGAGAATCAAGCTCCGCACGCGTAGAATCCGATCAAATACAGTAGAAATACAACAAATTAGGCCAATGGGACGACACCCAATCAATATAACTCAATTTACATCAAAATTCCCAAAGTTGTCAAAACCCGACTTTCGGTACGCTTGTCGAAAAATTACAAAAGTCACATATTCGGAACCCTCATCTCGATACGAGTCTAGGCATATAAAATTTACCAAAATCGGACTCCATTTGCCCACTCAAATCGGTGTTTTTCTTCAATTTAGGCCTAGGGCTCAAACCCACCTTTAATCTTCCATTTACAGAAATTTAACCAATGATTTCATGCTAAAATGATGTAATTAAGCCACAAAAATTACCTCCAACGAAACCCCGATGATTTCCCAGCAATCTCCCGTCAATTTCTTCTCTTGGAACTCAAAAATGGAGGTTTTGGGTATTAAACCCGCGACTGACCAGTTCTGTTATATTAATTCACTGACTGCCAGGCGACCCTCTGCGATCGCAGCCCAAAGCTCGCGATCGCGATGCACAAATTTACCCGGCTTCAAAATTACTCTACGCGATCGCGACATTCCCTACGCGATCGCACTGCCTCATGCCTCCACACTACGCGATCGCGTGAAACCACCCGCGATCGCACTGCTCTAAATCCCAGACCTACGCGATCGCACACTACACATCGCGATCGCGATGCGCAACCAACCGACCTTACGCGATCGCATCACACTTCCCGCGATCGCGATGAACAAACTTTCCGGCCTCACTCCAATACTCGACGCGATCGCAGTCTCACCCTTGCGATCGCAGAGCTTCCCAGCTTTACCCTACGCGATCGCACGCCCCAGGCTCGCGATCGCGAGGAACAAAAATCCTCTGCACTAATTGCAGCAGAAACAGCAGTGCATTTGGCACAAAATGGTCCGTTTGGACCCCCGAATTCATCCCGAGGCCCCCGAGACCCCAACGAAAACCACCAACATACTCCAAAACACGATACGAACTTGTTCCAATCATAAAAACACCATCCTAAACATCAAAATCACCAATTACACACGGATTCAAGCCTAAGTTTCTTCAAAACTTCCGAATTGCACATTCCATCAAAAACCCGACCAAACGACGTCCGAATGACCTGAAATTTTGCAGGAACATCCAAAATCACATAACGAAGCTACTGCAACTGTCGGAATTCCATTCCGACCCCTGGATCAAAATCTCACCTACCGTTAGGATTTCGCCAAAATTCAACCTTAGCCAATTCAAGCCTATTTCTACACCGTGCCTCCAAATTCAATTCCGATCGCTCCCCTAAGTCACAAATCACCTCCCGGAACTAACCAAATCATCAGAATCCGATTCCGAGCCCTCTAACCAAATAGTCAACTCCGGGTTGACTTTCCTTATTCAAGTTTCCTTCACAAAGGCTATATGCCTCATTTCCAATCCAATTCACTCCTAACTCACCCGATAGACTCTAACACCGATATAAAATCATAAAACATGTATTTACAATATAACGGGGTGGTAATTCTCGTGACGACGGGCCGGGTCGTCACATTACAAACCCGGAGATAAAATGGGAAATCGATAGAAAAGAATTATATGCAGTATATAAATGTTTATTGCCATTTGAACCATATATTGTATATAATAAGTTTATTATAAGAACAGATAATACACAAGTAAAATGGTGGCTAACCAGGAAGATACAAGATTCAGTTACAACAAAGGAAATACGAAGGCTTGTATTGAATATACCGAATTTTACATTTACAATTGAAGTAATTAGTACTAACAAAAATATGATTGCAGACTACCTATCAAGACAAAGCTACACAAACTGAAGAAATAGATACAACAAAAGATATAATCTCAATCCTTGAGAAATTATCCTCTCAAATGGATAATATGGGAACGAGAATACAAAAGCTAGAAGATGCCAAAAATCTAAGTCAGCAGCATGACTCTAAAAATGCGTATATAAGTCAATCGGTAGACTATAAAATTCCAGAGCTACAAGGTGACGTTGGGAAACACCTAAAAACCCATAACGTTTGTTCAGTTACAGCTGCAGGAAGTTCATCTACAAAGAAAGGAGTTAGAAATACGAACATGAACAAAATATTTGACAAACCATACATACCCAAAATACCAAAAGACCCATTATTCGTGTCACGACCCCAAATCCGATCGTGATGGCGCCCAGCACACTGCTTGTGACGACCCGGCCCGTCTTCACGGAAATTATCACCCCGTTATGTTGTAATTACATGTTTTATGCTTTTATATCAGTGTCAGAGTCTATCGGGTGAGTTAGGAGTAAATTGGATTGAAAATGAGGCAAATAGCCTTTTTTTTAAAGAAACTTGAATATGGAAAGTCAACCTAGAGTTGACTATTTGGTTAGAGGGCTCGGAATTGAATTCTGATGATTTGGATAGTTTCGGGGGATCATTTATGACTTAGGAGAGCAATCGGAAGTGAATTTGGAGGCCCGGTGTAGTTTTAGGCTTGAATTGGCTAAGGTTGAATTTTGGCGAAATCCGAACGGTAGGTGAGATTTTGACCCAAGAGACGGAATGGAATTCCGACAGTTGCAGTAGCTCCGTTAGGTGATTTTGGATATGCCTGCAAATTTTTAAGTCATTCGGACATCGTTTGGTCGGGTTTTTGATCGAATGTGAATTTTTGAAATTAAAGTTAAACTTAAGCTTGAATTTGTTGAAAATGGACAATTTTGATGTTAACGATAGAGTTTTGACGATTGGAACAAGTTTGAATGATGTTAAAAGAGGTGTTAGTACTTTTGGTTGAGGTCCCGGAGGCTTCGGGGTAAATTCGGATGCCCAACGGGTCATTTTTGGAAGATTTTTGCCGTTTTGAGCATAAATGTAATGATCCAAAGGTCTATTTTTCGTTCTAGAGATCCAAATTTGATTTCGAGACTTTGAGAATTTAAATAATGAATTATAGGAATGATCCGGAAATTTTGGTTTAATTTCATCAAGTCGCGATTGGGTTTTTGAGGCGAAACATGAGTTAATTGTTTAACAAGCAAAATTGATGTTGCACTTAGCAAATGAGATCCAAATTCAGTTTTGTTTGAACCACTGGATCCGTATCAAAATTATGGAGTCATAGGAAAAAGAATCGTCGAATTCCGAGTTCGTATGATTGAGTTATAGCATTTTTAGTGAAATAAAAAGCTGCTGCAATTTTCTGGGACAAATCTCGTATTTTCGCTTCTGCGATGAACAGTACCCGCAGAAGCGGGTGAACAGTGATATTCCGCTTCTGCGATGAACAGTGAAATCGCACCTGCGGTGAACAGTAACCGCAGATGCGAAAATCGCTGGACATATAATTTGGGGCAGTCCGAGATGTTTCTTCATTTTTGGAGCTATGGAGCTCGGATTGAAGCGATTTTCGAAGCGATTTTCACCATATGGATGGGGGTAAGTGTTCTATATCCAAAAGTGATTATATTTAATGATTCCATGGTTATTTTCATCAAGTATTAGTGAATCAAATGGAAGAAATCGGAGAAAATTTATAAACTTTTCAAAAACAAAAATTTAGGATTTGAAGGGTCATTTGTGGTCCGATTTGGAAGTTCTTGGTATGTACGGACTCGTAGAGAGACGAGGATTCCGAAAATATGAGTTTCGAAATTTTTCGAGGTGTGGGCCCGAGGCTCGGGTTTTGCCATATTTCGTGATTTTTGATATTTTTCGAGTTCTTTCGATTGAGTTATGTTCCATTAGCCTATTTTGATATATTTGTATTGATTTTGACTAGTTTTGATGTGCGTGGATGCTGGTTCGAGGAGCTAAGGCATCGCGGGCATGAGTTTTCGTCGGTTCGAGGTGGGTAATACTTGTAAATGATGTCCTGAGGGTTAGTAAACCCCGGACTTGCACATCTTAGTGCCGTGTTGAGGTGACTTGCACGCCGGATAACGGGCGTGGGGTAGAGCACCATTGGGGATCGTGACTTGGTCCGTCCCGCGTAATAAATAATAACACCAAATTGTTGAAATGAATTGGACTGATTATCATGTTTAGGCTTCGTGCCGATTATTTGAATCCTTCAGGGATTGGTATCATTGTCTTGATAACACTGTGCATATTTTATTCTAAATTTAAGGTTTTAAATGGTATTTTGCTATTCATCATTTTTATAAGATTATGAAAAACTTGAACAAGGTCTTAATAACATTTTTTAGCTGTGAGCTAATATGATATTGTTGCCCGTAGGGCTTTCTTGATTATTTGTTAGACTGATTGGGGCCGAGGGCCATATGTTAGAGCATGACAATTTATGTGAGCATATGCATACACATGCATGGATCGGACTGCACGCCGCAGTGGTATATGGATCGGGCTGCGCGCCGCAGCAGGTGTGATATTAATATTGTGCTTGGGCTGTAGGAGCCCCTCCGGAGTCTGAACCCCCACAGTGAGCACGGGTACCCAAATTGGATCGGGCTACACGCCGTAGCGGTCATATGCATTGCATGTCATACATACATTGGTTTACGTGTACTACGTGGCATAACATTTAGCACTCATACATTACTGGCACACATGCATTAGTTGCCTTATTGACCAGATCTCCTGGTGCAAATTGATAAGGAGTGCTGAGCCCGAGGGGCTGATTTGAGTGCGGACTTGCACTGCTTGAGATTGTATCCTGGTATTAGTATATTATCATGAAAGAAAGTAGCTAAAAATTGAGATTTCTAAATAATCTACTCACATATGCTGGTAAGGGATAAAAAGATAGTTCTGTATTGTGTAGCATGAGATAATGCCTATCGTGATTTTCTTCCCTTCAGCATTATTTACTTTTATTACTACTAAGTTGGAAGTACTCACACCCGACTCCCTGCACCTTGTGTGCAGATCCAGGTACATCACAACTGTGACGACCCAAAGGGTCATCACTTATTTTATTAATCATTTCGAGCTTCCGAGGCCTTGAAAACCTCATTCCATGTTGCCTCGATTTACGTGCACAATCCGAGCATGTAGCCGGAAAGATTTTGTGATAGAAAATATGAATTCTATGAGAAATTTGGATAAAAATGATAATAATATTGATATGGTTGACTTCGGTCAACATTTTTGGTAAACGGATCCGGACCCGAGATTGGATGGTCCCGAGAGGTCCGTAGGAAAATATGGGACTTGGACATGCGTCCGGAGTCGAATTCCGAGGCCTAGAGCCCAAGTTATGAATTTTTCTATGAAATTATTTTTGATGTAATTGTTAAAGGAAATGAATTAATTGACCTTGGTATCGGGACTCGTATTTTGGTTTCGACGCCCGGTACAAGTCTTAAATATTATATATGTGATTTCTGTAAAGTTTGGTGACATTTGGATGTCGTTTGAGATGTTTTGGACCTTGAGTCCCAAGTTTGAAAGTTTTGAAAAACCAAAGGTATGAAAATCATGAATTTGAGGCTTGATTTGATGAAAACGATGTGATATTGGCGATGTGATCGCACGAACAAGTTCATAATGTGTTTTTGAGGTTGTGTACATGTTTGGTTTGGAGCCCGGGGGCTCGGGTAAAGATTTGATAGGCCGTTGGATTAAATTCTGAAATGTTGCACTGCTGGTTTTTCACCCAACTGTTGGCTTCGCAATTGCGAAGCATTTCTCGCAATTGCGAAGGGGACTGATCAAGGCAGGGCTCGCAAATGCGAACCCTGATCGCAAATGCGAAACCCTCATGCTCAGCCTTGTTCGCAAATGCGAACAATTGTTCGCAAATGCGAACGTCCCCAGGGCCTGCCTATGTTCGCAAATGCGAACACAGTTCGCAAATGCGAACATTCCCTATACTGCATGTGTTCGCAAATGCGAACCATTGTTCGCAAATGCGAACACTGCCCTATACAGCCTATGTTCGCAAATGCGAACATTAGTTCGCAAATGCGAACACCGCCTTTGTTTGCCAGTGTTCGCAAATGCGAACAAATGTTCGCAAATGCGAACTTCCCAGCCTTAGCTTATTTTTCAAACTCCAGAAATTGGTCGGGGTTCGCAATTGCGAACCCATGTTCGCAAATGCGAAACACAGACCTGTAAAACACGATTTTAAGTTCATTTCTTCACTTTTTACAAAACAAAAACACACATTTGCGATTCTTCACGGATTCCTTCTTCATCAAAACAATTGTAAGTCACTTTTTACTTAATTCTTTCAATTCCTAACATCATTAAACATGTTTTTCATTAAAAATCAAAGGTTTTCATGGTAGAATTCTTGTTTTTGTTAGAAAATAGGGTTTTTCATAAATTGGGAAATTGGACCTCGAACTGAGGTCCGATTTTGAAACAAATCATATACATGAACTCGTGGGGGGATGGGTAACCGGATTTTGGTCCTAACCCCGAGTTCCGACCATGTGGGCCCGGGGTTGAAATTCACTATTTCGGGCATAATGTTGTAAAAGATGTATTTGGTCTTAAGAATTAGTTTGTTGAGTAGTATTGATGATATTAAATCAATTGTGTATAGATACGATTGGATTGGAGCCAAAGTTGAAAGAAAAAGACATTTCCACGGATTGAATTGTTCATAAACACTCGAGGTAAGTGTTTGTTCTATCCTAGCTTGAGGGAATAGGATTATGTGTTATGTGTTATGTGATCGAGTGCGGTGTATGGGCTGTGGTGACGAGCATCCATACACTGGCGTCTAGTATGACCGTTTGTAGATGAATTGTTGAACCTTTGCCAGGTTGTAGAATTGTTATTGTTCTCCCTTGTCGGGACTTGTTGTGAAGATGATTATTGATTGCCCTTGATGGGACGGTTTATGAATTACTGTTTCTTTCTTTGCCCTTAACTGTGATTGTTATTTGGGTGAGGAAGAGTGATAATGCACGAAGGGTGATGTCGTGCCATGTTTATTTATTTATGCACGAAGGTTAATGCCGTGCCATGTTTTATTGATTATGCACGAAGGATCATGCCGTGCCCTGTTATTGAACCATGTACGAAGGATCATGCCGTACTATGGATGTGAGGATGAGAGTAAAAGCACGAAGGGTGATGCCGTGTACTTTATTTGCTTATTTGGTGAGGATGAGAGTAAAAGCACGAAGGGTGATGTCGTGCAACCGCTTGCTATTTCTTGAATTGATATTACTTGTGTTTACATTATACTTTGTTTTTCCTTGTGAATTTATTAAATGTGGTTAATTGTTGAATTTTTTGAGATATTCCTCATTGTGCTAATACTTGGTTAATTCTTGTTATTCTATAGTATACATATATATATTGAATTGTACAGGTTTATGTGGGTGTCTGGTCCTAGGCTTGTCACTACTTCGCCGGGATAGGCCAGGCACTTACCAGCACATGGGGTCGGTTGTGCTGATATTACACTTCTGTGCATTTTTGCACAGGTCCAGGTTACGATCAGGAGCAGCAGCAGCAGTAAATCGATTGCGTGGGAGTTGATCACATTTTGAGACCGAGGTAGCTTGCAGACGTCCGCAGGCCCGGCGTCTCTCTCTTTATTTATGTTATTAGCTGTAGTCTCTTTGTTCCGAGACAAACAGAATTATGTTATATTTCCTTCGGACTTTTATGTGTAGTATTCCATAGTAGTTCGTGAGTTGGTGACTCCACGTCTTGGGTAGAGGATTTCAGTATGATTTTCACTTTATAATTAGTTATTTCTATTTCGATAAAGTATTCCGCATTTATTTAATTAAAATTGTGTTAAAAACAGGATAGTATGAATACAGTGGCTTGCCTAGCTACCACGAGTAGGCGCCATCACGATCCCGATGTTGGGGGAAAAATCCGGGTCGTGACAAGTTGGTATCAGAGCTCTAGGTTACATAGGTCTCACCACTCACGAACAAGCTTAGTAGAGTTTGAGAGATAGGTACGGAGACGTCTGTACTTGTCCTCCAGAGTCTATTGAGTTATGAAAGAGTCTCTCATTTGTTCTTTCTTGTCGTGCGACTTGTTCCTCAATTACTGATTGGATTTCTATTCTGTCCTTTCGCAGATGGTGAGGACACGCGCTTCTTCGTCCGCTGACCAGCAGCCCGAGCCCCAGGCAGCTCCCGTGAGGGCAGGGGCCAAGGCCGTATCAGAGGCCGTGGTAGGGGTAGAGCTCAGCCCCAGGCAGCTACCCCAGAGGTGGAACCTCATATTGAGATTGACGAGGAGGTTCCAGTCCCAGCAGCTCTAGTGGGCCCAGCTCAGGTCTCGGGAGAGGCTTTATTTACCCCGGATCTCCGGGATGCTTTGGTCAGAATAGCGAGATTCATGGACAGCATTGCCAGAGCGGGTTTATTATCAGTTGCCCCAGCCACTTCTCGGGCTGGAGGAGGGGCCCAGACTCCTATTGCTCGTACTCCGGAGCCAGTAGCTCCTCAGCCTCAGGCACCAGTAATTCAGCCAGCTGTGGCCACTCAGTCAGGTACCACAGCTTATGCCGGCGATGGAGCGGCCATGACTTTCGATTCGTTATGGAGGCTTGATCGGTTCTCCAAGCTATTTACCACTACATTCAGTGGAGCCGCATCAGAGGATCCTCAGGACTTCTTATTCAGTTGCCATGATATTTTCAAGACTGTGGGGATCGTGGAGTCCAATGGAGTTGACTTCTGTACATTCAGGCTTTTAGGATCCGCCAAGACTTGGTGGAGGAATTATTGTTTGACTAGACCAACAGGGTCCCCGGCTTTATCATGGGATCAGTTTGCAGAGCTATTTATGGAGAAGTTTCTCCCTGCTACTCAGCGAGATGCACTTTGGAGGCAGTTTGAGCGCCTCCATCAGGGCACTATGACAGTTACACAGTATGAGACGAGATTTGTCGATTTGGCTCGTCATGCAGTGGTGATACTTCCCACGGAGCGGGAGAGGGTCCGCGGGTTTATAGATGGGCTTAATCAGCCGATTAGACTCCAGATGGCTATGGGCGTGGGAAGTGACATATCATTTCAGGAGGCAGCCAATGCAGCACGCAGAGTTGAGATGGCTCTTGCTAGGGGAGGCGATTATTCTTCGGATAAGAGGCCTCGTCATACAGGTAGATTTGGTGGTTCTTCCTCTGGTAGCAGAGAATCCTTTGATAGAGGCCAGTCTTCCAGGCCTTTTCATTCCGCCCTTCAGGCTTCACAGGGTGGACCAGGTGATCGTGGTTTTTGGGGGCATTATTCAGACCAGCCTCCTATTAATGCTCAGCCTCTTCAGAGTGTTCGTGGAGGCCATTCAGAGGTCGTCAGGGCCAGCAGCCCTATCAGTCTAAGAGTTGCTACGGTTGTGGTGACCCAGGTCATTTTATCAGGTATTGCCCTCTAGCAGCGGGCAACTCTCAGCAGCGAGGTTCTCGTCCTATGATTCAGGCCCCAGCTGACCCTCAGCCTGCCCAGCCAGCCGAGGCGGGGGTAGAGATTATAGAGGTGGAGGTCGAGACCGTAGAGGTGGAGACCGTCCAGCCAGAGGTAGAGGTCAGCTAGTTGATGGTCGTCCTAGAGACGCAGCTCAGAGGGGAGGTGCAGATCCCCGATTCTATGCTTTACCAGCCAGGCCAGAGGCAGAGGCATCGGATGCCGTGATTACAGGTACTATTCTTGTGTGTGGCAGAGGTGCTTCAGTATTATTTGACCCGGGATCTACATATTCCTATGTGTCTTCCTACTTCGCACCGTATTTGGTCGTGCCCGCCTATGCTCTGGATATTCCAGTTTATGTGGCTACACCAGTGGGTGACTCCATTGTAGTCGATCGGGTGCATCGTACGTGCGTAGTTATATTTGGGGGTCTTGAGACCCGTGTTGATCTGTTGCTTTTGGACATGGTAGATTTTGATGTCATATTGGGGATGGACTGGTTGTCCCCATACCATGCTATTCTTGATTGTCATGCTAAGACTGTCACCGTAGCCTTGCCAGAATCACCCCAATTAGAGTGGAAGGGTACCTCAAGCCACTCCGTTCGCACCGTTATTTCTTATGTTAAGGCTCGACGTATGGTCGAGAAGGGGTGTCTAGCTTATTTGGCTTATGTTCGTGATTCCAGCGCAGAGGTTCCTTCCATTGAGTCAGTCCCTATTGCACGGGAGTTTCCTGAGGTTTTTCCTTCAGACCTGCCGGGCATGCCACCCGACAGGGATATTGATTTCTGTATTGATCTGGCACCGGCACTCAGCCCATCTCTATTCCACCCTATCGTATGGCCCCGCCGGAGCTAAAAGAGTTGAAAGATCAGTTGCAGGACCTTCTTGAGAAGGGCTTTATCAGGCCCAGTGTTTCCCCCTAGGGAGCACCTGTATTATTTGTAAAGAAGAAAGATGGCTCGATGCGAATGTGTATTGATTACCGGCAGTTAAACAAGGTGACTATCAAAAATAAGTATCCACTGCCGAGGATTGATGATTTGTTTGACCAGCTCCAGGGAGCGAGAGTATTCTCTAAAGATAGACTTGAGGTCAGGCTACCATCAGCTGAAGATCAGGGCGGCTGACATTCCTAAGACAGCCTTTCGCTCTAGATATGGGCATTTTGAGTTCTTGGTCATGTCCTTCGGGTTGACCAATGCCCCAACAGCATTCATGGAGTTGATGAATCGGGTATTCGGGCCTTACTTAGATCTGTTCGTGATAGTCTTCATAGATGACATCCTGGTATATTCCCGCAGCCAGGAAGAGCACGAGCAACACCTCAGAGTGGTTCTTCAGACTCTGAAATATAACCAGCTATATGCCAAATTTTCTAAATGTGAGTTCTGGCTGAGTTTGGTAGCATTTCTAGGTCACATTGTATCAGTGGAAGGTATTCAGGTAGACCCAAAGAAGATTGAGGCAGTCCAGAATTGGCCTCGACCAGCTTCAGTGACTGAGATCCGGAGTTTCTTGGGATTAGCAAGTTACTACCGTCGTTTTGTAGAGGGGTTTTCTTCTATTGCAGCCCCGATGACCAGGTTGACCCAGAAGGGTGTCCAGTTCCAGTGGTCAGAGGAGTGTGAGGCGAGCTTTCAGAAGCTCAAGACAGCCTTGACCACCGCACCAGTGTTGATACTACCTACAGGTGCAGGGCCTTATACACTTTATTGTGACGCATCTCATACAAGGCTTGGAGCGGTATTGATGCAGGATGGTAAGGTTATCGCTTATGCTTCGAGGCGGTTAAAGATACATGAGAAGAATTATCCAGTTCATGATCTTGAGTTAGCAGCAGTGGTTCATGCCTTAAAGATCTGGAGGCATTATCTATATGGTGTGACATGTGAGGTGTACACTGATCACAAAAGCCTACAATACTTGTTCAAGCAGAAGGAGTTGAATCTACGACAACGGAGATGGTTAGAGTTGCTAAAAGACTATGATGTTACTATCTTATATCACCCAGGTAAGGCCAATGTGGTGGCCGATGCTTTGAGTAGAAAGTATGCCAGCATGGGTAGTCTTGCATACATTCCGGTCAGTCAGAGACCATTAGCTCTAGATGTCCAGGCCTTAGCCAACCGGTTCGTGAGATTAGACATTTCTGAGCCTAGCAGGGTGTTAGCCCGCACGGTCGCTCGTTCTTCTTTATTAGAGCGTATCCGTGAGAGGCAATTTGATGATCCTCATTTGCGTGAGTTGAGAGATACAGTACAACGGGGAGGTGCCACACAGGTAAATCTAGATGATGACGGGGTATTGAAATTGCAGGGTCGAGTTTGTGTGCCTAATGTCGAAGGAATTCGAGAGTTGATCTTAGCAGAGGCCCACAGTTCGCGGTATTCTATTCACCCAGGCGCCGCGAAGATGTACCAGGACTTACGGCAACACTATTGGTGGCACAGAATGAAGAAAGATATCGTTGCGTATGTCGCTCGGTGTCTAAATTGTCAGCAGGTGAAATATGAGCACCAGAGACCTGGTGGTGTATTCCGGAGGATTGAAATTCCCGAGTGGAAATGGGAGCGGATCACTATGGACTTCGTTACTCTGGACTTCCTTTGACTCGGAGGAAATTTGATGCTATTTGGGTCATTGTTGATAGGTTGACCAAGTCAGCACACTTTATTCCAATATCCGTCTCCTACTCGTCGGAGAGGTTAGCGGAGGTTTACATTAGGGAGATTGTTCGTCTCCATGGGGTGCCGTATCTATTATCTCTGATCGGGGAACGCAGTTTACCTCGCGGTTCCGGAGAGCGGTCCAGTGTGAGTTAGGCATGCAGACCGAGCTGAGTACGACATTTCATCCTCGGACGGATGGCCAGTCCGAGAGGACTATTCGGATACTAGAGGACATGCTTCGAGCTCCGTGTTATTGATTTCGGAGGCTCGTGGGACCAGTTTCTGCCATTAGCACAGTTCGCCTACAATAACAGTTACCAGTCTAGCATCCGGATGGCTCCGTATGAGGCGTTGTATGGTAGGCGATGTCGATCACCAGTTGGATGGTTTGAACCGGAGAGGCTCGGTTGTTGGGTACAGACTTAGTTCAGGAGGCCTTGGATAAGGTCAAGACTATTCAAGAGAGATTGCGTTCAGCTCAGTCCAAGCAGAAGACTTATGCGGATCGTAAGGTTCGAGATGTAGATTTCATGGTTGGTGAACGAGTATTGCTGCGAGTGTCGCCTATGAAGGGCGTGATGAGGTTCGGGAAGAAGGGCAAGCTCAGCCCTAGGTATATTGGTCCATTTGAGATTCTAGACAGAGTGGGAGGGGTGGCTTACAGATTAGCTTTGCCGCCTAGCTTATCAGCCGTGCATCTAGTTTTTCACGTATCTATGCTTCGGAGATACCACGGCGATCCCACTCATGTGTTAGACTTCAGTACTGTCCAATTGGACAATGATCTATCTTACGAGGAGGAGCCGGTGGCTATTCTAGACCGGCAGATTCGACAGTTGAGGTCGAAGAGTTATCCTTCTGTGCGTGTTCAGTGGAGAGGTCAGCCTCCTGAGGCATCGACCTGGGAGTCCGAGTCTGATATGCGGAGCCGTTACCCACACTTGTTTCCTGACTCGGTACTTCTTTCTTTTGTCCGTTCGAGGACGAACGGTTGTTTTAGAGGTGGAGATTGTGACGACCCAAAGGGTCATCACTTATTTTATTAATAATTCGAGCTTCTGAGGCCTTGAAAACCTCATTCCATGTTGCCTCAATTTACGTGCACAATCCGAGCATGTAGCCGGAAAGATTTTGTGATAGAAAATATGAATTCTATGAGAAATTTGGATAAAAATGATATTAATATTGATATGGTTGACTTCGGTCAACATTTTTGGTAAACGGATCCGGACCCGAGATTGGATGTTCCCGAGAGGTCCGTAGGAAAATATGGGACTTGGACATGCGTCCGGAGTCGAATTCCTGAGGCCTAGAGCCCAAGTTATGAATTTTTCTATAAAATTGTTTTTGATGTAATTGTTAAAGGAAATGAATTAATTGACCTTGGTATCGGGCTCGTATTTTGGTTCCGACGCCCGGTACAAGTCTTAAATATTATATATGTGATTTCTGTAAAGTTTGGTGACATTTGGATGTCGTTTGAGATGTTTTGGACCTTGAGTCCCAAGTTTGAAAGTTTTGAAAAACCAAAGGTATGAAAATCATGAATTTGAGGCTTGATTTGATGAAAACGATGTGATATTGGCAATGTGATCGCACGAACAAGTTCATAATGTGTTTTTGAAGTTGTGTACATGTTTGGTTTGGAGCCCGGGGGGCTCGGGTAAAGATTTGATAGGCCGTTGGATTAAATTCTGAATTTTTGCACTGCTGGTTTTTCACCCAGCTGTTGGCTTCACAATTGCGAAGCATTTCTCGCAATCGCGAATGGGGCAGATCAAGGCAGGGCTCGCAAATGCGAACCCTGATCGCAAATGCGAAACCCCTCATGCTCAGCCTTGTTCGCAAATGCGAACAATTGTTCGCAAATGCGAACGTCCCCAGGCCTGCCTATGTTCGCAAATGCGAACACAGTTCGCAAATGCGAACACTGCCCTATATTGCCTTGGTTCGCAAATGCGAACCATTGTTCGCAAATGCGAACACTACCCTATACAGCCTATGTTCGCAAATGCGAACATTAGTTCGCAAATGCGAACACTCCCTTTTTCTGCCAGTGTTCGCAAATGCGAACAAATGTTCGCAAATACGAACTTCCCAACCTTAGCCTATTTTTCAAACTTCAGAAATTGGTCGGGGTTCGCAATTGCGAACCCATGTTCGCAAATGCGAACACAGAGACCTGTAAAACACGATTTTAAGTTCATTTCTTCACTTTTTACAAAACAAAAACACACATTTGCGATTCTTCACGGATTCCTTCTTCATCAAAACAATTGTAAGTCACTTTTTACTTAATTCTTTCAATTCCTAACATCATTAAACATGTTTTTCATTAAAAATCAAAGGTTTTCATGGTAGAATTCTTGTTTTTGTTAGAAAATAGGGTTTTTCATAAATTGGGGAATTGGACCTCGAATTGAGGTCCAATTTAGAAACAAATCATATACATGAACTTGTGGGGGGATGGGTAACCGGATTTTGGTCCTAACCCCGAGTTCCGACCATGTGGGCCCGGGGTTGAAATTCACTATTTCGGGCAAAATGTTGTAAAAGATGTATTTGGTCTTAAGAATTAGTTTGTTGAGTAGTATTGATGATATTAAATCAATTGTGTATAGATACGATTGGATTGGAGCCAAAGTTGAAAGAAAAAGACATTTCCACGGATTGAATTGTTCATAAACACTCGAGGTAAGTGTTTGTTCTATCCTAGCTTGAGGGAATAGGATTATGTGTTATGTGTTATGATTATTAATTGCCCTTGTTGGGACAGTTTATGAATTACTGCTTCTTTCTTTGCCCTTAACTGTGATTGTTATTTGGGTGAGGAAGAGTGATAATGCACGAAAGGTGATGCCGTGCCATGTTTATTTATTTATGCACGAAGGTTAATGTCGTGCCATGTTTTATTGATTATGCACGAAGGATCATGCCGTGCCCCTGTTATTGAACCATGTACGAAGGATCATGCCGTACTATGGATGTGAGGATGAGAGTAAAAGCACGAAGGGTGATGCCGTGTACTTTATTTGCTTATTTGGTGAGGATGAGAGTAAAAGCACGAAGGGTGATGCCGTGCAACCGCTTGCTATTTCTTGAATTGATATTACTTGTGTTTACATTATACTTTGTTTTTTCCTTGTGAATTTATTAACTGTGGTTAATTGTTGAATTCTTTGAGATATTCCTCATTGTGCTAATACTTGGTTAATTCTGGTTATTCTATGGTATACATATATATATTGAATTGTACAGGTTTATGTGGGTGTCCTGGTCCTAGGCTTGTCACTACTTCGCCGGGATAGGCCAGGCACTTACCAGCACATGGGGTCGGTTGTGCTGATACTACACTTCTGTGCGTTTTTGCACAGGTCCATGTTACGATCAGGAGCAACAGCAGCAGTAAATCGATTGCGTGGGAGTTGATCATATTTGAGACCGAGGTAGCTTGCAGACGTCCGCAGGCCCGGCGTCTCTCTCTTTATTTATGTTATTAGCTGTAGTCTCTTTGTTCCGAGACAAACAGAATTATGTTATATTTCCTTCGGACTTTTATGTGTAGTATTCCATAGTAGTTCGTGAGTTGGTGACTCCACGTCTTGGGTAGAGGATTTCAGTATGATTTTTACTTTGTAATTAGTTATTTCTATTTCGATAAAGTATTCCACATTTATTTAATTAAAATTGTGTTAAAAATAGGATAGTATGAATACAGTGGCTTGCCTAGCTACCACGAGTAGGCGCCATCACGATCCCGATGTTGGGGGAAAAATCCGGGTCGTACATCACAGAAGGGCTGATTCTATTGCGGCTCGGGAGTGCTTTTGGACGGTCGAGGTAGCTGCCAGCGTTCGCAGGACCTGATTCTCCAGTTTGTCTGTATTTTGTTCTGATCATCCCACACTTGTGCACAGTTATATTCACTATTTACACTTTGTATACTCTGTAGAGGCTCATGACTCTTGACCCTTCGGTCTATGGGAGTTGGTATGCGTTGGGACTTGGTTCCCCTATTTCGATATATCCATCACTGTTATTTTATAATTGTTATGCTTAAATGGGATAAGGCGAGCTCATAGCTCTATGATTATTACTGATTGGTCGGGCTGGCCTAGCAGTGTGCTGGGCGCCATCACGACCGGATTTGGGGTCGTGACAAGTTGGTATCAGAGCCTAGGTTTACTAGGCCTCATGAGTCTTGATCCGATTAGTAGAGTCTTGTGGATCGGCACGGGGACGCCTGTACTTATCCTCGGGAGGCTGCGAACCTTTAGGAAACACTTCACATTTCTTGGAATTCTTATCGTGCGCACTTGATTCAGCTTGAGATATAATTTTGAAATTCCTTCCGCACGTTTGTGTACGCATCGAACGCTTAGTAATATAATTGACTTATGGCTTGCAATTCCCCGATCGAGGGGTGAGATATAATCTCCATGAGTTCATGTTGGGCCAGTCGGGAGGACTTGAGGCCGGATCCTTGTCTATGGCTTGAGCACCAAGGTATTAATTTTGCGAGTCGGCATTATGAAGTTCATACGATCGGTACTGATCCTTATTGTGCAAATGGCGGTTTGATAATGGGAGAGCTGTAAGGTATTCAGTTATTATTGTGATTTGATATGTAGCCCTAGCTATGGGCGTGAGATATAATTATCATATCTCGTAATTGGAAGGTAAAGTGCCTTATGTGTAGTGGAACGAGTTTAAACTCAGGAAGACTAAAGTGATTTTGATATGTGTTATGATTCGAGCAGGTACAGCGCAGGTTCAAGTATAAATTGTGATAATATGATTCGTATAGTATTGGGATTTAATGTTGTTGAAATACATTGTGATATCTTGTTGAGTTGTGGATGTATTCTTAGAATGGTTTGGTGATTCTCTGGCAGGTGGATAGGCCAATTTACAAAGGAAACTCTGCCAAAATTTTTGGAAAATTTGGGACTTAGAAAGATTTATGTCACCTGAAGAGAGTGGGCTTATTGATGGTGCATGTATATCTGCAAGAATTGTAGAAGATCTAAGGTCTCTGATGATTCGAGTCTCTATCAAGGCTTGTAAATGACTTGAGTTTAATCTCATATTAACATTTCGGCATCACTTGAGTAATAATGATATGAGTGGTTGAAAGTGCTTTGATGAATGGCTTCGAGCTAAGTTGGGGAGGTTGCTATTGATTAACCGATTGCACTATTGTGTGCTATGTTGATTCTGTCTCTAAGTATGTTGGGAAATTCTGGTAAAGGTTATGGTGCTTCGTAGATCTGATGAAGTACTAGGGTGTTTTGAACTGCTGTTGGTAAAGAATATTCACAGTATAGGAAAGAAAAATAGCTGATTGTATCTGTAAGTAATCGTGTTCTGCGATGTCAGAGTTCTAACAAAACACGAGTGGTTCTACCCAATTGGACTGTTGAATTACAGCTGAATAAGGGTGAATGATGCCCGAGAATGGTTTTGCAGTGTTCAAGATTTTGCTTGTAACAGTCAGGTGCCTTAAGATTTGTGTATGTGGCTAAAGATGGCGGTTTCGTTAGAGAAGATCAAGACTTGTGTTATATCATGTGAATGATGGGATTCTAGGTATCCGTATTGGGAAGTAATGATAACAATTAAAAAAAAAATCGCGGGAAGTTCATCAAAATAAAGTATGGTAAAATGTGGTACTTTTGGGAAACATTGAGAGAGTATTCAGTGGCATATGCGATGTGTGATGGAAAGTTGATAATGGTGTATTCTAGGTTTTGAGATCAGTTCACAATATATGGGAAGTCAATAAATTATTGAGCAGCGCGGACATCTGCATGTGAATTAAGAATCGATCTTTCTGATGATTTAAGAAAATAGTACTGCTATTCTAGTAATTTGGCAGGGAATATGGTCCAAAAGAGACAAGGTAATGTAAACTGATAATATTTAATGCCATGGTGATATTCTCTTGTGGGATCGACTGTAATAATTGAGTCGTTGATGGCATAATGAAATTTTGGAATGGCTTTCGTGGAACGAATGGGCGCTTGATGTGCATTATGTATTCGTACGGTGGAGTGTGGAACCAGATATAGCGATTCATGTGTTATATATGTGTTGGAGACTAGAAGTTCTCGTAATCCGCCTATGCAGTGGTTGTATATCGTGTGTATCAGCATCGTTTAGCTCTTAGCTTGATATGATGAATTTGGGTTATGATACCTTATTTCAGACTGGTTGACATAAGCCAGGTCGTCTAGACTAATGTGATATGGGCTATATCGGAAAATGGCACAAATTGCGTAGCAGAGAGCATCAGAGTATGCTCCAACAGAGTAGTTGTACCCAGGACCAGCGGACGGCTGGTAGGCATTGCTTTGTCAGTTGGACCTTAGTGGCGGATGTCAGTGTAGAGGTATCTACCATTGATTCAGTTCCAGTATTGAGAAACGTTGTCGGATGCGTTTCATGTGGCCGAGCTTGAGGCTATATATATATGTTTGTTGTAATGAGAAAATTCGACTCGATATGCATTTCCTTTTTGCGAGATTTATGCGTGGATCGGGTGGCACGCCGCCACGGGTTATTTGGATCGGGTGGCACGCCGCCACATGTATGGTATTCTGGATCGGGTGGCACGCCGCCACGGGTATGTCATTGGAACGGGTTGCACGCCGCAACAGAATATTGTGAAAAATATAGTTAGTTATATGCTACCTGGTATACAATACTTCCTCGCTTCTGAGGAAAAGTCCGTTTTGAGTATCGCTTGGCGAATGGCACATCGGTTGTGTCCTTTCAAGATTTAATAGCATACGTTAATTGTTTCACCGTGGGTGAGGTTGATTGCTTGGGTTCAAGACCTAGATCTGTGCGTGGCTAACCGTTTGAGCTTAGTGGCTTGAGGTGCTTCATGAGTAATAATGTTGGGATAGAATCACGAGTCTTGGCAAGGCCACGTGATGTTATGACCTCTCGAGAAGGATTCGGGTACTCTATTTCTATAATGCGAGACGCGATCTCAGTTCTATGTTATGATGGCACGGAGGAATTGAATTGCAGCTCTTTTGCTGGAGACAGTTATCATGATTTGAGCTGTCATGATTCAAGTGTGTGCAGAAGTTTCTATTGGAGCCTATGTTGTGCTCGTCGCGGCTTAGGCCGGTGGTTGAGATGTCATGTCACCAGTGTAGTGTGTTATGATCGAAATGACCGTTGGAGTCATTAATGAATACAAGCATATTGGATCTTAGCTTGTTAGAAAGATAAAAATCGAGGTTTGGCTCCGAAACCTATTGTGGTACCAGTTTTAAAAGGGAAATAGATTCACGAATGGTTAACCTGAGAGATGGGTTCGGTATATCGCGTGCTTCAGCTGCCGTGGGCGGGATATGGAGGTGTTGGAATAAGACTCTATCTAATGAAAGAGGTTTTCAGCTAGTATTTGGTTATTGTGGCCAGTTGTTGTGATTAGAGACTATCGTCTCGAGTGATTGGGTTGTCGATACATCATATGATCTCACCCGGAGTAGTGAATATGGGTTATTGCAGTGGATTCGAGTGTATCCTGAGTATAGGCATGGGATTTGCATTTGGCATATTATTTCAGAAAGTACAATGTGATTTATGGTTCAGATGGTCTGTGAAAGTTTGACTATATGGTGTTTTTGGACTTATGTGAGATAGGGTGACGTATGATCGCCCGAATATATGCTTGGTAAGGTCATTCAGCTATTGGGTGGCTTCTAGTACAACTTTGGGTCCGCTCGAGGACGAGCGTTTGCTTAAGTTTGGGAGAATGTGACGACCCGGCCCGTCGTCACGGGAATTATCACCCCGTTATGTTGTAATTACATGTTTTATGCTTTTATATCAGTGTCAGAGTCTATCGGGTGAGTTAGGAGTAAATTGGATTGAAAATGAGGCAAATAGCCTTTTTTTTGAAAGAAACTTGAATATGGAAAGTCAACCTAGAGTTGACTATTTGGTTAGAGGGCTCGGAATTGAATTCTCATGATTTGGCTAGTTTCGGGGGATCATTTATGACTTAGGAGAGCAATCGGAAGTGAATTTGGAGGCCCGGTGTAGTTTTAGGCTTGAATTGGCTAAGGTTGAATTTTGGCGAAATCCGAACGGTAGGTGAGATTTCGACCCGAGAGTCGGAATGGAATTCCGACAGTTGCAGTAGCTCCGTTAGGTGATTTTGGATATGCCTGCAAAATTTCAAGTCATTCGGACATCGTTTGGTCGGGTTTTTGATCGAATGTGAATTTTTGAAATTAAAGTTAAACTTAAGCTTGAATTTGTTGAAAATGGACGATTTTGATGTTAACGATAGAGTTTTGATGATTGGAACAAGTTTGAATGATGTTATAAGAGGTGTTAGTACTTTTGGTTGAGGTCCCGGAGGCTTCGGGTAAATTCGGATGCCCAACGGGTCATTTTTGGAAGATTTTTGCCGTTTTGAGCATAAATGTAATGATCCAAAGGTCTATTTTTAGTTCTAGAGATCCAAATTTGATTTCGAGACTTTGAGAATTTAAATAATGAATTATAGGACTGATCCGGAAATTTTGGTTTAATTTCATCAAGTCGCGATTGGGTTTTTGAGGCGAAACATGAGTTAATTGTTTAACAAGCAAAATTGATGTTGCACTTAGCAAATGAGATCCAAATTCAGTTTTGTTTGAACAACTGGATCCGTATCAAAATTACGGAGTCATAGGAAAAAGAATCGTCGAATTCCGAGTTCGTATGATTGAGTTATAGCATTTTTAGTGAAATAAAAAGCTGCTGCAATTTTCTGAGGCAAATCTGGTATTTTCGCTTCTGCGATGAACAGTTCCGCAGAAGCGATGAACAGTGAAATCGCACCTGCGGTGAACAGTAACCGCAGATGCGAAAATCGCTGGACATTTAATTTGGGGCAGTCCGAGATGTTTCTTCATTTTTGGAGCTATGGAGCTCGGATTGAAGCGATTTTCGAAGCGATTTTCACCATATGGATGGGGGTAAGTGTTCTATATCCAAAAGTGATTATATTTAATGATTCCATGGTTATTTTCATCAAGTATTAGTGAATCAAATGGAAGAAATCGGAGAAAATTTATAAACTTTTCAAAAACGAAAATTTAGGATTTGAAGGGTCATTTGTGGTCCGATTTGGGAGTTCTTGGTATGTACGGACTCGTAGAGAGACGAGGATTCCGAAAATATGAGTTTCGAAATATTTCGAGGTGTGGGCCCGGGGCTCGGGTTTTGCAAATTTCGTGATTTTTGATATTTTTCGAGTTCTTTCGATTGGGTTATGTTCCATTAGCCTACTTTGATATATTTGTACTGATTTTGACTAGTTTTGACGTGCGTGGATGCCGGTTCGAGGAGCTAAGGCATCGCGGGCATGAGTTTTCGTCGGTTCGAGGTGGGTAATTCTTGTAAATGATGTCCTTAGGGTTAGTAAACCCCGGACATGCACATCTTAGTGCTGTGTTGAAGTGACTTGCACGCCGGATAACGGGCGTGGGGTAGAGCACCATTGGGGATCGTGAC
This sequence comes from Nicotiana noctiflora, assembly GCA_032618575.1. Taxonomy (NCBI): domain Eukaryota; kingdom Viridiplantae; phylum Streptophyta; class Magnoliopsida; order Solanales; family Solanaceae; genus Nicotiana; species Nicotiana noctiflora. The sequence continues at coordinate 176,501 of JASVEL010003307.1, forward strand.
TTGGTCCGTCCCGCGTAATAAATAATAACACCAAATTGTTGAAATGAATTGGACTGTTTATCATGTTTGGGCTTCGTGCCGATTATTTGAATTCTTCAGGGATTGGTATCATTGTCTTGATAACACTGTGCATATTTTATTCTAAATTTAAGGTTTTAAATGGTATTTTGCTATTCAGCATTTTTATAAGATTATGAAAAACTTGAACAAGGTCTTAATAACATTTTTTAGCTGTGAGCTAATATGATATTGTTGCCCGTAGGGCTTTCTTCATTATTTGTTAGACTGATTGGGGCCGAGGGCCATATGTTAGGGCATGACATTTTATGTGAGCATATGCATACACATGCATGGATCGGACTGCACGCCGCGGTGGTATACGGATCGGGCTGCGCGCCGCAGCAGGTGTGATATTAATATTGTGCTTGGGCTGTAGGAGCCCCTCCGGAGTCCGAACCCCCACAGTGAGCACGGGTACCCAAATTGGATCGGGCTACACGCCGTAGCGGTCATATGCATTGCATGTCATACATACATTGGTTTACATGTACTACGTGGCATAACATTTAGCACTCATACATTACTGGCACACATGCATTAGTCGCCTTATTGACCAGATCTCCTGGTGCAAATTGATAAGGAGTGCTGAGCCCGAGGGGCTGATTTGAGTGCGGACTTGCACTGCTTGAGATTGTATCCATGTATTGGTATATTATCATGAAAGAAAGTAGCTAAAAATTGAGATTTCTAAATAATCTACTCACATATGTTGGAAAGGGATAAAAAGATAGTTCTGTATTGTGTAGCATGAGATAGTGCCTATCGTGGTTTTCTTCCCTTCAGCATTATTTACTTTTATTACCGCTGAGTTGGAAGTACTCACACCCGACTCCCTGCACCTTGTGTGCAGATCCAGGTACATCACAACAGAGCTGATTCCATTGCGGCTCGGGAGTGCTTTTGGACAGTCGAGGTAGCTGCCAGCGTTCGCAGGACCTGATTCTCCAGTTTGTCTGTATTTTGTTCTGACCACCCCACACTTGTGTACAATTATATTCGCTATTTATGCGTTGGGACTTGGTTCCCCTGTTTCGATATATCCATCACTGTTATTTTATAATTGTTATGCTTAAATGGGATAAGGCGAGCTCATAGCTCTATGATTATTGCTGATTGGTCGGGCTGTCCTAGCCAAACGATTATTGCTGATTGACAAATAGTCAAGAAACCCCAATGGTGCTCTACCCCACACCCGTTATCCGACGTGCAAAACACCTCGACACAGCACTAAGATGTGCAAGTCCAGGGTTTACTAACCCTCAGGACATCATTTACAAGTATTACCCACCTCGAACCGACGAAAGCTCATGCCCGCGACGCCTTAGCTCCTCGAACCGGCATCCACGCACGTCAAAACTAGCACAAATCAGCACAAATATATCAAAAATAGGCTAATGGAACATCACCCAATCGAAAGAACTCGAAAAATATCAGAAATCACGAAATTTGCAAAACCCGAGCCCCGGGCCCACATCTCGAAAAATTTCAAAACTCATATTTCCAGAACCCTCGTCTTGCAACGAGTCCATACATATAAAATTTACCAAAATCGGAGTTCGATTGGCCTTTCAAAACCCAAATTTTCGTTTTCAATATCTAGGCCACAATCCTTCACAATTTCTACCCAAATTCATGAAGATTGATGTTAATTCTACCATAAAATGATGTTTTTGAGTCAAGAAACTTACCTCCGATGAATACCCGATGATTTCGCAGCGTTTTCCCGTGATTTCTTCTCTCTAGGGCTCAAAATTATGTTTTTGGGTATATGAACCCGTGAGCCCTCTGTTCTGCAATTAAACTCACTGCCTGGGAATTTAACTCTACGCGTTCGCGATGTCTCTCACGCGAACGCGATGGCCTGTTCGATTACTTCATCGCGAACGCGACGCCCTGTCACGCGTCCGCGAAGTTCATTTCCCCCAGCCGCTGGATTTCTTCTACGCGAACGCGTCTCCCTTTCACGCGATCGCGATGGTCTCCATCTTTCTCCTACGCGAACGCGTAGGTCCCCACGCGAACGCGAGGCTTCGCCTGTTTCACCTTCGCGAACGCGGCCTTCTCCCACGCGAACGCGATGCATTGCCTTGCCTGGCCTTCGCGAACGCGGGCCTTGCCCTCGCGAGAACACGATGCATTGCCCTGCCTGGCCTTCGCGAATGCGGGCCTTGCCCTCGCGAACGCGAAGGCTAAAATCCTGCCCAGAGATCTGCAATTTACAGCAGACATTTCCTTGCTTCAAAATGCCGGATGATGGTCCGGATTCACCCCGAGGCCCTCGGGACCCCAACGAAAACCACCAACATACTCCAAAACACGATACGAACTTGTTCCAATCATAAAAACACCATCCTAAACATCAAAATCACCAATTACACACGGATTCAAGCCTAAGTTTCTTCAAAATTTCCGAATTGCTCATTCAATCAAAAACCCGACCAAACGACGTCCGAATGTCCTAAATATTTACAGACATATCCAAAATCTCATAACGAAGCTACAGGAATTGTTAGAATTCCATTCCGACCGCCGGATCAAAATCTCACCTACCGTTCGGATTTCGCCAAAATTCAACCTTCGCCAATTCAAGCCTAAAACTACACCGGATCTCCAAATTAAATTCTGATTGCTCTCCTAAGTCATAAATGATCCCTCAAAACTAGTCGAATCATCGGAATCCGATTCTGAGCACTCTAACTCGATAGTCAACTCTAGGTTGACTTTCCATATTCAAACTTCCTTCAAACATGCTATTTGCTTCATTTTCAATTCAATTCACTCCTAACTCGCCCGATAGGTTCTAACAATGATATAGAAGCATAAGATATGTTAATGCAACATAACGGGGTGGTAATTCCCGTAACGACGGGCCGGGTCGTTACATTCTCCCCAACTTAAACAAACGCTCGTCCTCGAGCGGACTCAGAGTTGTACTAGAAGCAACCCAATAGCTGAATGACCTTACCAAGCATATACTCGGGCGATCATACATCACCCTATCTCACATAAGTCCGAAAACACCATATAGTCAAAATTTCACAGACCATCTGAACCATAAATCACATTGCACTTTCCGAAATCATATGCCAAATGCTAATCCCATGCCTATACTCGGGATACACTCGAATCCACTGCAATAACCCATATTCACTACTCTGGGTGAGATCATATGATGTATCAACAACCCAATCACTCGGGACGATAGTCTCTAATCACAACAACTGGCCACAATCACCAAATACTAGCTGAAAACCTCTTTCATTAGATAGAGTCTTATTCCAACACCTCCATATCCTGCCCACGGCAGTTGAAGCACGCGTTATACCGAACCCATTTCTCAGGTTAACCATTCGTGAATCTATTTCCCTTTTTAAAACTCATACCACGATAGGTTTCGGAGCCAAACCTCGATTTTTACCTTTCTAACAAGCTAAGATCCAATATGCTCGTATTCATTAATGACTCGAATGATCATTTCGGTTATAACACACCACACTGGTGACATGACACCTCAGCATCGGCCTATGCCACAACGAGCACAACACAGGCTCCAATAAGAACGATCTGAACACACTCGAATCATGACAACTGACTCACACAAAGAGCTATAATTCAAATTCCTCAATACCATCACAACACATAACTGAGATCTCGTCTCACATCATAGAATTAGAGTACCCTGAATCCTCCTCGAAAGGTCATAACATCACGTGGCCTTGTCACAACTCATGATTCTATCCAAACATTATTACTCATGGAGCACCTCAAGTCGCAATGCTCAAAACGGTCATCCACGCTCATATTTAGGTCTGAACTCAAGCAATCAATCACACACGCGGTGATACATTTAGTATATGCTATCCAATCCTGAATGGACACAACCGATGTGCTATTCCCCGAGCGATACCCAATACGGACTATTCCTCAGAAGCTAGGATGTATTGTATACAAGGTAGCATATAGGAAGCTATATTTTCCATGCCACACTGTTGCGGCGTGCAACCCGTTCCAATAACATACCTGTGGCGGCGTGCCACCCGATCCAGATACCATACCTGTGGCGGCGTACCCCCGATCCAGATACTACACCTGTGGCGGCGTGCCACCCGATCCATGCATAATCTAGAAAAAGGGAATGCACATCGAGTCAAGTTGCTCGCTGTAACAAACATATGTATAGCCTCACGCTCGGCCACATAAAACGCATCCGACAAAGTTCCTCAATACCGGAACTGAATCAATGGTAGATACCTCTACACTGACATCCGCCACGAAGGCCCAACTGACAAAGCAATACCTACCAACCATCCTCTGGCCCTCGGGTACATCTACCCTGCTGGAGCATGATCTGATGCACTCTGCCACGCAGTTTGTGACATTTTTCTGACATAGTCCATAACACATTAGTCTAGACAACCTGGCTTATGACAACCAGCTGCAATCATATATCATTATTCAAATTCATCATATCAAGTAACGAGAGAGCCACTAGGGCTTCCAATTTCGAACAATCGCTAAACGATGCCGATCCACTCGATATACCACCACTGCATAGGCGGATTACGAGAACTTCCAGACTCTAACACATGTATTACACATGGATCACTATGCCTGATCCCACACTCCACCGTACGATTACATAACACACATCAAGCATCTATTCATACCTCGAAAGCCATTCAGAAATTTCCTTATGCCATTTACAACTCAATCATCAATGTCAATTTAACAAGAGGATACCACCACACCACTAAAGATTATCAGTTTATATTACCTGGCCCTTTTTGGACCATATTCCCTACCAAATTACGAGAATAGTAGTACCATTATCTTAAATCATCAGAAAGATCGATTCTTAATTCACCTGCAGTTGTCCGCGCTGCTCAATAATTTTATTGACTTCTCATATATTATGAACTGATCTCAAAACCTAGAATATACCATTATCAACTGTCCGTAACACATCGTGTATACCATATCACACTAAGACAACATGGAAATTCATATCCCTTTCCTCCGCCTCACATCGGCGCACTCAACTAGTCAAGGACTTTCGTGATCCCATAAAGAAGAAAACTCATTACACATTCCACGCTTCGCATACCAACAGGAGTATACTCATTTTCAAACCATGATAAAACACATCACAAACTCTTCATTCCCATTCGTTGCATAAGTTTAACTGCCAGGACTGAGTCCTTATACCCATATCAAGTTACACAACTGCCAGCACTCAAGAGCTTTGCTGCACAATGTCTGCAAGACTCATTACTTCAACCACATACCAGGAATCAATCGTATTCGTTTTTATACCATTCTGGTTTATTAACAAGTTGTTCCATTTACCCAGTTTCCTTTCTGATTCATCTCTAATTTCATATCAGTCTTTACTGTAGTACGACAATGCCTCAACCCTTTTTACCATACAAGACTCGTACACAAGGCCACACGGTCTAAGACCCATAGGCCACTGAATACTCTCTCAGTGTTCCCAGAAGTACCACATTCTACCACACTTTATTTTGGATGAACTTCCCACGATTTTTAAATTGTTATCATTACTTCCCAATACGGATACGTAGAATCCCATCATTCACATGATATAACACAAGCCTTGATCTTTTCTAACGAAACCTCCATCTTTAGCCACATACACAATCTTAAGGCATCTGACTGTTACAAGCAAAATCTTGAACACCGTAAAACCATTCTCGGACATCATTCACCCTTATTCAGCTGTAACTCAACTGTCCTATTGAGTAGAAACATGATTATTTATAGGTACAATTCGCTATCTTTCTTTTCTATACACCGAACATTCTCTACCAATAGTAGTTCAAAAAATCCTAGTATTTCTTCACATCTACGAAGCGCCATAACCTTGTCAGAATTTTCCCAACATACTTAAAGACAGAATCAACATAGCACACAATAGTGAAATCAGTTAATCAATAGCAACCTCCCCAACTTAGCTCGAAGCCATATATCAAAGCACGTTTAACCGCTCATAGCATTCTTTACTCAAATGATGCAACAAAGTTCTAGTTAGATTAAACTCAAGTCATTTACAAGCTTCGGCGGAGGTTCGAATCATCAGAATTATTAATTCTTTTGCAATTCTTGCATTCATTCACACACAACAGTTACGCCCACTCTTTAGGTGACAAAAATCTTTTCTAAGTCCCAAATTTTCCAAAAGTTTCGGCAGAGCTTCCTTTGTAAATTGGCTTATCCACCTGCCAGAAAATCACCAAACCATTCTAACAATACTTCCACAACTCAACAAGATATCACAATGTATTTCAACAACATTAAATCTCAATACTACACGAATCATATTATCACAATTTATGCTTGAACCTGCGCTATATCAGCTCGAATCATAACACATATCAAATACCTTTCAATTACACATGAGGATCAACCCTCCTACTTCTTCTCAATTTAGCATTTCATCACGATACCTTCCACCAGGATACACATAACAAAGTCACTTTAGTCTTCCTGAGTTTAAACTCGTTCCACTACACATAGTGCACTTTACATTTCCGCTAAGAGGCAATGAACATATTTCTCATGCCCATAACTAGGGCTACATATCAAATCACAACAAGAACTGAATACCTTACAACTCTCCCATTATCAAACTGCCATTTGCACAATAAAGATCAATATCGATCGTATGAACTTCAATACCGACTCGCGAAATTAGTACCTTGGTGCTCAAGCCATAGACAAGGATCTGGCCTCGAGTCCTCCTGACTGGCCCAACATGAACTCATGGAGATTATATCTCGCCCCTCAATCGGGGAATTGCAAGCCATAAGTCAATTATATTACCGAGCGCTCGATGCGTACACAGACGTGCGGAAGGAATTTCAAAATTATATCTCAAGCTGAATCAAGTGCGCACGATAAGAATTCCAAGAAATGTGAAGTGTTTCCTAAATTTTTGCAGCCTCCCAAGGATAAGTACAGGCGTCCCCGTACCGATCCACAATACTCTACTAACCCGCTCAAGACTCATGAGGCCTAGTAAACCTAGGCTCTGATACCAACTTGTCACGACCCCAAATCTGGTCGTGATGGCGCCCAACACACTACTAGGCCAGCCCGACCAATCAACAACAATCATAGAGCTATGAGCTTGCCTTATCCCATTTAAGCATATCAATTGTAAAATAACAATGATGTATATATCGAAACAGGGGAACCAAGTCCCAACGCATACCAACTCCCATAGACCGAAGGGTCAAGAGTCATGAGCCTCTACAGAGTATACAAAGTGTAAATAGTGAATATAACCGTGCACAAGTGTGGGATGATCAGAACAAAAATACAGACAAACTGGAGAATCAGGTCCTGCGAACGCTGGCAGCTACCTCGACTGTCCAAAAGCACTCCCGAGCCGCAATAGAATCAGCTCCACTGTGATGTACCTGGATCTGCACACAAGGTGCAGGGAGTCGGGTGTGAGTACTTCCAACTCAGAAGTAATAAAAGTAAATAATGCTGAAGGGAAGAAAACCACGATAGGCACTATCTCATGCTACACAATACAGAACTATCTTTTTATGCCTTTCTAGCATATGTGAATAGATTATTAGAAATCTCAATTTTTAGCAATGATAATATACCAATACCTGGATACAATCTCAAGTAGTGCAAGTCCGCACTCAAATCATCCTCTCGGGCTCAGCACTCCTTATCAATTTACACCAGGAGATCTGGTCAATAAGGCAACTAATGCATGTGTGCCTGTAATGTATGCGTGCTAAATGTTATGCCACGTAGTACACGTAAACCTATGTATGTATGCCATGCAATGCATATGACCGCTACGACGTGTAGCCCTATCCAATTTGGGTACCCGTGCTCACTGTGGGGGTTCAGACTCCGGAGGAGCTCCTACAGCCCAAGCACAATAATAATATCACACCTGCTGCGGCGCGCAGCCCGATCTGTATACCACTGTGGCGTGTAGTCCGATCCATGCATGTGTATGCATATGCTCACATAAATTGACATGCCCTAACATATGGCCCTCGGCCCCAATCAGTCTAACAAATAGTCAAGAAAGCCCTAAGGGCAACAATATCATGTTAGCTCACAGCTAAAAAATGTTATTAAGACTTTGTTCAAGTTTTTCATAACCTTATAAAAATGCTGAATAGCAAAATACCATTTTTAAACCTTAAATTTAGATAAAAATATGCATAGTGTTATCAAGACAATGATACCAATCCCTGAAGGATCCAAATAATCGGAACGAAGCCCAAGCATGATAATTAGTCCAATTCATTTCAACAATTAGGTGTTATTATTTATTACGCGGGACGGACCAAGTCACAATCCCCAATGGTGCTCTACCCTACGCCCGTTATCCGGCGTGCAAGTCACCTCGACACAAGCACTAAGATGTGCAAGTCCGGGGTTTACTAACCCTCAGGACATCATTTACAATTATTACCCACCTCGAACCGACGAAAGCACATGCCCGCGACGCCTTAGCTCCTCGAACCGGCATCCACGCACGTCAAAACTAGCAAAAATCAGCACAAATATATCAAAAATAGGCTAATGGAACATCACCCAATCGAAAGAACTCGAAAAATATCAGAAATCACGAAATTTGCAAAACCCAAGCCTCGGGCCCACATCTCGAAAAATTTCGAAACTCATATTTCCAGAACCCTCGTCTCGCAACGAGTCCATACATATAAAATTTACCAAAATCGGAGTTCGATTGGCCTTACAAAACCCAAATTTGCGTTTTCAATATCTAGGCCACAATCCTTCACAATTTCTACCCAAATTCATGAAGATTGATGTTAATTCTACCATAAAATGATGTTTTTGAGTCAAGAAACTTACCTCTGATGAATACCCGATGATTTACCAGCGTTTTCCCATGATTTCTTTTCTCTAGGGCTCAAAATTATGTTTTTGGGTATATGAACCCGTGAGCCCTCTGTTCTGCAATTAAACTCACTGCCTGGGAATTTAACTCTACGCGTTCGCGATGTCTCTCACGCGAACGCGATGGCCTGTTCGATTACTTCATCGCGAACGTGACTCCCTGTCACGCGTCCGCGAAGTTCATTTCCCCCAGCCGCCCGATTTCTTCTACGCGAACGCGTCTCCCTTTCACGCGATCGCGATGGTCTCCATCTTTCTCCTACGCGAACGCGTAGGTCCCCACGCGAACGCGAGGCTTTGCCTGTTTCACCTTCGCGAACGCGGCCTTCTCCCACGCGAACATGATGCATTTCCCTGCCTGGCCTTCGCGAACGCGGGCCTTGCCCTCGCGAACGCAAAGGCTAAAATCCTTCCCAGAGATCTGCAATTTACAACAGACTTTTCCTTGCTTCAAAATGCCGGATGATGGTCCGGATTCACCCCGAGGCCCCCGGGACCCCAACGAAAACCACCAACATACTCCAAAACACGATACAAACTTGTTCCAATCATAAAAACACCATCCTAAACATCAAAATCACCAATTACACACGGATTCAAGCCTAAGTTTCTTCAAAATTTCCGAATTGCTCATTCAATCAAAAACCCGACCAAACGACGTCCGAATGACCTGAAAATTTACAGACATATCCAAAATCACATAACAAAGCTATAGGAATTGTCGAAATTCCATTCCGACCTTCGGATCAAAATCTCACCTACCGTTCGGATTTCGCCAAAATTCAACCTTCGCCAATTCAAGCCTAAAACTACACCGGACCTCCAAATTAAATTCCGATTGCTCTCCTAAGTCATAAATGATCCCTCGAAACTAGTTGAATCATCAGAATCCGATTCCGAGCACTCTAACTCGATAGTCAACTCTAGGTTGACTTTCCATATTCAAACTTCCTTCAAACATGCTATTTGCTTCATTTTCAATTCAATTCACTCCTAACTCGCCCGATAGGTTCTAACACTGATATAGAAGCATAAGATATGTTAATGCAACATAACGGGGTGGTAATTCCCGTAACGACGGGCCGGGTCGTTACAATTCGTACCTCAACAAATGACATCATATTTAGAAAGCCTAAACCAAGAAAAGAAAGCTTACAATCATATAACCGGATCATATATAGAAAATATTCACAAAATACAGACATATCTAAACCTCAATCCAAGATCAAAAACTACCAGAGAACCAACCCAAGACTTCATAACCCAAAAACTACAAGGATACATTAGGCTAATAGCACAACCAAAAACAAATGCCAACCTAGTAAAAACATGTTATAGTTATGGACTATTAAGTACAGTATACACATATGATGGAGAGGAGATATCAACTATACCAGAATTATACAAGGCATTTATAAATTTCAAAATAGTTACAAAATGAAACCTGTCACGACCCAAATCCGGTCGTGATGGCGCCCAACAATCAAGCTAGGCCAGCCTGACCAACAATTACTTATCACAACGACTATCAGTCCCAAATGGACATTTCCAAGAAGAATATATGAGTGAAAGAACTCCAATAATAATAATAATGAACAAAATACTGACACTCCCAAAGATCCGGAGTCACAAGTCTAGAGCCTCTAACAAAACCCAACAGGAATAGAGAGTACTGTATAGAAATACTCAAGTCCGAATACAAAATACAAAATAACAACTGGAAAGGAGAGGAGAAGCTAGGTTCTGCGAACGTAGGCAGCTACCTCAGCAACTCGATATAACACTGTAAAAGTTGGAGTGCTCGTCTATCTCTCCTGTCTACCTGAATCTGCACACAAAGATGCAGGGAGTAGGGGTGAGTACTAAGTACTCGGTGAGTAATAAATATATATAAATTGCTAAAAGTAAGAAATCCACAAAATGCCACAATATGAAGCTACACTACAGTCCGAATCTCCTACGAACTAGCATCAATAGTACAATTAAGCTACCATAGAGTAATTCAACAAATAAAGATGCAATGCAATGCACATAACCGCTACGGCGTGTAGCCCGATCCATTTAACGTCGACGACGCTCACCGGGGGTGTGTACAGACTCCAGAGGGGCTCCTACAGCCCAAGCGCAAATACCGCTACGACGTGCAGCCCGATCCTCATATCATAATAACCGCTGCGGCGCAAAACAGTTCATTTATCTTAATTCCAGTTTCCAGTTCATAATTTATGAAAAATACTTTAACTTTATTAAATTCGCAAAAGCCGGTGACTTAGCATATCAATACTGTGATTTCAATTTCCAGGACTGAGATCAGTGATTTAAGCAATTATAGCTATCACATATATATTGTCCTCTAAGGACTCTACAGATCGGCACAAGGCCCCAAACAAGGCTTACAGCCCACAAATATATAAAATACGATGTATTTCCAACACTAATAACATATTATTCATTTCCGGGATGGACCAAGTCTCAATCCCCAGTCACAATCAATCCCGCACCTGCCACGGTGTGCGAGCCACGCCCTAATAGCGTCACAATGTGCTAAGCCGGGGTTTCGAACCCTCAGGCTACCATATACACAAACTACTCACCTCTAGCCGGTCGTAGATTCGTCCGCGATGCCTTTTCCTTTGAAATTCGCTCCCTCGTGCGTAGAATCTAGTCAAACCACAATAATTATATCAAATACGGGTCAAAGAATCATAACCCATTTCAATTTACATGAAATTCGCATAAATACACTAAGTTGGTAAAACCCGACCCCGGCCCACTGCTCGGAAAATTCCGAAATCAGTACCAACGTGATCCTCGTCTCGCCACGAGTCCGTGCATATAAAATTTATCGAAATCGGAGTTCAAATGGCCTTCCAAAACTCAAAATCCCGTTTTCAATACCTAGGCCAAAATTCTTTAAGATTTCTACCCAATTTCATGAAGATTGATGTTAATTCTACCATAAAATTATGTTTTTGAGTCAAGAATCTTACCTCCGATGAATACCCGATGATTTCTCAGCGATTTCCTCGAGTTTTCTTCTCTCTAGGGCTCAAAATTGTGTTTTGGGTGAATAAACCCGCGACCCCTCTGTTCTGTGATTTAATTCACTGCCAGAGCAATTTGCTCTATGCGTTACTCTACGCGAACGCGATGCCAACCACGCGTTCGCGATGCTCAAACTCCCAGCCGCCCAAATTCCTTCTACGCGTTCGCGACTCCCAGTCACGCGAACGTGATGATCCACTCCATCTGACCTATGCGAACGCGACCTCAGGAATGCGATCGCGAAGCACAAGGCTCCTGGCCTACGCGAACGCGACGCACCTGATCGCGAACGCGATGCATTGATCCGCCTGGCCTTCGCGAACGTGGCCCACGCCATGCGAACGCGAAGGTCTAATTGACTGGGCAGAAACCTGCAGTTTTCTGCAGATTTTTCCAAGTCCCATATGCCCGGTTGATGGTCCGAAATCATCCCGAGGCCCCCGGAACCCCAACGAAAACCACCAACGTACTCCAAAACATGATATGGACTTGTTCCAATCACAAAAACACCATCCTAAACATCAAAATCACCATTTACACACGAATTCAAGCCTAAGTTTTTTCAAAACTTTCAAAACTAACATTCAACCCAAAACTCGACCAAACGACCTCCGAATGACCTGAAATTTTGCAGGCACATCCAAAATCACATAATGAAGCTACAGAAATTGTCGGAATTCTATTCCGACCCCCGGATCAAAATCTCACCTACCATCCGGTTTTCCCCAAAATTCAACCTTCGCCAATTCAAGCCTAAAACTACACCGGACCTCCGAATTCAATTCTGATTGCTCTCCTAAGTCATAAATGATCCCCCGAAACTAGTTGAATCATCGGAATGCAGTTCCGAGCACTCTAACTCAATAGTCAACTCTAGGTTGACTTTCCATATTCAAGCTTTCTTCAAACATGCTATTTGCTTCATTTTCAACCCAAATCACTCCTAACTCACCCGATATATTCTAATACTGATTTAAAAGCATAAGATATATAAATGCAAGGTAACGGGGTGGTAATTCCCATAACGACGGGCCGGGTCGTTACAAAACATATTCTTTATAAAATTCTATACCGCACCAGCAGAAATATTGTATGATGAAATAAAACCAGTCACACAAGTAATCAAGATAGGACTCACAAAAGATATGCTTATACCAAAAGAGATAGAACAACAACAAGAAATACCTAAATGCGAAATACCCAGCTTTTATGCAAACAAAAGGATTATTGGAATATCTACAATCATCAATGAGCTAGCACATAATTATCTAAACGGAAATGCTATTTGGAGTTATTATTCAAGAGACTAGTTATTAATATATTCAAATTCAAAGGAACAACGACAATCAGATATCGAAGAAATCCAAAAATGGATTATGTCTCTATTAAATCCAGAAAGACAACCTACAACTAGAGCATTAAGGAAAGGATTTATCTCAGAAGATTTACTAGCAAGATACTGCAGAATAATTAGCCAAAAATATCTAGACCATTTATGTTCAAAATGTCACAGAGAAGATAATGTAATTCCAGAAGTCCAGTTAGAATAATTGAAGAAGATAGTAGAAGATAACTCAAAAAACGAGAAAGTCGTAAAGAAAAAGAAGAAAGAGACATAAAGAAGAAATGATCAAAAGAAGACAAAGAGAAAAGATGTAAGAAGATCAAGCGGCCGACAATATACAAAGAAGATAAAGCAGAAAGAGACATAAAGAGAAAAAAGATAAAGCGGATAATGATGTAAAAGAAATATTTATTTTTCTTTATGTAAAGTTCTTTATTTTTTATGTAAAAAAGTCAGAGTCGTAGAAGTCATAGTCGTAGAAGTCATAGTCGTAAATAGTAAGGGTCAAGTTACTATTCATGAATAGTAAAGGCCAATGAATAGTAAGAGTCAGATGTGAATAGTAAGAGTCATCTTACTCCTCTATATAAAGGAGCAAGTAGAAAGATGTATAGACAGGATCAAGGATCAATATCAATATAAGGATCAAGGATCAATATCGGAAAATTACAGTACAATAAAAATTCTCTTTCAT